>OZ037780.1:5212200-5237200 GCA_964035525.1 Porites cylindrica | reverse complement strand
GCAATTACTAGACCGTGAACAAGGACCTAACAACAGCAGCTTAATAACCTAATAACTACTAAAAAACAATAACTAACTAATAATTATAACTGGAACGAACTTTAATTTTTGAACAATAAATCTGTACGTACGATTTGGTTCACAAGTCGGGCAGGATAGGCTGCTTGCTTGCACGGGACCTACTATACTGGCTATACTGAGCCTCCTAGGATCTGTCTCTTGACAGGTCCAGATTTCATTTGAAACTTGACGCTGAGACATGAATTAATTAATTTCCAAACTGTCCAATCGCCGAGATTACAAATCCTCTATCGAACATTACAATGGGAGATTCTTAGAGTGCAACGTTTTAGACAATACTTGCATGCATCTATAAGTATAGGTAATAGAATGAAATGTCTTGATTATTAGGGGACAGGCTTTTATTCATAGTTTCATTTTAAGCCTCTCTGTAAAACAAAATCAACATTTGTTCAGCCATTCGCTAACAATTAACTAGAGCCGATGTTGAGGTCGTGTGACATCCCTTCACTCTAAAATTGTTTCAGGTTTCTGTTAAACCAGTTTAAACGTTGCGTCAACTTTGTGTCAGTAATGTAGCGTGGTAATGGAAGAATCAACTGATACGACACTGTTTAAACAGTTTTACAGGAACTGTTGGAAAATCTTTCCGCAAGAAAGCAAGACTTTCGAAAAACGGAAGTATAATAAGCCTTCATTCAAATATGCCCAAAGTAATTCTGTTTACTGAAATGGTTACGGGAGGGGCTGCAAACTGCGAGGAGTTGTAAAAATCAACATTTATGGCGCGAGCTTAATACAATAGGCGTGGTTAGATCGTGAACTGGAGCCCACCTTTGAGAAGGCGTTTGATTCTGTCAGCTTCTTCTTGGGGAAATTTGTACAATTTCAAACCAGTGTCGTCGGTGGCAATCTGAAAACGAACACGATCCACAGTAGGGTATGGTATTTTTGACGAGAGTGAAATACGCATTTATTTTATCTTAGTGTAGACCGCGAGCTGTTTGCCGCTTTGTTTTGGATTTCACGGGTTTCGCGTGGATTCCTGAATGTTTGCGATGGGCAGAAAAGTTGAAATTATTTCTTTCGTCTTCCGTTTCTATGGGATCATTCAACAGCTTTGAATTATTCGTTATTCCGAGGCTAGACAGTGTTATTTACTCCAAATATTCATTATTCATTTTCTTTTAAACCCCGTTATTAATTATTCCTTATTCAGCTTCCACCCCCGATCATCTTTTAAAAGCTGTAGCCATTTTGACTAGGTGAACAATAACTATTATCAACCCGTTTTTGTGTTTTTTTTTTCATGGTCAGCGGTCAGCGGGAAAGATGGCGTCTTTTTTAACTCCGTTAATTTACAGTGAATCTGATTTAGCTTATTAAAGCTGCGTTTTCTATTTTTTTGCTTCTTATTTCGTTTTACGTATTGTCTTAATTCATCTACGTACCTTTCTGGGAGGTCTAACGACAGAAGAATTCAAGAATTTATTGGAGAAGGTTTAGAGCCTCTACGGTTATCTATTGGCGAAGTGAAGAAGTCTATCGCCACTGCGAACTCTAATTATGACCAGCTACTAACAAAAATGTCAACCTACGAAAAATAAATGACAAAACTGGTTCAGAATGAGAACAAGAGTCTAAAACTGAGCTCCTGGATCATCTCAAACCAGTTTAAAAAGCTTTAAAGTGAAAATTTCGGTTAAAACCTTCTCTGTTTCAAAATCCAAGGAATCAGTAAAAAGTAATCTTGTCAAAGATTATTAGTTACACGAATTCTTATCGGCAGTTGTGTTGGTTCCCAAATTACCTGTGAATAAGTATTTTGTTTAAGTCTGTCACCTTTCAAGCCTCAAGACTTTTAGTTGTCATAGCTATTGTGTGCTCTTCTTATATTAATGTTTTGTATTCATATATAAACTTAACTATGTCAGACTTCCTTAACCGCGTAGAAATAGCGTTTTTCCTCTTCTCTCTCATTTTTTATTTATGCTTCACTTATCCTGCTGACCTGTACTTTATTTCTATTTAATACTGATGTCAACTGGCTACCTAGCTCCGCTAGCCCCTATGGTTATTCCAGATAACCAGTACACTAATTTTATTTTTAATATTTTCATAGTCTTGATGTATTGTTGAGCAAGAGAGCAAGAACAAATAAAGATTGTTCAGTTGTTGTTGTTGTGATCAGTCCGGTACTAAGGTGTCCCTGAAAGGAGGTTAAAACCGCGTTTAATTCGGTACCAGAAAAAGTGTCCCTTTCCCCTGAATAGAGGTGCTCCTTCAATAGAGGTAACAAATAAAAAGATTATGTGAGCGTTTTTTCGGGACCAAATTTTGTGTCCCCTGAAAGGAGGGGTCCTTTGAATAGAGGTGTCCCTAAGGAGAGGTTCCACTGTAGAGCGATCCCAGCCTGGTTCCTAGGCGTTCTCTCGTGATCTGTTGTCCGCGCGAAGTCTGGGAGAAAGCGGGCGAGCATCTCTCGTTGACGTCACAGCTCAGCTCGTGGTAGAGTTCAGGAATGACCGAGCCGAAAACGCCTGGGGACTAGGCTGGAGCGAACCATGACTGTTACCGACTGTGTCAGCTCGTGCAGCAACAGCGGCAACGGAACGCCTAAAACACAATACAATGGAACCTCGATATAACGAACCTCTATATAACGAAGTCCTCGGTATAACGAATGATTTCCTTTACCCCAGTAATAGCAGAATATACTTGAAAAAGAACCTCGATATAACGAAACCTCGCTATAGCGAACCAATAATTTAATTTAGAACAGTATTCCACTTTCTATGAAAACACTTTAAAAAAATCAATTCAAAAGCCTACTAAAGAGAAAACTCTTTGAAATACTGGAAAAAGAGGACGACTATATAAGAGTTTCTGATATTACAAGGCAATTCTCAAAATCGTAACATGGTGTGTTTCCGTATGAAGTACAGTCTGCCTTCCTGTCTCACTCTGGCTTTTTCTCTTGTACCCGCCTCGAATAGCCTTAGCTAATTGCGGGCACAAGCTTTGTAAGCTATATTTAATTTGAAATAAACTTGTTGTTGTTGTTGTTGTTATTTTGCCAGTCCCTCGTTATGTCATCAAATTTAACACATAATTCTTCAGCTTTTAGCATGTCAAATAGTGCAATTTTAATTTTTTTTTGTGAAGGCCGGCCTTTTTAGATAACCTTTTTAAGTTATTAGAGATCTCTTTCCAGGTTTTGACGACAACACGCGAGAAAGCCTTTTTTTGTACATAAATTAAATGTTCTAGAAACATCCCGCTATAAGTCTGAAATTCTTAACGCTAAAATGTTGATAAGCTGAGGAGCGAGTAGCGTAGGTATGGATACTTGGAGTTCTCGAGAAATGATGAAATTTCCTCGCGTGCATCTTACTCGCTTCCGATTGGTTCAAAGACAATCAGCTACTGTCACAGCTCACACATGCGCACTGTCGTGACACAGTCCCTTTAATCGGTGCGGTATTGTTGTTGATACTGAATATTAAATCGCATACCGCTTTGTGGCATAAGAAGGGGACCGGTAGAATTTTGGCTTTTATATTAAAGAAGAGGATGGCGTGTTCATCCCTATCGGCTTTTTTGTTTTAAGAATAAGCAAACACTGGAATTGCTGGCCCCGAAAATTCGCCCTGGTGGTTCTTTCTACCTCAGAGCAATTTATTTTTGAAATAACAAAACAATTTCACAGCTAGATTTTGAGCGACTTTTTGTTGCGAACTTCTGTTCCAATGATTTGTCTGAAATTTCTCTGGCATATTTATTATATCGACAAAAGCCAACACCAGACATAAAAAAATATCAGCAAAATTTTTCACTAGATTTTATTTTTTTAAAAAGTAAAGTCATTTTTAGTGCTCATTTCGCAAAAACATATCACCAGCAATGAAATCGGAATACTTCACATTATTACCGAATGATATCTGTTGTTCTTTGCAAAGTTTCGGAGCCATCGAGTTAACAACCAAAAAGTTATGACGAAAAGTTCGTTCATTACTTAATGCGCCTGTATTACGACGGGAGCCACCTTAAGTTATCCAAGTATCACTTAAGAAATAAAGATTTACATACACCCAGATTTAATATAATTAACTTGGTGTCCCCAACTGGCTTGTATTAGCTAAACAAAACGACACTTAAGTAAAGTCATGTTATTTTATGTTATGATCGCATACGCGCTTCACTAGACCGGGAACTCTGTTGCAATTAGTGGCCGAAGACAATTGATCAGTCGCAGCCACCTCATGAAGGTCGGAGACTTCAGTGACAGACGCCAAGTTGTGGCCAGAGAGATACAAGCTGTGTTGGGGTCGTCGACAAGATCTCTTTCTGCCTGGTCATATGTAAGTCAGACTTAACATTTGGCGGTGTTGAACTTAATGCCATGATCAGTGCTCCAGTATTGTAAACAGTCCAGGTCCGGCAACAGTGAGACGGCAGAATTTACAGTCAGTAGGGCGGAAGAGCTTGCTGTCGTCTGTGAACAGGGCAATGCTAGACCCATACTGAATGTATCTAGGCATGTCATTTGCGTACACCAGGAAAAGTAGTGCGCCCAAAAGGGAGCCCCGTGGTACCCCAGATATCACAGGTACCAGTTGCGTGGTGATTAAAACAATTTCTTGCCGAAAAATTAAAAATTTCTTGCAGCCCGGCCCGTATACCTGATACTAAGCAATAACAGGAAACTGAAATGGAACCGAGACCGAGCGAGACGCCAAAAAAGAGAGTGGAAGAACTAACAAGGTACTCGTATGGGGTCAGTTTTCCATTCTTTTCCAGTTGTCAGGATAAAGGCTTCCAGTGTTTTCCTAATGTCGCTGCACCTCTTCGTTGGGTATGGGCATGTAGCAGGAGCCGATTACCTGCTTACAGTCATACCGAGTGATACCATGTGGTTTGTCAGACATGGTCTAAACAGAAGGTCTTAGCATCATTAAAATAGAGAGTGATGCAAGCAAATTATATGGGCTCCCTTTAGCGACACAGTATGAGCAGAAACTCATAACACAATAGTGTTGCTGGTACGACCTAGTACTCGGCCCAGGACCATTTGCCTCCTTGGGAACGAGGACGGGTGAGGTCATTTAGCGGGCTCTAGCTTCTGGCTGCGTATGAAAGGCCGGCATATTCTGCAGCAGTAGTGACACAAGAATGGTGAGTCAGGTTTTAGAGAGCAAGAACGTAGCAATGTCTTTGTCGTTCTCCATTATTATAGGTGAAGTTATTTTATTACTAAGAAACGACTCTTCTCGTGATTGAAATGCCTGCAGGGAGGATGAAAGCCCTATGGTCAGCCCGAAACTAATGAGAACGGTACAGCATTTGCACGACGTCGGCCGTTGTTTTTGTTTAGAATAGAGATGTTTGGCTGTTCACGTTCGGTTTACACATCTGCAACCCTCGATTCTGTCAGTTACTAGATATCTACTTGCGTGTCTCAAGTTCTATCGAACCTCGTTTGCTTTTGGCGTAGACCTTTTTACTTTCTATTGGAGTCTATCACAATTTTACCCACGGTGGAATAGCCTGGAGAATTACTCCGCTATCTTCGGTACACGTACCAGATTCAAATCGCACACCTCAGTGTACGCTCGCTTAAGAATAGAGAACACTTTATTCAGGTAAAGGACACCGTTACCTCCAATAACTCCGACGTGTTTACAATCTCCGAGACGTGCTTGGACCATACTGTATCCAACCTGGAAGTCGAAATACTGGCTATGATGTTTATAGAATTGATCGCCAATCTATTTCTTGGGGATATGAACTGCAACCTGTTGCAGACTGTCCTACCTGATTCTAAAGCGCTTATATGAATTTCTGTCTTACACACAATTTAAACGAGATAATCACTCAGCCAACTCGCATAACGGATTCAAAGATCTCTCTAATAGATATAATTCTTGTTTCAAGCACGAAGTAAGTCATGGAGGCTTAAGTCCTATCGCCATCAATAAGTGGCCACGATCTTGTCTATGTTTACTATGTTACACTAAGGCTGAAAAAGCAGCGAACCCCAGCTACGTTTGTAATCACCAGGACCTTCAAAAATTACTTTGTGCTCTTCAGAGAGTTTTTTGAACGATATTATTTGTGCACCCTGGTCAGTTCTGGATAGCTTCGATGATTCCGATAATCAACTTCACGCCTTTGATTTATATTTATTGTTTCATGAAACACTGGATGAACACGCACCTTAAAAACTATTCGTCTGCGTGGACGACCGAATCCCTATCTTACCGAGGAGATTCGCGATCTTATGGCAACAAGAGATGACTGGAAAAGTAAGTTTAAACAAACCAAAGACCACTGGCTTGATCTAACTACAAGAGCTTCTGCCAAGAGGTAAAACAGCAAACTCGCTTGGCCGAAAAGGAATTTTTGGCACAACAAATTAAACTATAACAAAAACAACACCAATACCATCTGGAAAGCAATTCGCAGTTGCATCCCAAAAAAATCTCCTCAAAGGACATAAAACATCGTGGCCAACGAATTTAATAATCTCTTTGTTAACATCGGTAAGAACACAATTCAGAAAATCAGCTCTCTGGCTGAGCAGTTCCAGTGTGAAGCACACGTTAGCTCGTTTGTCCACCGGGAGTACCCGTATCTGAAAAATTCTTTTTTGATGCTAATGTGAATATCAACCAAGTAGAAAAGATCGTCAAATCCATGGCACGTAACAAGTCCGCTGGAAAAGATAAAATCCAACTCCGCGTTATTAAAGACTGCCTTCCTGCCATCTCGCCTTCAGTTACATCGATTATTAACGCCACTTTGCGCTCTGCCCAATTTCCCTTCGCTTGAAAAGTTGCGGAAGTGACACCAATTTTAAAAGACAGTGATCAGGAAATTCCTAACAATTATAGACCTATTTCATTGTTGCCCTTGCTTTCTAAGATTCGAGAGAGAGTCGCTCATGACCAGCTAACTTCCTATTTTGACAGCGAACCGACGCTTGACACCTAAGCAGCGCGGCAATAAGAAGTGGAACTCCACTGAGATAGCCTGTGTACAGACGTCCTCCCTCCCGATTTTTTCTGAGGGAGGGACGTCTCTACACAGGCTACGTGTAAACGTACTGGGAAAGGAAATTAAACCAGTCGCCTCTGCTAAGGACTTGGGAGTTGTCTTGGATCCCAGCCTGTCATATAACGATCACGTTGCTTCAACAGTGTCCTAGACTGCGAGCAGTCTCTTATTTTTTTTTTTTTTGCCAAGTTACCAGGGGTAAGCAAATATTGCCTAGAATATTCTATTACTTGAGGACGGCTAAAAATTCTAGACCGTTCCACTCATGTACAATTTTCAAAGCTTAATTATCTAATAAATTACCTACGATTTTCCGCAGTTTAATTTTCGCATTTTACTTCCCAAGTTAGGCTTTTTTTCGTAAAAAGAAAAGGAAACCCAAAATTTTCGGATTCAAAAATGTGATAGAGAGAGGAATTAGAAAATGTATCACTTTCAGTCGTAATACGTCAAATTTCATCCAAAATTTTCGGGAAAATAATACTCAAGCCCTGGTAATTCCCCTAAGATGACCGAGCAGATACGAATTTTACAGCGCCGCTTAAAATGCTTTTCTAGAGATCTTAAAGTACTCTGGATAACCTGCCTAAAAAGTGTTTTCAATGCATTTAGGACGAAACTGTCGTTGGGTTCCCCTGAGATACTGACGCAAAACACTGAGTACGCGAGCAGCGAAGCCGAGAGCTGCGATAAACAAGGGCGTAACGTTTTGGTTTGCAGTCGTACTGGCTGAGATAAGAACTAGACGGATTTTAAGACAAAAGGTGAACTGCAAGCCGGCTAACAGTGTCCAGCTGCATGGCGCGGCTAGGACAGATCAGCTGAGTTAAACACGCTTTCAACACGAACGCTTTAACCATTATAAAAAATGCTTTAGTTTTCAGCAAGCTATATTACTGTTGTAATATCTGGAGCAACAGCTCTGAACACAACCTGAATAGGATCCAAGCTGTGCAAAATTTTGTGGCCCGTATCGTTAGCAACACAGGGAAATATTTCCCTTTTACAGTGGCTACCAGTAAAGACAGCAGCTCTTCTACCGTGATGCAAAAATGGCTTTTAAATGTGTGACTGGGTGTACACCAGACTCATTATTTTCTGTTTGTATTATACATTAGGAACGAATAAAGTACGTACGTATGTATGTATGTTGCTAATAACCAAAGGCACATTAGGTTGAAATCGTTCGTGGGCAACATATCGTGGAGATCTGATCATGTACCCAAGCAGAACAAGAGCTTAAAAGTAACTCAAGAAAATAACTTAAATATAGACTTTATAATTTTATAAAACCCGCTGAATCAATAACAGCATCAAATCAAAATCGACATCGTAACAATATAAACTTAAACAAAAAACGTCTGTTTGCCTCGAGCGAACGATTATAGCACAGTAGGGAGCAGATAGGCTCGGCTTATTAAGTTGTAACTCATATCTAGTAAACTAAGATGGCAGTAGATACTTCTGTCTCATATTTATCACGGAAAAGAACGCAAGGTCATGTTGACAGAGACTTCGCCACTGACAGTTTTCTTTGTGGATCTCAGAGCTTGATCAGCCCAAGCATATTCGAAGAATCGGGAATGTGAATATGTTCAATTGACTTACTTCGAGTTTTAGAGTGCAGTTCAATATAATCAGTTAACTTTCTACTTTACGTATACTGAACATGTTGACGAGTGATTTGCTTTATACCTAGCTTGATTAGCTTTCTTTACCTAACAATGCACGATGTCAACGTAAATGATAACCAAACACTGCGGGTCTTACGCTTGCATAATGGCAAAAAAGTAGTGGTGTACTCTGATTGTGGCAACTGACTACAGACCACAAAGTAGTGCAACTTTCTAGCTTTCTCCTTAGAAACCACCTTTTCTAAGACTGTCGAGTGCCGATGAAATTCTTGTAGCACTGATGTTATTAATTTACTTTAATTTTAACTCACTAGATTACCGTCTAAGTATACTAAAAAGATTTAAATATTCAATACTCAACAGGGGGCTAAATGTTTTAGAATGGACAGTACCTGTAAGTCTTCCACAGTCGTTTCCATAGTTTAAAGTTTTCCGTCATTTTCTGATACATCTGGAAGAAAAAACGACAAAACCAAGACGATGTGTGTTTCTTCGGCAATTTAAGTCCCTGAAAATTATCTTGGCGGTAATATACTACGTCCACTGCCAGTTTTCTACAACAAATAACTATGTTAATCACCGGATGTACAGAGTAAATCAGCACGTAACAGGCAAATGCCTGCTCCAACTTAAATGCATCGTATGCCTGGTATTTTTCTAAGGAAGGAAGCAGACTGGGTGTTTCGACAATTAAATAAATGAGAGATGGTAAGCTAAGATCAAAGTCATTGGTATTTGTCGATGGCAGTTCGCAACATTGCGGTCCTTGCACTGACTAGTAGTCCATTCTGGGAACACCGTCGATATGTACAGTATAAAAAGTTCTGAAAAAGAACTGACATGTGTAGTAGTGTGATAGAATGTTAAATGCATTATAACAAGCAGTTGTTTTGGTTGGATATCCCTCTCCCCGGCTGCAGCAAATAATTGTGTTTATCTTCCCAATGTGAATACACCTACCTGTTCTGAGGAACTAATCATCATTCAACTTTAAAACAGCATTCAGGAATCAGTCACGCACATATGATCAAACAGATGAGCTGATAAAAAGCAGTTGGAGGTTGCACTTCTAATTCCTACATATACGTTGAAAAGCATTACTGTATATTCCTTGCAGTTTCTCTTAGCAAAATAACTTCGAGGAGGTGGCAACCTTAATTTCTGTGGCTCCAATCAGGATCTGCTCTTATTAAAGGTTGCCATGTTTCTACAACGTGAAGTGAGAGAAGTCGACGGAGTAAAGCTGGTGGTAGTGGCGAATAAACTCCTGTGAAGCTTTTCCTAAACAACGCAATGATGGATTTTGTACAAAACAGAATCAAAGAATAACTGAGATGTATTTCAGCCTCCATTTAAAATGTGACGAGCCTCAGTATTATTGTCATACTCAAATCATTCTCGGTTGTGGAGATGAAGATCGAGAACAAACTTGCAACCTGTTGCAACTCCTACAAAGGCCTTATGCTGTGTACTGTTAAAGAAGAACAATGATCTTTGCAATAAACTGGCCCAGTCTAACCCAAGAAAATATTTTCACACTCCGGCACACAGTCCTTATCACTTTCCCGCATGCGTGATCTCTACTTGACACGGCTCAATCAACCAACCTTGATCCAAAGATTTATCGAAACATTTGACGTAAGCTTACTTCTGGCCCTTTATGTTCTAATTCCTTAGATCTTCTTTTATGCCATATTTTAAGGCGAAATGAAAGAGGAATCCATGTCAAAATTATCCATTCACGGATGGCTGCTGTATCGGTGCGAAAACCATATCGACGCTCCTTGTTTGACAAGTGGAGCATGTTGCCGAAGAGCGTTATCATTACCAACCGCTGTTTTTAGCCTTAAGGCCCGATTCGATAGAGAAATGATTCTGTGAAGCCACAGCTTCAAAAACTGCATTCTAGCATTATAAGCATGGATCGGAGCGTTTCATGAAGCATATTTCAAGTGCTGTCATAATCGAGATTTTTTCTAGAGGTGATAAAATTCTTTGAATATATAGATATTGTGTCGCAACATGAGAATGAGATACATATGCATCCGGTTTAATGCCTATTATCTGATGTATAAATATAGGAACAATTTTATCCAGTCCTAATTTATGATGTGATTATGTTTTTTTAATAAAGCTGAAGAAAGAGTGACTGGATGCCTACTTGTAGGTGCATCAGTATCTAGGAACGGAGAAGGCGTCTCCACTCCTTCATAAAGACTACTGGCCCTCTCTTGATTGTGGATAAAGTTGTCCCAACAGAGATTTATACTGCCCATAACCTAAAGAAAAATCGTGATTCTTTGCTCGGATTTGCATGGGAACACCCGAGCTTTAAAATGGGCTTGGTTTTTCCTTCTGTCACAAATTGCCCTGTGGCGTCTTCAGCGCGTGCGCAAGATATAAGAATATGCGCAAATTTTTCAATCTCGTTCCCTGAAGCCGCGATCCTTGGTAAATACTTCATATATGATTCCTATAGTCAAGTAATCCAAGACACTCAAGTAGGCCAAGACACTAAAGCAAGCCAAATACCTAAATAAGCCAAGTACCTCGGTACACTAGAAGAAAGACTGCACAAAAAGAATCTATATGGGTACACTATAGGAATCATATATAAGGTATCCACCTGATCTTTTTGCCCTTCCGCTGGACAAAGCAACGCGGACTCTGGGAATGAGATGCAGACCAGACAAGAGCAGTCACTTGCGTGAGGTGAGAAAAGCCATCTGCATTCGGTACCTATTCAGCACTGATTCAGTGATCGGAGGAATGAATACTGTTATTTCTTATGAGCGAAACGTTTACACCAAATGCGCACCCTGCTCATCTCTAGACCTACAGTAAAATGTGGCGAGTGAACGGTTCAGTTCAGTCAGTGACTGACCTAACGAGACCAGTTTACTAACTAAGGTTCACTCTTCCGAGTGAATCTTATCAAGAAGTCCCCTTCGAAGTTGTAGAGAGCTACTAAAGCAATTTGAACAGTTGTTTCTGATCAACTCATGCAAGAGTCTCGTTCAAGATACTTAGAATGCCTCCAAGTTGCCTTGCAGAAGAACAAACAGAAAATGAATTGAGTACTTCAATTAGCTTTTGTCTAACTACATTCTTACTCTTTGTTTTATGTCACTGATTTTATCTTCCTTTGTTTTTATGACCTCTTCGCCATACAATTACCGCAATCTATAAATACATTACAGTCGCGAAAACACTGTTTGCAGATGTTTATGCTTGTGCATGGACTGTTGTTAGTTCGATATACGTTGTCTTTGAAGAACGTGATTTCTTAGGTGAAGCTTGTTGAACTTTTTTGTACGGAAACCCGAGCACACGCAGTTAATATGCGTCTAGTTTTCGTTGAAAGTACACATTTCTGCCAGAACCTCTGAAAAAAAAAATGGATTTGAACACAACGTGATTTTTTTAGAATTTTCTCGAAACGTTCAACTTTGCCGGCACTTCGTCTTCTCTCGGAAGCCTCACGAAAACAAAGAACTGTGGCGTGGATTAAGGAACTATGACGTAAATTAAGGAACAAGTGCTTGTGGATCATGGAGTTCTAGAAATATTTCTTCTCATTCACAAGCTGAAACTGTTTTAGGGTACATTTTTGCTCAGTCTGCTTTATTGCATGCGCTTCTCTTCGTAATCATGAATATTTATTCGTTTCCTCGTATTCAGCATTTACTTAAAAAAATTGCACAGTACTTCTCAGAAACGAGACGATCGAGTTAGTGTCTTGCAATTGAGTTTTCAATCAACGTTTTATAACACTTCCTCAAGCTTACTTCAGAAACACAAAAGCAAGTTCGTTAAATGGAAATAATCACTTTATTTAGTAGGTGTCTTCAGCTGTGGAAAAGAAAATAAGCAATTTCCTAAACGAAGTTCGTTTGTTCAACACTGAAATTAGTTCTCACTTTTGCTTCCCAACTTGAATAATAATAAATGGATCTGATTGGCGTGTCAGATATGCCCAGATTCTCTGTGACCTCAACCACACATGTTGAATGAGCCTCGCTGACAGACGAACTAAACAAATGAAAACTCTTCTGCCACGCATGTTCAAAACAGATAGCCTGTTCCAGGTCAGGTCCGCGAAATTAAGAATGTGCGTTTCACTTACCCGTCATCCCCACTATTTGAGAGCCTGGAACAGTCTAAAGGCAGAGGGTGCGAGGGTCCAGTTGTTCAAAAAAGTTGGAATAGCGCTTTGTCTCGTATATAATTACTGTATTTCCACTGTGTCAACAAATCATTCGCGTTTCTCGCTGTCCTGCAAGACGATTTCAGATGAGGGATGTCATTTTGTTTTAACCCCTTGAGCAGTAGTGAAGCCATCCGAAATGTTTCGTATACGTAATTTGACTTTTCTTGCGAGTTTCAAATCGCTGCAAATAAAATGAACATTTGCCTTTCCAGAAAGAAAGTTTGATCTTATTGGTCACAACAAACGCTATTTACAGATGCTGTCGCATAGATCCGAACTAAGTATCTTACAAGCCCGGGGGGTACTTTAGGAATTTCTGGGTGGGGATGTGCCGCTGGGACCCTGGAACCCTTAACCTATACCAGAGCTAGTTCAGCTGAATTTTGCTACCCTATAAAAGAGTAAACTCCCCAAATCCCCCCTATCCTAGAGTAGTTGTTTTCCAGAAACTACTGAGGTCACTAGCACAGTCTAGCCAAAACAAAACCTTATACCACAATCCCTAGTCTAGATAAAATCTTCAACCAACTGATCAGTTTCCTGAAAAATGATACCCTTTTCTAGACCCAAACGCTCTGATTTATATACCCTATCCTAGAGTAAACTGCTTGAAAACCATACCTTTCACAACGGCACATACCTATATAGCCCATATATAGCAGTACCGCCCCCCCCCCCCCCCCCCGGGCTTACAAGAATGGATAAATAAGAGAAGGACCCTTTACACGGGTGATATATCCTCGGTTTTCACTCACGTGAGAAAGCAGAAATAAAAATACAGAAAGTCTAGAATCTGGGAAATGAAAGAAGATAAATATACAAAAAGCCTTGCCAAGAATCTGGTCTATGCAAATGTTCATATGCGAGATATTCGGAAAAACGAAAACAAATTTATAAAGCTTTGTATGGAGACGTCATCTTTGTGTCCCTTTCAGGGGCAAAAATATGGCCGCCGGAAACCAACAGAAACATCTGTTTTTGAGTGTTCATACTTATGCGTGAATTCTTCGCTTGAGGAACTCATAAAGATTAAAGCAATATTTATTCTAAGACAAGGAATGTTTAGATAGCAAAATCTCCAAAAATCCGTAATGTTTTTAATCCACATAAAGGCCGCCAGCTAAATGCCGCGTCACGCAAAAGCCTGGAAATTCAAGCGTCCTGTATCGCAAGACAAAGAACCCTTTTGAATCGAAATTGTGTTTGTATAAAAGTTTTAAGGTGCTTTTACATCACATGAAAGTAGAAACTCAGAAGAAGCGATAGTTTTGGTGACGTCATGTGTAAACCAAGAATAGAGAACGTTGATTTGTAAAGAGAGAGGTTTCTAATTGCTATTTTGCGGCTCCCTTGGTTCAATCCTGGCTAAAATGTCTCGCGTCAAACCCAAAACAAAGAAAAACCAGTTATGACTTCATGGTGACCTCTTTCCGCACGCCCCATATAAGGAAATCCGGATTCCAGAATGCGGCAAATTTTGCTTGTGGAATCTGGAATCCTACTAAAGATTGGAATCCAGAATCCAAGTTCCACTGACAAAGACTGGAATCCAGCCCCTGGAATCCAGAATCCGGTATGAGAACTTCGTTTATCAGATATAACAAATGTAATCTGAGAAGTGCTATTACAGGAAACTGATAGAGAGTAAGCAATACGTTAATGGGAAAGAGATGGGAAAATAAAACACGACAAAGCAGACGCCAATCAAATCTGTTTCTACAATTAATAAAAACTTAAATAAAATAAATCTATCTCAATTTGGAATTTATACTCCACATTCCCGTAAAAGTAACTCTCCGCATCTTATGAGAACCAGAAATTTATAAATTCTCCATTTGATTTGATCGTCGTCAAAAATAAAATTTGCGAAGAGCAAAATTGTTCAGCTTTCTGTATAATCTTTAGAAATATTCCGTTAACTGAATGGAACTGAAGTGACGGTGATATCAAACGTTCTCAAAGCGGTGATGTGCCGTTAGGGAAGGTTTCTCCATCGTTGTTGTCCAACAAGTTCGTAAGTTCAGTTAAATCCAGAACCAAATTGCCCCCTTTTGCAGCCGCCCGTAGCTTGGCTGAACGTGAGCGGGGGGATTAAGGTAAACCTCTTCATGCGAGGGGTAAATGACCTTTGTATAGATGGGTGGCCATGTGATCGTCTTGGCTTTACCCATGACATGTGTTCTCGAACGCAAGACCAACGGAATGCGTTTCTTTGAAGAAATGTCTGACAATCGAGTCTTCTAGCGCATGAAAGGAAAGCACAACAACGCGCCCACCAGGGCAAGGAAGTTGATGAGCTGTTTTTAAGGCGCACTGAAGTCCGTTTAACTCGTCGTTTACGAGTACCCCGGTATACGCAGGGCTTGGAGGGTTCTTGCAGCGGGGCGCAGTTGACAGGAGAATCTGTCAGTTCTGACGTTGTGAACTGCTGCAGTTACAATGGTTGTGAACTGTCTGGTGGAAACTACTGGAATCCTGTCGCGAGCTCGCACAATAGTTGGAGATATGTGAACTAAAAAGAAAAAAAGGTTAGCCTTAAATTGAACTCTTATTTCGATAAACTGAATTTGCTCGGGAAGCAGATGTGGCTTTGGCTTAACCCATTCGCCCCTGAAACGCAAGTAACCGCCTGTGGGGATACACGTCCCTTTTAGACCTCGTTCCCAGGTTCTCTCCTTCCCGCCTCTCGCTCCGTAGGGACGGGTAGGAGAGAACCCTGGGAACGAGGTTGTTTTAGCGCTCGTGACGCCATCAGTCACATGTATAACGGTCATAGATTACTTTGATATCTAACTTAAGCAGGAGAAAGAGATCTTTCAAACCATGCCAGAATGAGCACGATTCAGTCAATCAGGCCGGAGAAAAACGCAAAAAGCCATGTAAAGTTGACCCAAAAAATTCCAATGAGAATCTTGTTCCACTACCCTCCTGCACTTCAATTTCCTATCCTACGATCCCCGAATCTTTTCCACTGAAATGAAGCCTAGTAAATGCCCGGCAAAAGAAAAAAACGGGGCCAGAAATGGAGAGAAGAGAAGAAGAGAGAAAGCGAAAAGTAAAAGTCGAGGGGACAGTGCTGACATTTTTGCTTTCTGCGCACGCCCAAACTTCGGAAAAAGATCTTTGGCATGAGGGAAAGAAGGCCACCAAGTGCATCACTTACGAAAAGCGATTTGGGTAGTTTTGACCAGATACAACGGCTTGACTAGCTTTAAAGTGCATTTTCAGCAAAATTTCCAGGAGCAAATGGGTTAATCCCATTTAAAATAGAGCAATGGCAGCAAAGCTTAGCTAAAAATGAAATTCATGACCCAATCACAGTTAGATGGTCAACGAGTTAAGGTGGCTTGACCCAGTATTTTTGTAGGCACACCTTCCATCTTTGAATCTCGTATACTTAAACAAATTGATTTTTATAGTAAAACCACTAATACATACATAGACTAAACTTTATTATGATATTATTTTTGGGCAATCGGAATAAATATCACGTGACAATGACGTCACAATCGTTTTTGCTCTAAATTGAATTTCAGCCCTTATCAGCATTTTCTGTGGAAATGCTCTATGCTAGATATACTTTGGTAGACTGCAAAACAGTCCGTATTTTTGCGTATCAACTACGCGCGAACAGTCAAACAAAAGGCCTGGAGCGAGGCTGGGCTCTAACGATATTCCTACGCTACGCTAGACTACGAGTAGTCCCCCATTTTTCCTCAGGCATAGTAGAGCGAGCGAAACGCGAGCGCGCGTGAAAATCACCCCACGCGAGAAAAGGCGACACGCAGCGGGGAGAGTTATTTTTCTCTCTCTCCCCGTGTGTCGCCTTTTCTCGCGTGGGGTGATTTTCACGCGCGCTCGCGTTTCGCTCGCTCTACTATCCCTGAGGAAAAATGGGGGACTAGTCGTAGTCTAACGCTACGCTAAACCGATTTTGAGGAAAACACCAACTGCTTTGCAGTCTAATACTTCGGGTGCTTGTCTTCTGCTGTGCAAAGTTTCACAAAAATCTGTAAGAAGCAGAATTTCGAGATATCTTGGAATTTTTGCAAAAGGGTAAAAATTATGCATGAACTGAACACTGGACTCAATGCACACAAATTTGGTAACTCCTGGATCTTTCCCAAAAGTTCTTATCACTCATTCGATTTGGAAATAACCCTTAAACACTCTTTAAACCGCTGAAAGCAAGTAGACTTGCGTGATTTCGAAAAACATGAAAACATGTGAATCCGGGTAAAACACAATGATGAGCGCTTTTTGTAATTTCTAAGGCTACTTTGACGAAAACAGCGATTAAACCAAAATTCGTCCATAAATTTCCTTTGAAATTTTTCAGTATTGCAATTGATCAGTGTACTATAGAATCCCCGAATTTCGTGTCCATTGAAAACTTTTAAAATTGTCTAAAGAGGGCACAAAATTGACTAAATATTGAAGCGATGTCATAGATTTCGATAATTCTTTGCCTTAGGATTTCCTGTAGTCTCGAGTTTAGCACAACATCAAATGCCCATGCAGCACGCGACAATTTACTGCGCTTACTTGCCCTCCAAAATCCCTCCGAAATACGGTAACATTGAGAGAAACTGTCACACATAACAACTTTTCTAGCTTGCGGTTTCTTTTTGATGTGAGCGCATAAAGCATATGTTCACAATTCGCTTTACTTTTTTTCTTCCTTTCTTTCAAATCGGTTAACAGGCATGCTTCCAGAAATGAGATTGTATGATGCCGTTACCCCTTTAGAAATCTATTACCACTATTCACTATCTACAACATCACCATATTTCGGAAAGATTTCGGAGGGCAACCAAGCGCGGTAAATTCAAATTCTCGTGTGCTGCATGACGGCCAATGCAAGCGACCTGCTGACCAAGGACTGCTGACTGACTGCTTGAGTGACCATGCAAATTGGGAAAAGGCCGACTGAGTGACTATCTTTGGCATTTGACGAGAACTTTATTATCATTTAATTTCTTGCTTTGTCCTGCTATTCCGATGAGATAATAGCACTAGTCTACATTATCAAGGTGTTCCTCCTCTCACATTTCAGTTGCCGAATAAAATGTTGTTTTCCCTTCTTAATCCTTGATTTCAGCCGCGTTTATCTCCGAGTTACATAACGCTGATTTTTATCTCTCTTTCTAGGGATTCAACCAAAACCAAGCTATTGATCAGGCAAACCCAGTTTGGTAGGAAACCCAAAAAGTTGCCGAAAATTCTAACATTCGAGCCTCTAAAGCCTAAACTACAAACAAAGCACCACCAAAGTACATAATAACCTGTACCTTCTCCCACATTATTCGAATCATCACAAATTTATACGGCCGAGCGTTCGACTAAGAGACCGGAACTGCAGGTGACGTAACCGCTGACAAACATATCAGGAAAAAAATATTGCTTGGGGATGTGATTACTGCGAGAGGACACACCATTCCTACCCCATTACAGAAGGCGAGTAGCTTACACGCAATAAGGTCTTATGAAGGTTACAGCATTCTTAACCGGCTTTCACGTAAAAGCCATCATTCAAATTCTGCTCACCCACTGCTTTAAATTTCTTTCAGGTCTAGGCCAAATTTAACAGCAACAGCCACAGGTAGACGAAAATCTCTCATTTCACTCTTTCATAGTGAAGTAACTAAGGCAACGATGGTAAAACCACAAGGCGAAAGTCTTGCCTTGAGGATGGCAATTTTTTAAGTCAAAGAAGTTAACGCATCTTGACATTAGGCTAATACTAGTCACTAAATATCAGAACATCTTTCTATCACGTTATTCGTATTTTACTAATTCACTTCGGTTATGGGTTCTAACTAAGTTTATTTTTATTTTTTTTTTTTCAGACTAATGACGACCTGCCCGATCCCGTGTTTGTTTTGCTATTTTTGCTCTTGATATATTTCATCAGAATTATTTAAGGTTCTAACTAAGGTTAATAAATTTCTGTGCTCACGGTTTATATGTGATGGAGTTTTGTAAATAATTCGTGTCCGCCCAAGGCGTACTGAGGTTGCATTAAAGGCATATTAAGCCGACTAAATTTAAAGGGCTAGGAGTGTTGAACTGTAGGAATTTGTCCCCGAAAATGGAAAGGGAAAGTTTCGCGAGAGAAGCGGCAGGCGTTTCTCTCGCGTAACTTCCCGCAGACGGGAATCAATAAAAAGGGGCGGTATCTTCGCAGGCTAGCATTGGATAGAATCAGTAATTTTCACAATGTTAACGCGTTGTTTATAAATAAAAGCATTAGAATAAGATACCTGTGTTGTAATGTCGTTCAGTGAGACGGAAGCCACTAAAAGAGTTCTGGAGAAAACCCTGCCATCATTCATTTCTCTTTTCCAATGATGCAACTCATTATCAAGTTAAAGTTTTGTTATCCTTCCACGAAAAATGCTTGAAATTTGGCGAATTATTCAGGTCTGTAACAAAAAATAATTAATCATGACATTATATATCTAAATACGTAGTGACGAGTGCATAATTAACACAGATACCACATTCCTGGACTAGCTGAGTAGGAGGGCCTCTACTGGAAATGGTACGTAGTGTAGAGAGGTGCCTGCCTTATTCATAGTCGAGGGACATTAAAACCAGTACCCCTAGGGTAGTGAACCAAGAAGCATGTATAGTGAGTAAAATGATACGCCCAAGATGACAGAGGGTCCTTCCAAAATTCAAACAGTGAACTCAGCTTTTAATTTTGCACTTTTGTCAATTAATGGTGTGTGTCCGTTAGAGGGAAACGTTCGTCTTACGGGATGTTTGTTAATAGAGATGATTGTTAATGTAGATATTTGGAAAACGGACTTCTGGGGCAACGGTAGTTAAGCTCTGAAGCGCTTTTAACACGCACTTTCAATGGCTCCGTTAACCGCTTAAAAGTATCCGTAGTCCGTTTTAGAGAGGTTTTCGTTTACACGAGAGCGCTTCAGTTGCAGAATTATAAGGGCAAACCCGTTGTGACAAACTCCACATGTCCGTTTTAAGGGAGGTCTCCATTTTTTAGTTGTGTCCGTTGAGAGTTGACTGCATGTACAACAAAACAATGAATTGAGCACGCCAAGTTATTCACCATTTTCGCGTAGACAATAATGCACCTTGTTTACCCCCCAACATTTTGCATAAGCATTGTCTTCGATTTATCCTTAGGACGGCTTTAATACCCCGAAGAAATTGAAAACGATGGTTGTGCAATTTTTTTTCGGCGAGGGTGGGGGTGGGGCGGTTAAACAAGGGCATTGTGGTCTGTGTGAAAATGGTGATTGGTGAATTACAATACGCGCGTTGACAGAAATTAATAATAATATCTGGCTTGTTTGGCGCAAATTAACATACGAATATGAAATAACGCGCCTTACATTTATATCTACCCTATATACATAGTATAAAATATACAAACAAAATTGTATAATATAGTACTAAATTAATTTTAACCGTTTCTTATCAGTTTTCAGGGCTATTTTTTTGCTAACAGAGAAAGGATTTTCAATCGGTCTTCTTAAAAAAAAAACATGCAGGAAACAATGTTTGAGTTTCTTTCATGTTTCAGAAGCTTTCACACTCTGTTTTACTCAAAAAGGAGTACATTCAATGTACGTACGGTTCGCGATCGGTCAATACTTTCTTACAGCAAAAAAAACTGAACACATGACACAGAGGCCTACAATCGGAGACAAAATCAGTTCAGACACTTTGCACTCAACGACATTTCTCACGTTTTACCGACACTATGTGTTCCAAGAGGGAAAAAAAAGAAAGCCTTTCCACACCCAACCCCTCTAGATAACGTAGTAACAATGGTCAAACAACCCACCTTTGTATAAAGGGTGGGGTCCAGATTGTTTTCTCTCCCGAAATATACCTCCATTAGCTGCCCATTTGACAAAAGTCTCAAAAAATTTGTCGCCGATTGTAGATGACGTAAAAAAAAGTCAGACTTGTAAGACAACAAATTTGTTAGGTCACCTAGGTCACAGAAATAAGATACCCATCGAACAGAAGGCGAAATGGGATGACTTTATAACTCACATTCAAACTCTGGAGCTAGCATAAAGTACAGTATGATACGACCCCAATTACAACGCATCTGATGGATAAAGCGGAAAAAAGAGTTTGCCGTCTGCTATTACACTATTACTCTTTTGACAAAAATAACTACAATGACACGCTTTCTCGCAAAGACCAATAGAGATTTTGGGTGCGATTTGCAGACAAAGCATTAAAACTTGAAAAATTTTTAATCCTTGTTTATCCTTGCCACCCTTAGCAACAGACGACAGAAAAGTAGCCCGCGAAAACATCCGTTTCTGCTCGCTCTTCGCCGCTGGGGACGTTTCGCGCGGGGGAACGTCTGCGACAGACATTCCATACTGATGATGCAAATCAATGTTTAGATAATAAATACGGTAAAATTAATTTTGAATAAACGTTTTGGTTTTTCAAGATAGCAAAAATGATCCACGACACACCCCTTTTCGCTGACCTTATAGCTCGGTTCAAACGTCGCATTTCCACATGTGCCAAATCTTAAGTGATGACCCCACCCTCCCACCGAACGGACTGTTTTTTGTAACTCGAGTCCAGTTTCACACTCGGCTTTTATAACGGTCGAGGAAAATAATGGCGGTTGTTTTTGAACAAACACAAGCTCAATGTTCCATGTTTTTGATAAGTTATATTGCAAAGAACCAAAGCATGTTTAGATGGATAACCAGCAGAGGATTCTGAAGCAATCACGAATTCCTTGTCGCGTGGCAAAATGTATGTGTACGCTTTTTTACGTAAATTAGAGCAAGCTTAAGCTTAAGCCTGTCTTCGATTGGTCTGTCTTCTTCCTTCTATCGCCGTCTTTTCCCCTCTCTCTCTCCTAGCCACTGACTGTCAGGGCGGACCAAGTACAGCTGTAAAACCAAACCAATGGAGTGGACCACAAACAGAGAAAAAGAGCAATTTCAGGTAATATTACGTTTATTTCACGATGAAGATAGGGGGGCACCCGGCCATTTGGTACTCTGGCGAAATCTCAGGTAAACTTTATATCCCGACTTTTTCGTCACAATAACTTTGATGTGCGGACTAATTGAGCACAGAAAAATTCCCAAGCCTGTTAATAGACTAAGAGTAGTCCCCATTTTTCCTCAGGGATAGTAGAGCGAGCGAAACGTGAGCGCGAGTGAAAATCACCCCACGCGAGCCAGTAGACCTGCACCGTTCTAAACCTCTTTTTTAAGTGATCCCCTTTAATTTGCACTTCCACTGTTTTCAGAGATAGGGGCATTATTATGTGACATCCCTATTGTTTTCTCAGCTAATCAAAAACAATCTTTCAAATACTTGCGGAATCTGCGGGATCGCCCCAGCGAGAGTCTAGCCTGTTAAAGGCGTGACCAATGATCACTGACCATGAAAGCTACAAGGTAAGGTTGATTTAAATATAATTTGTATTTAGAATTCGTATATTCCTTCTACAAGTTGGCCTGTAACTGTAAGTTGAGCCCGTCAATTTACCTATATGTACCCAAATGTCAGTCCGTTCATTACCTCGTTAATCAGCCTTTAACTCTGGTAACTAGCAGAAAGAAGACTAGACTGGGTGTATATTTCTTGGTACTACGAAAAACGAGCCCCGTGAAAGGTTGAAGCCAGTAAGTCCCGTTTTTTGATTGAATCATTCAAAAGCTATTAACGTTTCTTTTACCCTCGCCGTCCTATCAGCTGTTACATAAATTATACTATGTTTCCATACCGAAGGAGTGGACAACTTAAGTCATGTCGACTCGACACATGGAGTTGCATTTTGTGACGTGAACGAGTCACTAGCTGGGCAAATTTTCCCTCAAGTTTGCTTAAACTAAGGGACACTGCGATGGTCGTCGAATTGTAAACAAAGAAAGCGTAGTTCAAAAGTGTATTACCTTTCTCTATTAAATACAAGGCCTAGAAAAGTCCTAAGAATCCCTCTTCCCCTGAAAGGTCTGTGGGAGCTCTCATCTGCATCTCAATAGTAATTTAGCCTCGAGCAGGCTATCATAATAGGGACTTCACGATCCGAAGACGCGATGGTAGCGAAAACACCGCTTAAAAAGATAATTTACGATCTTGCAATCTTTATCGAGATTATTCCTACCCATTTGCTTTATCAAAAAATAGGCGTACCCTTCTGGAGTTGAATTCCTAGGATCCCTATCCAAGTTCAGAAAGAGAAATAATATTTCGTCGTCGGTTGATTACGTCCTCCATGAAATGTCAAATTAGGCAATTTCACGTCGTAGTCGTGCAAAAAAGGCAAAGACATGAACAAAAACGTGTGATGAAGAGTAAAGTTGTTGTTTTGCCTTCTAAACCTATTGTTTTGTTTTGTTTTTTTAAGTTCTCGTTGCCATCGCGTCGTCGGATCGTAAAGTCTGTAATTTCTATGTGGAGAACGCCATCTTAACGAAAACACTTTAAATTATATTTTCAGGGTTTAAAATGGACAACAGAAATGAACAAGTGAGTAGAATCAAAAATGGGTTTCACAGGTTCAAAGCACTGGACTCCCTTTCCTGGAGCAGTATCGTTTGGTCATGAGTATGTTAAAATTATGAACACTGTGGTTTTCTCAATAACATGAGAGGCACCCAACATAATATTTATAGCGGAAGATTTTAATTGAATTCTTGGAGGGACAGTCATGAGTATGATTTTATAGGTGTTTTTCCGAGTCAAAGTGGCACAACTTGAAAAAAGCTAGCCTGACTTTTATTTTTCAAGTTCCAGACCTTTCCCTCATTTTCATGTCCAAGTTGTTCCAAACTTTGGTGCATGTCTAGAAAGATCTCTTCGGCTAGAGAATTAATATTTTACAGATGTATTAATACTCTTAGTAACAAAAGGTAAGGTTGAGCCCTGATTACTTTTATGAACATATAAACATAGCATACTGGTATATTTTACTTATAGTCTCGCCCCTCAAAATTGTGCTTTCTGCAATGATATTATGGCTAGATGGCATTACATGTAAAACAAGGAGGAAGATGAGTCCTTATCTTCATAACATATTATGAACCACATTAAATATCACATATAGAGCACAAAATTACAATTCTGATGTTATGTTCTTTTTTTTTTCAATCTCATTTCAGCAAGAGCAGCCTGGAAGGTAAGACATACAAGTACAATTCCCTCATAATATTTGCTATGCAATTATAAATTTCCATAGGTCACAAAACCCAAAGGGGAGGGGCATCTTATGGACAAATTTAGTAGAAGCCTAAACTGGATTTCCCAGTGGGGAGGGTCTTGAACCAATAAACCCACTGTGGTGGGTGGGGGAGGGGGGGGGGGGGGGGGGTTTCATAAAGCCTGTCTAATACATTTTATACTTTGGTGCTTTGTTATGTTATAGAAATCAAAGTCCTCCAAACTTTGAGATGCAAGAAATCTGCTGGAGTCTGGAGGTAATATCAGTTTCAAACTAATGTACATATATATGTTACAAATCTAGATTACATTCAGATGACAATTTTTTTATCCTATGACACACAATTGCCTTCACTCTTTAAGCTGCCAGGTATATACATAATTGACTTGAGGTTAAAAAGATAATCACTGAATTAAGAATAAGAATTTCTCACTCTTAAGAGCTACAAAATTAGGACGTACACAAAACATGGACCCTAAATCCATGGAGTACACCTGTGGCCTTAGTCCATTGACCCCTTTGTGGACCCAGTCCATGGACTACTCCTGTGGATCACCCCTAATAATCTGAAGAGTTGAGTAGGGTGTTATTTTGTGCTTGATTCGTGACCAGGATTCAATACGTTTGCCAACCAATACACATTTCCAAGAGCTATGAGGAAAGGGAAGTCTGGGGTGGATACTCAATCATCATGCATTACCTCTTCCTCTCTAGTCTCCTGTGCATCCATTTTTGTGTCATCTTCATGCAACTCAATGACACCCCAAAAAAACCTGCATAAGTGAATACCTCCTCCATACCTCTCCTCATATCCGCTTCATATATTGTTTCTCCTTCCCGACTAAACCCCTTTGACTAAACCGAAACCACAAACCCATGTATATTCAGGGA
>OZ037780.1:4922200-5207200 GCA_964035525.1 Porites cylindrica | reverse complement strand
CTCCAATTTCAATCTTTAATAATGAAGTAACTAAAGCAACGATGGTAAAACAACAAGACGAAAGTCTTGCCTTGAGGATGGCAATTTTTTTAGTCAAAGAAAACGCATCTTGACGTTCGGCTAATGTTAGCCACTAAATATCAGAACATCTTGCTATCACGTTATTCGTATTTCCTAATTCACTTCAGTTATAGGTTCTAACTAAGTTTTTTTTTATTTTTTTTTTCAGACTAATGACGACCTGCCCGATCCCGTATTTGCTTTCACCTTTTTCTTCTTCATATATTTCATGAGAATTATATAAGGTTCTAAGGACCAATAAAAAGGGGCGGTATCTTCGCAGGCTACCATTGGATAGAATCAGATACTTTCACAATGTTAACGCTGTCGTTTATAAATAAAAGCCTTAGAATAAGTTACCTGTGTTGTAATGTCGTTCAGTGAGACGGACGCCACTAAAAGAGTTGGGGAACAAAACCTGCCATCAATCACTCAGCTTTTCCAATGATGAAACTCATCATCAAGTAAAACTTTTGTTTTTCTTCCACTAAAAATGCTTGAAATTTGGCGAGTTGATCATGTCTGTAACAAAAAATAATTAAGTCTGATGTTATATATCTAAATACGTAGTGACGAGTATATAATTAATCCAGAGACCACATTCCTGGATGAGCTAAGTAGGAGGGCCTCTACTGGAAATGGTACGAAGTGTAGAGAGGTGCCTGCTTTACTGATAGTCAAGTGACCCAGTACCCCTTGGGTAGTGAACCAAGAAGCATGTATAGTGAGTAAAATGATACGCCCGAGATGCCAGAGGGTCCTTTCAAAATTCAAACCGTGAACTCAGTTTTTAATTTTGCACTTTTGTCAATTAATGGTGTGTGTCCGTTAGAGGAAAACGTTCATCTCACGGGATATTTGTTAATAGAGTTGATTGCTAATGTAGATATTTGGAAAACGGACTTCTGGGCAACGGTAGTTAAGCTCTGAAGCGCTTTTAACACCCACTTTCAATGGCTCCGTTAACCGCTTAAACGCATCCGTAGTCCGTTTTATAGCGGTTTGGTGACAGACTCCAGATTTCCGTTTTAGGGAGCTCTCCATTTTATAGTTGTGTCCGTTGAGAGTTGACTGCATGAACAACAAAACAATGACTTAAGCACGCCAAGTTATTCACCATTTTCGCGTAGACAATAATGCACCTTGTTTACCCCCCAACATTTTGCATAAGCATTGTGTTCGATTTAATACCCCGAAGAAATTGAAAACAATGGTTGTGCAAATTTTTTTTGGCGGGGGTGGGGGTGGGGCGGTTAAACAAGGGCATTGTGGTCTGTGTGAAAATGGTGATTGGTGGATTACAATACGCACGTTGACAGAAATTAATAATAATATGTGGCTTGTTTGGCGCAAATTAACATATGAATATGAAATAACGCGCCTTACATTCATATCTAACCTATCTACAGAGTATAAAATATACAAACAAAACTATATAATATAGTACTAAGTTAATTTTAACGGTCTCTTATCAGTCTTCTAAGCTTTTTTATGCTAACAGAGGAAGGATTTTCAATCGGTCTTCTTAAAAAAAACGCGCAGGAAACAATGTTTGAGTTTCTTTCATGTTTCAGAAGCTTTCACACTCTGTTTTACTCAACAAGGAGTACATTCAATGTGCGTACGGTTCGCGATCGTTCAATACTTTCTCACAGCAAAAAAACTTACACATAGAGGCCTACAATCGGGGACAAAATCAGTTCAGACACTTTGCACTCAACGACATTTCCCACGTTTTACCGACACTATGTGTTCCAAGAGGGAAAAAAGAGAAAGCCTTTCCACACCCAACCCCTCTAGATAACGTAGTAACAATGGTCAAACAACCCACCTTTGTATAAAGGGTGGGGTCCAGATTGTTTTCTCTCCCGAAATATACCTCCATTAGCTGCCCATTTGACAAAAGTCTCAAAAAATTTGTCGCCGATTGTAGATGACGTAAAAAAAGAGTCAGACTTGTAAGACAACAAATTTCTTAGGTCACCTAGGCCACAGAAATGAGATACCCATCGAACAGAAGGCGAAATGGGATGACTTTATAACTCATATTCAAATTCTGGAGCTAGCATAAAGTACAGTATGATACGACCCCAATTACAACGCATCTGATGGATAAAGCGGAAAAAAGAGTTTGCCGTCTGCTATTACACTATTACTCCTTTTACAAAAATAACTACAATGACACGCTTTCTTGCAAAGACCAATATAGGTTGTGGGGTGCGATTTGTAGGCAAAGCATTAAAACTTGAAAAAGTTGGCTCAATTTTTAAAGTTTTAATCCGTGTTTATCTTTGCCATCCTTAGCAACAGACGACAGAAAAGTAGCATGTGAAAACATCCGTTTCTCCTCCCTTTTCATCGCTGGGGACGTTTCGCGCGGAGGAACGTCTGCGACTCAGCGACAGAAATTCCATACTGATGATGCAAATCAATGTTTAGAAAATAAATCCGGTAAAATTAATTTTGAATAAACGTTTTGGTTTTTCAAGATAGCAAAAATGATGCACGACACGCCCCTTTTCGATGACTTTATAGCCCGGTTCAAACGTCGCATTTCCACATGTGCCGAATCTTAAGTCATGCCCCCTCCCTCCCACCCGACGGACTGTTATTTGTAACTCGAGCCCAGTTTCACGCTCGGCTTTTATAACGGCCAAGGGAAATAATGGCGGTTGTTTTTGAACAAACACAAGCTCAATGTTCCATGTTTTTTATAAGCTATATTAGAGAGAACCAAAGCATGTTTAGATGGATAACCAGAAGAGGATTCTGAAGCAATCACGAATTCCTTGTGGCGCGGCAAAATGTATGTGTACGCTTTTTTACGTAAATTAGAGCAAGCTTAAGCTTAAGCCTGTCTTCGATTGGTCTGTCTTCTTCCTTCTATCGCCGTCTTTCTCCCTCTCTCTCTCTTAGCCACTGACTGTCAGGGCGGACCAAGTACAGCTGTAAAACCAAACCAATGGAGTGGACCATAAACAGAGAAAAAGAGCAATTTCAGGTAATATTACGTTTCTTTCACGATGAAGAGAGGGGGGCACCCGGCCATTTGGTACTCTGGCGAAATCTCAGCGAAACTTTATATCCCGACTTTTTCGTCACAATAACTTTGATGTGCGGACTAACTGATCACAGAAAAATTCCCAAGCCTGTTAATAGACTAAGAGTAGTCCCCATTTTTCCTCAGGGATAGTAGAGCGAGCGAAACGCGAGCGCGCGTGAAAATCACCCCACGCGAGCCAGTAGACCTGCACCGTTCTAAACCTCTTATTTAAGTGGTCCCCTTTAATTTGCACTTCATTGTTTTCAGGGATAGGGGCATTGTTATGTGACAATCCCTATTGCAAATACTTGCGGGATCGCCTCACGCGAGAGTCTAGCCTGGTAAAGGCGTGACCAATGATCACTGACTTTCAAAGCCACAAGGTAAGGTTGACTTAAATGTGATTTGAATTTAGAATTCGTATATTCCTTCTACAAGTTGGCCTGTAACTGTAAGTTGAGCCCGTCAATTTACCTATATGTACCCAAATGTCAGTCCGTTCATTATCTCGTTAATCAGCCTTCAACTCCGGTAACTAGCAGAAAGAAGACAAGACTGGGTGTATATTTCTTGGTGCTCGTACGAAAAACGAGCCCCGTGAAAGGTTGAAGTTAGTAAGTCGTGTTTTTTGATTGAATCATTCAAAAGCTATCAATGTTTCGTTTACCCTTGCCGTTCTGTCAGCTGTTACATAAATTATACTATGTTTTCATACTGAAGGAGTGGGCAACTAAAGTTGCGTCGGCTCGACACATGGAGTTGCATTTTGTTAAGTGAACGAATCATTAGCTGGGCAAATTTTCCCTCAAGTTTGCTTAAACTAAGGGACACTGCGATGGTCGTAGAGTTGTAAACAAAGAAAGCGTAGTTCAAAAGTATATTATCTTTCTCTATTAAATACAAGGCCTAGAAAAGTCCTAAGAATCCCTTCTCCTGAAAGCTCCGTGGGAGCTCTCATCTCAATAGTATTTAGCCTCGAGCAGGCTATCATAATAGGGACTTCACGATCCGAAGACGCGATGGTAGCGAAAACGCCGCTTAAAAAGTTAATTTACCTTCTTGCAGTCTTTATCGAGATTATTCCTAGTGGAGTTGAATTCCTACGATCCCTATCCAAGTTCAGAGAGAGAAATAATATTTCGTCGTCGGTTGATTACGTCCTCCATGAAATGTCACAATTTCACGACGTAGTCGTGCAAAAAGGCAAAGAAATGAACAAAAAAGTGTGATGCAGAGTAAAGTTGTTGTTTTGCCTTCTAAACCTATTGTTTTTTTTTTTTTTAAAGTTCTCGTTGCCATCGCGTCGTCGGATCGTAAAGTCTCTAATTTCTATGTGGAGAACGCCATCTTAACGAAAATGCTTTAAATTATATTTTCAGGGTTTAAAATGGACAACAGAAATGAACAAGTGAGTAGAATCAAAAATGGGTTTCACAGGTTCAAAGCACTGGACTCCCTTTCCTGGGGTAGTATCGTTTGGTCATGAGTATGTTAAAATTATGAGCACTGTGGTTTTCTCAATAACGTGAGAGGCTCCCAACATAATATTTGTAGTGGAAAATTTTAATTCTTGGAGGGACAGTCATGAGTATGATTTTACAGGTGTTTTTCCGAGTCAAAATGGCACAACTTGAAAAAAGTTAGCCTGACTTTACTTTTCAATTTCCAGAACTTTCTCTCATTTTCTTGTCCAAGTTGTTCGAAAATCTGGTGCATGTGTAGAAAGATCTCTTTGGTTAGAGAATTAATATTTTACAGTTGTATTAATACTCTTAGTAACAAAAGGTAATGTTGAGCCCTGATTACTTTTACGAATGTATAAACAACATAGCATACTGTTATATTTCATTTATAGTCTCGCCCCTCAAAATTGTGCTTTCTAAAATGATATTATGGCTAGATGGCATTACATGTAAAACAAGGAGGAAGATGAGTCCTTATCTTCATAACATATTATGAACCACATTAAATATCACATATAGAGCACAACCCTACAATTCTGATGTTATGTTCTTTTTTTTTTTCAATCTCATTTCAGCAAGACCGGCCTGGAAGGTAAGACACACATGTACAATTCCCTCATAATATTTACTATGCAATTATAAATTTCCATAGGTCACAAAACCTAAAGGGGAGGGGCATCTTATGGACAAATTTAGTAGAAGCCTAAACTGGATTTCCCAGTGGGAAGGGTCTTGAACCAATAAACCCACTGTGGTGGGGGTAGTTTCATAGAGCCTGTCTAATACATTTTATACTTTGGTGCTTTGTTATGTTATAGAAATCAAATTCCTCCATACTTCGAGACATCTACTGACATCTGCTGGAGTCTGGAGGTAATATCAGTTTCAAACTAATGTACATATCTATGTTACAAATCAAAATTACAATCAGACGACAATTTTTTTTATCCTATGACACACAATTGCCTTCACTCTTTATGCTGCCAGGTATATACATAATTGACTTGAGGTTAAAAAGATAACCACTGAATTTAGAATAAGAATTACTCACTATTGCGCTCTGTCGGTTTATGGTGTCTCAGATTCCAACCTTTCTGTAATACAGAATTTTTTAGACCGGTGTATGAAAAGAAAGTTTATGTCCAAGAATGTAAATATCAGGGATTTGCTAGAGAAGGCAGACAAGACACTCTACAAAAAAGATCGAATGACCCCGAATGCCCGTTCTTTCAGTTTTTACCTAAGGAAAAGAACATGAGGTACAATCTTAGAAATACGTCAGTCTCTGTCCCTAGAATCTACACTGACAGGTTTAAGAACGTTTTTAGTAACAGAATAATTTTTAGATATGATATGTAAATAGTTTTTTTTGAGTTTATATTGTAACTTAGGATATGTGATTTTATCTTAAGAAATAAAGATTATTATTATTACAAAATTAGGACGTGCACAAAACATGGACCCTAAATCCATGGAGTACACCTGTGGCCCTAGTCCTTTGACCCCTTTGTGGACCCAGTCCATGGACTACTCCTGTGGACCACCCCTAATAATCTGAAGAGTTGAGTTGGATGTTATTTTGTGCTTGATTCATGAGCAAGGTTTAATACGTTTGCCAACCAATAAACATTTCCAGGGGCTATGAGGGAAAGGAAGTCTGGGGTGGGTACTCGATCATCAATCCTCTCTAGTCCCCTATGCAGCCGCTTTTGTGTTGATCTTCATGCAACTCAATGACGCCCAAAAAAACCTGCATAAGTGAATACCTCCTCCATACCTCTACTCATATCCCCTTCATATATTGTTTCTCCTTCCAGACTAAACCCCTTCCACTAAACCAAACCCCCGAACCCATGTATATTCAGGAAAAATTTGAGCAAGTGTATAAAAAGAGGAGCCTTTAATTCTGATAATATAAATTGACAAAGTATCATCCATTTAAGGTTCCTAAAATTCGTTTAGACCTCTGATAAAAATACATCTTAAAAAATTAGGGGTGGTCCACAGGGGTAGTCCATGGACCAGGTCCACAAAGAGGTTCATGGACTAGGTCCACAGAGATGGACCATGTCTGTATATGTCTAGCCTGAGTATCAGGCCTTCCTAAGGGGCTAGGGGAGAGGAGAGGAGATAGAGGAGATGAACGCCTGATACTCAGGCTAGTATAGGTCCACAGAAGTAGTTGAGGCACTTTGCCCTCAAGGAAATTATTCATGTTTCACACTAACTTCTTTGAAAGGGAAAAATGAGGCTTTCCCTCTTCCAACCCCTCAATTAAACAATGTTTTGTCCCTGTTTGAGCTATCTGTAGGAAACAACAAACAACTAAACTTTGTAAGGAGGGGTTCTGTTCTCTCAAAATTTAGCCAAATTGACTACTGGATCTCAACAATGTTGTGGTCTTTTAATAAAATTGACAATTTCATTTCATTTTCTCATTTAATTCATAAGTACATAAGTATATGTTCAATATAGTCACTTACAACATTTGAACTTCCAATAGTCTGATCATCACATAAGGTAACCATTTTAACTAAGTGATGGTTTCTTCATTATCAGAACATGTACATTTGTATTAATTTTACTCTGTGTATCTTATTAATTTTCAAGCTTGGAGAGCAGCCAGATCTTCCTGGTGGAGCTCAGGAAGAAAACAGGTAATATATTTTAGGAAATCATGTGCCTTTGATGGATGTAGTGACAAACTACACTCAATTTTATAGCTTTGACTGTATTGTCAAATTTTGGTTAAGATTTTTGTTTTCAATATTACTGCTAATCAAATAAAATTTCATCATACACTTAGATTAAAAATAAGTGAATAGAGCTTATAACACAATGCTTTGATATTGCCATGACATCATTATTAACTGACAAGATAAAAAACTAAAACATGACTTAAAACTCATTGTCTTCGGAACGTGAACGTTTCGACCAGTTTTGGTAGATGACGCGACCAACACTCGCAAAAAATTGTGTTATTTCCGATTGCCTCCAAATTTGGCCCACAAGAAGTCAGTAGATTTAGCCAATTATGTGCCAAGTTCCAGGCCCTGGGGAGTTTTGAGCTTCACGCAACGATTTTTTCAAATCTAGTGAAAATGGCGCTTCCGTCGGGAAGAATTTTGTCGCGGCTTTTGCGAAGAATGAAAGCTTTTATCGACGAATTTCGACCAAATACAAGTCAAGCAAATTATTTTGGAGGATTCTGGAGGATAACAAGCGAAATAAACGCGAAAATAGAGGTAATAAAACAGTACGAATCTTTGCTTCAGACTCACCGAGTAGGCCATAGTCTGGCACACATTCTGTTGAAACGCAGTGAAATCCGTCCCGCAGAGCTTTTTACCTTCAAAGCCTTGCTTATTTTGATGACTTATATCAGTGAATTCATGTTTGCTTGTTTTTATCTCGATATTTCACCGAGAAACTAAAAAATAAAGCGTCTTTCGAAGGTAAATATCGGGCCACAAAGTGACGCTAATGCACCTATCAATGTAAACCCCGTGAGGAGGGAGTGCGGGCAAGGGGTGGGGATTTGACAAATTTTGAAATTTTTTGATCAAATTCCCCAGGGTGGGAAACGAAAGGTTGATCAAAAGTGTCAAAAAAGCCCCCACCCCGGGGTAAAAAATCTAAACAAACAATACTATAACACTGTATAAAACAAATTAAAAGAATGTTTCAAAAGTACGTTCTTACTACTTTTATTTATGGTTAACATAAGCTCCGTTAAATTACTCGTTGTAATTAAGTATTTTCTCTCTCCACTAGCATCTCCTATTTTGAACAACAAAATCACTTCAGGAAGATTGACTGTGCTACTATAATATTAATGAAACGTAAAATGCTTTATAACATCTGCTCAACATGTCGGAACAGGTCAGATCAGTGACCCGTAAAAAATCCTCTGACTTTCATAGTGGAATTCGATTTCAATCGAGTTTCACAATCAGATGGGAACTTGAAGATAAAACCTTTCTCAAAACAGACACTATTAACTCCATACCTTTCTCCAACAGCGTGACTTTCAGAAAGCCTCGAGGGATGGACTTGGTAACCGCTTCTGAATTGATACCAGGCTTCTGTCGGTCAAAGTCAAATGTCCCGACCCCGGGGTCGCTTCGCACGATCAAAAGCCCGACAGGGGGATAGTCTCAGGCATCAAATCCCCGCCCCTTGCCCGCACTCCCCCCTCACGGGATTTACATTGATAGGTGCATAAAGTATCCAGTTTCGCTATGCTAATTAGCCCTGACCTCATTTGCATAATCCAATTGGGTCACAAAATAAATTTGTAGAAAATTGTTAGTCGCTCTATATTTTCGACCGATATTCAGGCTGTTTCGAGCTTGCTTAGATATTGAAGAAAAAAAATTAGTTGTACTGTATTACATAAAATATACAACTTTTCTGGCAAAATTACACTCTTTAATTTTTTTAAAAATAATTATCTAGAAATATGCCTTCTGAATTTTTTTTGTGCAGAATATTATGGGTTCCCTGAGACCGAAATATTTTTTTTCTGAAAGTTAAATTTTTGCCCTTTCCAATGAGGTATAGCTTGATACGGAACTGTAAATAACAGCAGAGATATAATTTTTTAAAGTTGCATGGTCAAAAATACTTATACTAAGACAATGTATACAGTTTGGAGTGACAAAATAAACTAAAGAACTAAACTAACATCCCTGCACAGGTAAATGAAAATATGTTTTCTTTGTCATTTTACAACATGTCGCAGCAATTCGGTAAGACATTGCATGCATAATGTCTTTGAACAACTTGAAAGTTGTAATAATAATTTTTTCAGAAATTCGGGTAAATATGGAAGCTAAGAGTCAGTACATTAGACTTAGGACAAGTATCTATCTCAGCACAAAGCGATCACATTGGAACTTAAACATCTGTTTTCTGTCAGGAGCATTTGGAAGAATATTACATGATGCATTAAACACTGACCAAACTACTTATCTTTCAAATAATAAAGATGGCTGCCACACGATCAGATGTCATAAGGCTTGTTAGTCGAGCTTGCTTTAGCAGAGCGAGACCCTAAAAATGCAGGCGTTTCTTTCTTTTTTCTTTTTTTTGTGAGTGGGACCTAGTTTGTAGGCCACACGTTCCTAGCGGAGACTGTGGAAACTGGGGATAAGAATTGTGATGACTTTTATTGTATGCAAATGAATCTCGTGATGAGGATGTGGTTTATTTTTGCCGATGACTGGAATAATGCGAAATGTTTATCACGTTTTAGTGCTATGGCAAAATTGTTTCTTCACGCACGAAATCACACTTTATCTTTTTCAACAAAATAGCTTACATTTCATACTTACCATAGCAAGCCGATAAGATCGCAAGTGCAAAGCAGACACAACAAAAAGTAAAAACTGTAAACAAGTGCTCTCTCTAGAGAGCTATTTTTAAATTTGATCTTACGGTAATTTGGCTCTGAACTTCACGTGTGAAAAATTAAACACAGCTAAATGTGACAGAAAGAACAGTTTTGTAAACACATGTTGCAGGTCATGATAGTGCAGAACCTGGGGATGAAAAACAACATGATGCACTCTTATGCACGCTTCGAAAAACCACGTACAATTGTCAGAATGGTATGTTTTGAGAAGAAAAATTTGAAAAGATTAATGGATTATATGGTGATGTCCCTTACAAATCCACAAACCATTAGTGGTAGACCCATACTAAAAGATGTCGAGCGTTTTTGGCATGGGCCGTTCCAAGAATTCTGCCGTTTTAAAGCGTTGAAGTGAATATATACTAGACTATATAGGAAAGTGCGGTGCCAAAGGGTATGGTATTTTAGCTGTTTTGGTCTGAAATAGGGTATCAATTTCAACCAGTTTGGTCTGAAATAGGGTATGGTTTGTGCACTCCAGTCTTGAATTGGGTATGTTTTTTGAAGAAGCTAGTTCTTCATCATTTGATGATAAGACCATTTCTCTTGTAGTGTTTACGCCAACCATGTATGTGCCATAACAGCTTGTCACACGCTCTGGTCACGTGTTGGGCTCCAGGGCTTCAGGTCCGAAATACGGTAGGGTATCAAATTTTTGATCAGGTCTGAAATGGGGTAGGGAAAATCACAGATTTTGGTCTGAAATAGGGTAAGGGTTTCAGGAAGCATGCCGCACATTCCCACCCAATTTTTCTGGAAGTACCCCTCAGGGGTTTTCGTCATCTTTTATATACAAATGGGGGGTCGTTGCACCAGGCATTCCTTGCGGAGTCCGTGGAAACTGGGACTAAGAATCATTGAGTGATAGAGGTCACACTGGTTTTGCGAAGAAAGCTTAGGAAACATGTCGGTCCACAAAATCTATTGCAAGAAATAGTCGATTACTTTGGAACAAGTGAACACTACTAAGTGGTTGAAAAAAAAAATCTTAATTAGCAATTCAAAGTAGACAGGCTGCAAATTATATTAGTTGCTAATATATATCTACGTGTCGCAACTGTTCATCAGCAGGATGCCTAAAATGCGTGCAATTCCACAATTGGTTTCGGCTCCATTAAATCCTATACCAATTGCAGAACATTTTAGGAGGAGCCACCCACCATGTGAGCACAGTCACGGACAACAGCGATGGTCGAGTTTTGTAAACTTTCATTGTATGCATTGTATTTCTTGTGATGTGCACGTGATTTATTTTGGTGATGATTGAGATGGTGTGTCATGTAAATGATTCACTTTTTTGATCTCTGGCAATGATGTAATTTCTCTGGAATTGAGGCCCTTGAATTTTTGTGTATTTATACATGCGTATAGCCTGCGAGCGCAGACGTATTTCCAGTCGTTGCTAACACACGTCCTAAATCAGTTCAGAAACAAGTAAAAAGTATTGACGTTGATAAAGTAGGAAATGAAAAACCTTTAGCGAGTAAATCCTGTTTCGTGTAGAATTAATCGCATCCTCATATGTCAATCTAATCTCCAAGCAAGAGAGACTGGAGGCCGCTGTAAGCGCCTTCTTGTTAAGTGGTAAAGCACCCTTAAATAACATTCATCTTGGAAAAATTTTTCATTGAAGGTAGAAATCATTGTTTACTTTACTTGAACTGAGCGATTTTTTATGAATTACGTGATTTTCCTCAAATTGTGTGATAGGCTTATGCCGGTTCACGAATGTGGGTCCCTGCTGCTTAGGTAAAATTTCTTAACCTGAATCACAGTAGGAGCCGAAACAAGAACCACACTTAACAGAAGACAAGCCTTACAAAGGTGTTACATGTATATGCTGGGTTAATCCTGCAACGTTTTCGCCCCAATTTTTCTGGAACACTGGATATTAAAATACAACAAAACAATACAGCAAGTTTAACCTTTCTGTGCTTTTGTATTTTTTTGAGGCTGGTGGTTTCGTTCTGACTTGGTTAAAAAACTATCACCAGAATTTTCAGTTTTAAAATGCCTTTATCTTAGTTACCATTGCATCAGTTATGTATTGCATAAATGTCTTTGTAACTAAGAGTAAGTGACGAGTAAATACATGTTTCTTTAAAGGTTTTTTTTGTTAGACAAAGGCAAATTAATGCTCCAATGTATTTGTTAGACACAGGCAAATTAATACCCCAGTTTATTTGTTAGACACAGGCACATTAATGCCCCCAATGTATTTGTTAGACACAAACAAATTAATGCCCCAGTGTATTTGCTAGACACAGGCAAATTAATGCCTAAGTGTATTTGTTGATCACAGGCAAGTTTATGCCCTAGTGTATTTGTTAGACACAGGCAAATTAATTCCACAGTGTATTTATTAGACACTAATTCCGCTAATTCCGAATATGGTATTGCTGTATTAAATTAACCACAATAAGTAACTGGAGTGTTTGCTTATGTTCTCTGCTATGTTGCTTTATATAAGGTCAGTGTCAACAGATTAAAATGTTTTCTGATCCTTCAAATTCTAACTGTTCCAAACGGAGAAATTTTTAGAGAATTATTATTTTTTATTGGAAACCGCACACGTAACATTGAATTACTTGTGACCGGATGGGTAATCCACCATTTCATCGCAGATTGTGATACACCTAACCGCAACAACAGCAAGTTTAATGCCTGTGCAAATGACTGCTGTGAATTTCTGAACTGGCCTTAGAGCCTCTTATGTGAGGGCAATAAATTGTGCAAAGTTACAAGTACCATACATGTACATGCAATTAAGACAAATGATTTGAAATAAACACTCTCCTTGGATGGTCTCTGATAAATTCTACCCTTGAATAAATTCTGCATCAGAAATGCTGAAATACCATGTGGTACAAGTGAGTATATACACAATGTACTGAGTAATTAATAAAATACAAAATGTGCATTTATTAAGGGTGTGTGTGTCAAACCTCATTGAAAGAAGAAAATATTGATCTAGTATTATTATCTTCACTACCACAAGGCAACTAGCTACATCTTGAATCTGTTCTAACTGGTTTTAAACAATGTGGCAAGCTACAAACAATGTTTCTGTATGTGCCCAAGGGCAAAATTTTCCTCTTCACCTTCACGAATGCACCAAATTGGCATCTCCCAACATCCCCATTTGTTACCATTTTCAATGATTAATATTTTTATATCAAGCCAGGCTAATAAACTTGCTTTCTTTACTCTTGCAGCATAGAAAGAAGTCAATTACGTCTCAACAGCTAATGAAAGATATAATGTAGATGCTCACTTATTTTTGTTACATGGTTTTATACTATATTTTTGTATTCATACAATATTAATATTTTTGAAATCAATAAAGTTTCAAAACCAGTTCACTTTATGGAAGTATAACAGTTGCCTCTCTAAGTCAGATATAATTTAATGAGGTGCACCTTACAGAGTTATCCATCTTGCAAGAAAATCTACTTTTAGCGAGTTCACTACAAGAAATCTTCCTCTTTAAGAAGTAAAAATAAAAGTTGAAATCTATCAAAATTATCAACTATGAAAGTGTACACTAACCTCTGTTGACAAAGCCTCTAACCAAGCTCTTGACAGTCCATCCCTTATGACGAGTATTGAATAGGTGACTTGGCTTTCATCCTAAAGGCAATCTCTTACTTCCATTTAACTGCTTGTGTAAACTGTACAATTCCAAACCTTGGTGAGGACTAAAAAAGGATGCAACATTTAACACATCAGTCAAAAGTTTGGCTAACAGCCAAACCAAATCTTTGTCTAATCAAAGGAATTAGCTTTATACTTTCATTTAGCACAAGGAAAAAAAAAATCCCTGTGATTGCTGAAACATTATTTCAGCAACACTGCAATTGTAGTGATTGTAGGGAAACCAGCTTTAGGTGTGACCAAACTAACATATCATCTCATCAGAACCAAATCTACTGCACCACAAATGGTAATAATTTATGAGCTGACCAGATTACAGTCAAATCTCTCTTAATGACCACTAATGTACGTGTAAGTGCCCATTTCCTACAAGGGACCACTTTGTAAATAACCATCTTATTTTCCAGTTATTTCCTGTTTCCAAAATTCTGTCATAAACAAACAGTTCACAAATTCTTTAAGTGACAGTGACCACTTTTAAGACCAGAAATTTAACAATATATTTTGTTTTTTGTTTCCAATAATCAACCACCTGCAGGAAGATCACAAAATCCTAATGCAATACCATCATGTATTATGCTGTGATCAACACTTTTGGCTAGGTAAACTGATTTCAGGTGACTTAAGGAACAGACCGTTAATTGCAAGTTTGGTAGTGCTCCTGAAAGCATGAAGAAAACATAATAAAATAAAATTAATGTGCATTTATTTTGTGAATGAGTGGGTAGCGTATACTACTTTATTTCGAATAATATGTTTTGATCAAAAGCACTTTACATACTTTCTTCAAATTGTTTTTGTTAGACAGTAAAATTACCAAATTTTTCCAGTTATGTTAAAGGCAAAGCATTTTTTCAATGAAAGTTTGCTTGAAATCTCTAAATCTGTTGTAATTTCCGAGTGCATCTTGTAACCAAGTATCTTCAGAAACAAAATTGAGTAAAATTTTTCACTTTAAAACCTTTGGCTGCTAATGTTTTTCTTTGTTATCAGACATCAGTGATTTTTACACCTTTTAAAGCTGGTAATGGCCCCAACAAATCATTTTGTGTTTGCAACAAAAAAATCATCCCATCGATCATTTTCAAGCACGTGCATGAACGATGATGACAGTTTGTCTATACACTTGTTCTCGGAATGCTTTGCTTTCCAACTGCGTTGTCCTTCAGGCAAGGTTTGTTCCCACTAACCATTCGATAATAATTATTTTTATCAGGTTAGTAGCATGATTGCATGATGGTTATCAGTCAAGACTCTACAGTAAACAAAAGTACTTCACCCTATCAACTGTAAAATTTAACTACAATCAAGGTCACAAGTAACTCCTCTGTGCCCTGTGGATTAGTATATTACATTGTACAAGTATGACAATACAGTCACAACATCATTTCGTTAAACAAAGAACTAACAAACATTACCATCATGATGTAGGACTGAGTGACTTGTTAGTGTTTATATTATCATGTAGCATAAGATTAAGAGCTAAGAGTGGGAACACCATCACAAAGATATCATGTATAAATTAGATAAACTGCCTAGCTAGGGGTGGCATAAGCATATTGCCCCCGTTACGTAGCCCAGCATAATCCACTGGGGTATTTGTGGAGCATTGAAGAGGTGCTGAATTACAAATGCCTCTGAAGTTTAGTTTTTGGGTTTGGAGGCTCAGTGAGTCAAGTTCCAGTTCAGTCTGCCCTGTAATATGACCCTAACTAAGACACGGTTCACACAGTTTCCTAACCCTCATCAATTCAAGACATTTGGCAGTCATTCATTGTTCTGCAGAATAATCCATTTGTCATGTCAGAGCATCGATCACTATCACGTTACAGTCAAAGGTGTATTAATTGGTCATGCACTCTTGGGGAGAGGCCAACTGACTGGTTAATGAGCCAATCAAAACTTCTACGTGATAGCACCAGGCAAACCCTAGCATTTGAACTATTTTAAGACAGGCCTATTCAAATTCCTGCTACATTAGGCTAATTTAGTGGTCATACCATAGCACTGAAAAATGAACCTAACATCTACTATGGTATATGGCTCTATTAATTTTCATAAAATAACTAAGATAGTACGTGCACTTTGATTGTTTGCTTGAGCAGTTGTGACGTCAAGCTATTTTGCTGTGCGCATGCTAATCACACAACCATGACATTGAAAAAGGTTTTGAGTTGAAAACCCGACAAGTTTACTATAATTCCTGGCATTTCCTCATCCGTTGAAACTTGGAAAAATGCTGTGTCAATTTTTTTTGGTGTAAACTGACATTTTAAGCAAGAGAAATCGGCATTTTACAAAACAAGAACTGATTACGCGTACAAAGCTCATGTACAACACTTTGCAACTGTTAAAAATTTCTCTTTTAATCAGTGCCATAAACAACGAGTTTTGCTTTATTCTTGGGACAGTTATTTTATAAAAGCAATACTCAGGCAAGTTAAGGCATGGCTTAAAAGGCTAAAAAGACCCCCCACAGAGAATGCAAAGAGTTTTTTTAATGACGGGTTCCCCAAAGATATGATAAGATATATCTCACTAAAATAGTTTTGGAAAATTCATCCCAAGCATCACATGATATTCCTTGGACCACGACGCCACAAAACCTGTTTTCTCAAACGGGGCAAGGTTGTTAAACTTCAGCCTAAATACACTTGTCATCAAATTAATTGTCAGCCAAACTCTCTGGATTGTCAATTAGCCTTGCAAGGTGGATTAAAGCAAAAGAGTTATTTAAGTCTTATATGTCACATGACCTGCTTTTCTTTATTTCATAATCCTTGCTCCACTTAGGCATACATGCAGGGTTATTTCATATATTTAGAGAGTTTTAGATTCGAGTTTACCACGAACTTCTAACCACGGTTTGCGGTTACCAGTTTGCAGTTCGACGTTCAAACATAATTCGATTTAGATTGGTGATGGATTAGATTACGGCCGCCATTTTAAATCAGCAGCCATGAATGGCACTTGTTTTCAAGATCAAATAGGATTTATCAAATTCAGCATTTTGCCCGAATTTCGTTGGCCATTGTAGTGGCCTGGCCCACCCTCGCCCGTAAGCCGCTAGAGTGGCCCAAAATGAATCACTTCTATTGAGTGATTTGATTGGTCAGCTTTTTAGGACAAAATGCCGAAATGTTAGATCCACCAATCAGAAGAAAGATAAAAGCTCCTTTGGGATTTTATTGCGTCACATCAGACCACGAGGTTGAGCTGTTTCGAATTTTTTAAGTTCAGAGTAAAAAAAGTATACAATATGGCAGCGAGAGGTGTTGAGTTGTTTGATAGTAGCGATGATGAGGAAGAGTTTTTGGGATCATTACGTGGGATAAAACAAGAATTATACGCTAAAAGCTTTCAGGTAAATGACATACGTGAAACCTACCTCCCCACGTTGAAAACGCACGTCGTAAACCTCAAACGTGACGCAAAAGACTTGTCACGTGACCTCCAGTGGTTAGAGGTTTGCGATAAACTCGTATCTAAAACTCTCTATTATTAAATTTTAAACCTCAGACACAGTAATGCTTTTCTAGCATTCTGATTGGCTCTATCTCGGACATCAGCTCATATACCTTAGTTTGACCTTAGATCAAGCATGACTGGATTTCTCCAGAAAAAAAAGATATAATAAGGAAGCAGTGATTTTGTTGCCTCTGCATCCTGCATCCCTGACGCATTGAAATCCCCAAAGATGCAAATTAACTTATGGCATGCATCACAAACATCAATTGATTGATCTCAACATGTGTATTCGTAGAAATATTCCATTTCTGTGGCAGTTATTATGGCTGTTGTTTTCATGATGCATTCTTTTAGCCTTTGGTGTGCTTCAAAATAGAAGGACTACCGGTATTTTAGTTTTAATTTTTAATACAGAGTTTTGGAGTCTGTCTTCATATTGACTGTCTGGTTACAAGCATTTCAGACTCCTTTTTTTTGCTGGAACTTATTGGTTATGGACTGGGGTTCAATATTTTTCACAAGATGTGTCCCAGGACTCACCATAATAATTTGTAACAAAATCACTGAAGGAGCCAAACAATTATAATTGAAAAAAATGAACAGACTTTTTTAAGCCGTTCAATAAACTCACAGTTCCAATTTACTTAACACTCTCCTGCTCAATAATTTAAGAATTTGTTTATGCTTAGCGTGTGAAAATTGAATCATGGATGCACTTGAGAAGTTTGGAGAGCATGAAAGATGCGTAAGAGTTGCTCGAGGTGCAGCCGAGAGCAACTCTAGCTTCTTAAGTGCTCTCCAAACTTCCCAAGTGCATCCATAATTCAATAAATGCACAGCTAAAAGCATGAGCAAATTCTTTCATAACATAGCTGACAAAAATGCTTGCTTGGATTAACTGCAAAATTCTCGTAACACACAACATGATAACAAACGCTTCTATTGGCTGGTTACTGACAAACACACCACAACCGACTCGTTTGAATTAAAAATCTTTCTGTAAAACTGAAAACCTTGAAAATTTGCTTATTTATCCGTTAACGATCAATAGAAACTAAGCAGAAACAAAGATAAAAAGAGTCTTAAACATGCACCTAAAGTTAAAATACTCAAATGTTCGTAAGAAGTCATGGAGTATGGTTTGGATTTGGCGTCATCCTACTTTATATTCATTTACGAACAATAGCTGGTCATTATGGCTTCTTGAGAAGACCTAGTGGCAGTTGTTTTTGTGAGTAATAAATATTTATTTATGTCTCCTCGTGTCATTTGTCATGTTATTGCAAGAGAAGTTTTCCCGCTTCATTCGGATTGTTTGGCGATAACAAAAGTGCATAATTTTTTGCCGTTGAGTTTACTTTATAATTGACTCGTTTTGTAAAGGATAAACTAACATTAAAAACAGAGGACAGTTTATACAAATTGGATATTTTCCAACAAAGACCAATTAAATTTGTGGACTTTTTCCAGCTGAATGTCAGTGTTTACGCAGACTTTTTAACGACTCAGGCATCTTTACCGCTTTTGCTGTTGGTTTGAGTGGCTAGAAGCTAAATTCCAAAAAAATCTAGAAAGTTTTTCATCATTGCCGTCTATTTTTGGGTATTTAGTGCTTAGGAGAAGAGACGAAAAGCACACATGAACATGTCATCATAAAAAAAATCTTTATTTATGCACGTGCGTGCGTAAATAAAGATTTTGTTTATAGCGGCTCAATAGGACTTATATAGGGCAAGCAAACGCCCTATGTTATAAAATTAAATTTTTACTGCCTCACTTTTCACTTAAGTAAAATTGAACGTTGAAAGCATTTTAATGGTCAACTTACCTGTTGTTGACTGCTCCAGGAAATGCACTTTCGGAAAAAGGACCTATGTATAATAATGCATTCCTTGGCAAACCAATGGATGTAGTGCTTTATATTTCACCATTTTGCCTCCAGAGATTGCTCAACAGGACTGAAAACAAAAACAACACAGTCAGAACCACAACACTAAACAAATCCTTTGATAATATCATGCAACTGCCCCCTGCCATAAAGAAGAGAAAAAAACAAAACACAAATTTTACAGCAGTAAGTAAAAGGGTCTAACAACCTTTTCAGTGTGCCCTTTGGGGTAATGGTTTTTTATCTTCAGTTGTTCTATCAAAACATATTAACAATAATATTCTAGTAAGGTTGTGGGTCTTTCAGGCTCAAAAACTACATGTAGGTTGAAGTCATTTATCATCAGTTTCTACACTGTATACAAAATGCAATACCTTTCTGAACAATCAACAGGTCTTTTTGTGACATACAACAGTTGCCTGTTGTTTTCTAGACAAAGGTTCTTCTTTAATCATAAACTATAACAAAATTATCTAATCTAAATGGCTATCAGCTGCCCTGATTTCAGCATTAATAGGGCACTTGAAGCAGGACAGTACTGTCATGCCAACAATATGTGCCATCACCCATGCACTTCAAAGATTTCTAGTTATGATTAATAACGGTAATAGGACTGAGTGGAGTCCAGTTCGGTTTGTGATCATACCAGAGATAAACAAAATCGTACCGCGTGTGGAGAGAGTCCGATTTGTTTGATCAACACAGTGACAAGACCAGGTTTAAAACTTGACCTTTGATCTCATCAGGAATATTACAACCAGCTTAGGCTAAGTAAATAAATTCTTGTGTTATCTTAAGAACACCTCTTCTATCATTAACTGGTGACAACGAAGAAAAAGAGCAAAAAAAACTCTGCAAATGAGCCTATTTAGCTTCAGGTTATTTTACCCACATGCAGTGGTGGCAAACCATAGCCAAACCAAACTTGCGGCAGTGTGTAGCGCGAACTAAATAAGCTGATACATTACGTAAACCAGAACAAAAGATTTCAACTACCTTCAAAATACCTGACAGACAATTATTGACACACTGGGATGCTTTAGTCGTTTGAAAAAACGTCTGGAAGAGAAATCCATGAAATGCACGAGTCTAAAGAGGTTTTTAAAGCAGGCCGAAATGTATCATGGGTAGAGTCTCGAGAGTTGGCCGAGAACTGGCCGAGAACTATCGGGGGAAACCCTCGGAACCGGTGAGGTGTTCCCTGAATAGAAGGTTGGGCTGGGGTTTGTTAATAATTAACTAACCTGAGATCAGGCCCAATTTTAGCGGTTCTCATACATTCGATCTCAGGTTAATAATTAACCGACAAAGACAACATAAAAATCAGTATTAGCTTATCTTTGCGACACTACAGGTGGAATTCACACAAGTGCATTACATCGATTTGAATAAGATAGATTTTCAATAATTGCGATCAGTGTACACTTCCTGAGTGCTAAGGCGTCTCCTGAAAGGAGGTTAAACATAGGTTTCAGAACCCAGAAAATCTGTGTCCCTTTTCCCTGAATAGAGTCGAAAGAGAGGTGTCCCTTAAATAGCGGTAACAGATACAACGATTATGTGGGCGTTTTTGCGGGACCAAATGAACAGAGGTGCCCCAAAGGAGAGGTTTCACTGTAGTTGAGTAAGAGAGCGAGAGAAAAAAAACGGAGGGAAAGAGGGGGAGCTCTCGCACCCTACCCCACCCCCTCGCTCTTTTTTCCTACTCACATTGTTTTGCGCAGTGCCGGTGCGCCTGGAACAGGCTAGTCAAGAACTCGACCTTCTCCACCACCACACCCACTATAAAAAAAGAAATTTAAAGATGAAATTTAAAGATGCATTTTTAAAGTAAGAAATCAAAAGGAGTTTTTTATCATTTATTTCCCAGTAGAATGTCGCATACTTTGCACAGGTTCCTTCTTGAATCTGTGTACACTTAAGTACATTATATCTCGATAAAGCACGCGCTTAACGTAAACCGTAGGGGGCGAAAAACTCTTTCTAATTGATTTCAGAGCAATATTTGTGTTTTTGTGACATTTTTCAAAACAGTACATTATGCTACCGTGTTCGAGAAGTAAAACTTAGAAAATTTATTTATTTTGATTCTTGTTTTCCTTTCTTTAATATTGTAAGTAATATTTTCTGTTGGTTTGTTTGTTTGGGTGCTTCATTTTGATTTTTCAGTTCATGCTTGATTTCCAAAATTTCGTTGTTTTGATTTCTTAAATTTATCGCGTTTGATTATCAACCGTTTTTTTTTTTTTTCAAAAGTTTTTGGTTTGATTCCAAAGCAGAAGTTTGATTTTCAAAATGAGATCTTTTGATTTTTCAAAATGTGTTCATTTGATTTCTTAAATGTCACTTTTGATTCCCAGAACTTAGAAACGCGTTTGTGCCATATCATGCCGCTATGTTGATATGGAAGATAGCGTCTGGGACAAGTTCTGAGTTGAAATCAGCTTTGTCGCGTTTGTTTTTTAAAACGCCTTTTCGATTTCCAAAATTAGATGGCTTTTTTCCCCACAATCTGAATTGATGTCTCACTTCACGTTGTGTGTGATTTCTCAAATGGCACATTTAATGTCCAAAATTTGTCGCGCTTGATTTCTCAAATGGAATTTGATTATGATTTCTCAATTTGAAACCATAGCTCTCGACTTGAATCACCTGCCGAGAAATCGCTCATGTAGTTTACTGTAAAACAAAGCGTAGCAAAAAGATACAGTTTCGTATCAAACGCAAGAAATCAATTCATGAATTTTCCAAGCCGGCAAGTCACGGACCGAGGCTATTGGTTTATGGATTGGAACTTTCTAGAACGTATCTCATGTGGTAATATTTTTACCGCTTTCCTCGCGATACGCAAAGAAATTTCTGCCAAAATAGCTACTGTAAAATTTGATTTGCAATGTTATAATACGTACAGTTTAACAAACATCGTCCTTTACTATGTTTACGAGAAGCAACAAGGCATGGATTTTAGCATGAATAACACCGTGACCCTGGTTAAAAGCACTGTATGAAATGAACTGACCAGGCTAGAAGAAGATCATTATAAAAATGACAAAACTGTTATTACTTGTATACTCAGAAATACAACGTTCGGTAGTTTATTTCACCTCTATTTTGAGTCTCACAAACGCAAGAAACTTGAAGGTACTTGCTTAGAATCTCAAAGAATGATCCCACTGAAAAGAAGCTTGACCGGTCAATCGCAAAATTAGTTGCCGCAAATTATAAGAAAAACCGCGCATCCGCACAATTAGGCTAAGTGGACAGTACACCGGAAATACAGTTTTTCGTGCCGACACGAAAATCTATCCAGTTTTGTCTGAACACCTATCCGTTAGAGAAATCTTGCCGAGACAGAATTTTAACGCCAGCCTGCAGAAGAGGTCTTGGCAGGGCTATCATTGAGATCTGGATGAGGGGGATGACCACAAGATAGCTTGTGCATGGTCATTGTTTCAAAGTGAATCGAATGTTTTCGCAGTCTGGTGTTGATTAAAACTACGAGAGAAGGATTATTCATGTTAGTCAAACTTGGGCAAGTATTTTAGGTGGGAATTGTTTGGGGGAATTCGCCTATGCAACGGGCAAAACGTGTGGAGTGCCGGTTTCTACCGTTGATCGTGTCTCCTCCCTCAGGGTAGAATATCGCCGCCGTATCCCTGCCGCCTGTCGTTATGTAAGAGGCGACTAAAAGGGTTCATGCCGTGTTTACCTTCTTTTCCTCGTAAAAAACCCTCTAAAAGTCTCCCTTGGAGCATCCTTCTTGCTGACCGTAATTTCATCAGGGGGCACACTAGCCATTGCTTTTTGCAGGCATAAAATTAAAACTTGAAAAGGCTGGAACAACTTTTTCAATAGTTTTATTTCTGTAATAGGTGGTTTTCATGCAGTCTCGGGAGACACAAATAACAATGGTGAAATGAACAAATGCTGGTGGACAAACAAAGCGAGCTAATGAGCGGGACCATTCTTTTAGAAAAAATTGTTACAAAGATAAGTCCGTTTAGCTATTGTAGCAAAAGGCAAGAGTATATAGCGGCAACATTGTAATTACTGAGCGAGCAGCAAGTGGATCACAGAAGTATTAGAGCAAAGTAAATAGAACTACCTGAAAAATAGATTATTCATGAATTTTACAGGAAAGTGTAATGGCTGGCTACATGTGCAGCCGTTATCAGTGAAAGAATTCAGAGACTCTACTTGCCGCGCTCCTTGTCTTGGAGACCTCATCGGCGGACGCAATAAAAGTTCCCAGTTTTTGGTTAGATGTTACAATAGCCAAATGCTTTCCAGTTCGGAATATATGAGTGTTACACACATTGAAAAGGATTTTAATCTTGGAGACCTTGTTCTTCTGATTGCTGGCACTCATGAACAGACATTAATCAGTGATTAATAAGGAGTTTAAAAGAAGACTGACAACATACAGAGTTTGCAACCGAGAATGTAGAATTGTTAAAAAGAATAAAAGAAGGAATTAACTTAGTCCGGACCAGCGGCCCAACAAAGTTCATTAGTGCATTTTCGTTACTTCTCAAGTCTTTGGTGCTGCTTTGAGAAACGAGGATATTCAACAGTTATAGAACTCCTGAAGTTGTCTGAACAGCAAGGAAAGTGTTGCTTACGCTTAACTCATAAACACTTAACAGTTTTACTGCCCAACGACACAGCGTTGTAGCACTACAGTTTCATGATACTTAAACGCCTTTATTTATGTTCTTATCCTTTAGCTATAGTTTGGTCTGCTGTTGTTTGTACAGTGGCGTGTAAGAGAGAAACTTCGATCTGTCAACAGCCGAATTAACTGCGTTGCCTTGCTAAACACAGCTCTGTTTGAGTGGTTTTACTAAAATGACGCTGGGTTCTACCTCTTTTAGTCCGGCAAGTAACAACGTTTATCCAGATTTTCCCAGTAGAGACTGACGTCTTTCTTATTGTGCTATGCAACAATAAATCAAATCACTGCAAGACAAGAACAGTGACGTATAAGCCAATTAGGAGAATAAGCACACAATACCGCCAACAACGCAGGCTAAAGATTCGTGGACCGGCAGCTTTGAAACTAAGTTTGGTAAAATTATTGAAAGACAAAGAGAAATTCTTTCATTACCTCAGGCTTGAACACATATAATTCATAGGTGGAGGGAGAAGATCACAGATTTACAAAGTTCATCACCATTCTTTGTGGATGATTAGGTTGCAAGCACTAAAGGGCAACAGTGACTCAGACGATGAATTATCGCTCAGCTAACTGAAGAGAGATAGCCTAGCAAACAGTAAGAAACTAATTCACTGCAAAGAACGTGACAGAATGTGCAGCTTATCGGACTTATCCGGTCTAGTAGCAGCGCTTTGGGTAATTATAAGGACAGACTACAGATACGCAAGGCCTTACGCACAAGTTTATCAACTACTTTATGATAATGTTAACATTACCCAGATATGTCGCTCTAGATTGGAACAATGAACTCCAATGATAGCATTTCGTCTGCGTTTCATTCTGAGAGAATCTGCGGATTCAAGTTAACATAAAAGAGTAAGTGTTAAGCAGAGATCAATATCCTCTCTAGTACTGCACACGAAACTTATAGGTATATTATCCGGGGTGAAATCATCGTTACGTTTCTCGGTGGTGGTGCAGTGCAACTACAAATCTTAACCCTTGCGTATTCTACAGTGAAAAACATCCCTATCTCATTGAGTTTCAACTCTACTAGTGAAATACTTTCTTCATACCCTGTGTCGTTATTCGACTATATGACGACTCTGTTTTCAAGCCAAGGTCTTTGATTCATACCACACTTATGACTTACAACGGCTCCTATTCATTATAGTCTAGGTACCCCCGGAGAGATAGGATATTTGCAAATGTTTTTAGTTACTTGCAGCTTGTCGGTAATATCATGGATACACTACTTTACATTTCTTTACTCCAGAAACTTTAACTGATTAACCCATCTACTTTCGCTTACATAATTATATATATTTCTATATTATTTTCATGTAGTGTCAGCTCGAAGATATTAGCTTGTTAGCTACTCTAAAATTTGAGTATAAATAAAGTTTATGTTATGTTATGTTGAGCAAGTAAATTTGCACTTTGTAACCATGATGACTGGGTAAAGAGCAATCAGTCAATTCAAAGCTTTTGAATTAAATTGGTCGCCTGTGGTTTGTGGTTTTTTCTTGCGGTTCATGCAAATGGCTAGAATTTCCGTTCCAATGACACTTCAAAGGCTCACAGAGAAGGAAAATAAAGAAGTCATACGCTTATTATATACTCCGTTGAACCAACACCGGTGAACTTAACACCCCGGGGCTGTGCTCTCTTCTTCATTGGGTTCTTTAAAACAAAAATAACTTAATCTGCCATGTTACGTCATAGAATGCTGTGAAAAAACTGGCTTAGTTTGTTAGTTCCGAAACCCAATTTCAACAGTGCTCTTCCTTTGCCTGCGCTAACGACATCTACAAATTGGGCAATTACAATAAGTAAACAAAAATTTAAAACGAAGAGAATTCCAGTGGATCTAGGTCAATTACAAAATTTGTCAGAGAGGTTATAGCTGGTTAGGGTGGTGAAGTGCAACTCTCAGTGTAATGTATGGCTACGATGTGTAGTGAAGTCGGGCAGTTCTGGCATAACTGCTAAATTATTGGCCATATGGGAGAATTTAAACCGATACTGACCTTGAGTGATTAGGTTGGTAAACGAGGAAAGAAATGTTCTGAAAAACTAAATTAACTAAGCAAAAGGGTAACGATTTCACAAGTTAAGAGTTAAGTGCTTTGAAGCATAACTTCACTGGGAACTTCACTGATCCTGCAAAGCAGTCCTGAATCTCGAGAAACCAAACTGAAAAAGTCCCCAAAAGAACGTCTTGCCATATGTCCCGGTTAGTGATACGCAGCGACACAACTCCAATGATACACGGTTTCAAAATTTGTTGTTCAAAAAATGGTGAATAATGCTGCAGCTAAATTGTTTGTTATTTATATGAACATGTATGAAGAAAACGATTCACCACTAGTGTAAATTTAGGTTGACTGGGTCAACTTACGTGTTGAACCAGCATAAAAACCTACTCGAAGCACTTTAAATTGACTGATCTTCACTGATTTGGCGCTGACGGTATGTCGGCCGTTTGTCAGGGCTATGGAATAATAAAATTCAGTGTCGAATATTGAGCAGTGAGTGAGCAATGTTGAACTTTGAAATCTTCAAGCTTCAATATCGCTTACAGTACCTTTTTTGCGCAAACTGGAAGTAGAAAATTGTATCATAGACCATACTTAAGTCAGAAGCGAGGTTAGAACTTGTCGAATGAGCAGAAAAAAATTCAGCGTTTGGTACAACTTTTCGAAGGACAATCCCAGCAGAACACATATTCTCAATTTTCGCTCAAAAGCGTGCATTATTCATCACGGCACTGACGACATAACTATGTCGGGTATGTTGAACCCGAAGCCGTTGGTATACTTACATGATAGCGCAATTACTTAGAATGAGTTAAACAGCCATTCAAAATGTTAGTAACATGTCATAATGTTATAAATCACTACTTTCAATCTTAAAACAGCTTAAGGCAAACGAAAAGAGCAAACCTGAGCTTTTCAACGCCAGCAGTTGGTAAAGAACGCAGTACAAGAGGTGGTAAATACATTATGTCACGCATGGACTAAGATGTCACCATTTGTTATATATTCAGCTATATATGGCAAACATTTTTGGAGTTCAATAACCTCAAACTCAAAGGTCAAATTGACGGAATTCCACGTAACTAACTTCATTATATCAGGTCACTGAAAAGGAAACGTAACTGCCAAAACTGAAAGGCTGAGCAACATTGCCTATGACTTCTTAGACAAACTCGAGATCAGATCGGTTCCATGCAAAGATATTCATCTGAACACGTATTCTACTCTACCTTTTCCCATGAATATGCTGGTCTTTTCTGAAGAATGGTCGACTGTTGGCATTTGACGGCCATAGCTGCAAATGATTTGTCTAGCCTTTTTAATTGCCATAGGCGTACGGGCCGGGGGGGGGCGAGGGGGGCTGCAGCCCCCCCAAATTTTAGGCAACTCAGATTTTTTGGGCAGCAAGAGAAAATTGGGGCAAAGCCAGCTTTTAAAGACGTTTTCATGTTTTTACCCACAAGACAGTGGTTGCCAAGCACGTGATGAGTTTCTATTTATAAGGGAAGAGTATCATATGCTGAGTTTTTTTTTTTTTATCGTTGGGCACTGTACTGCAATGGGCTATTTTCAATCGTGAATTGATTAGAATAAACTTCCGCCTAACTTTCTAGAATCATCTCCGCTCGGATGAACGGTGAATGGTAGATAGCATCAGCGATTGATCTGAAAGTAAAGAAACGGCTGACTAATTCTCACTTTGAATTACGAGAAGAATCTTTAAAAAAAATCTATCAAGTGGTTCAACTTATTCACTAATTTGTAGACTGCAAAACAGTCCGTATTTTTGCGTATTCAAGTACGCGCGAGCAATCAAACAAAAGGTCTGGAATGAGGCTGAAAACAGAGAGCGTGACTGGGGAGAGACGCGGTTTTTTTTCTCTCGCCTCGCCCGTAGGGCGTGTGAGGCTCGCGCGCTTCGCGCGTAAGACTCTTACGCCACGCTTTACCGATTTCTTTACTAATTTTGAGAAAAAAAAACGACTGTTTTGCAGTCTAACTAATTTGTTAAAGTCGACCGAAATGTTTACAAAACCGCTAACAAGAGCGCCATGATACGTACTACTGAAATCCTTCTTTGTAGCAATTGACCAGAATTATCTCTAAATTAATTCACACATTTTTAAATAGATTGAGGCTACTGTGAGGTGAAATTGCGGGTCAAAAGCGCTTCGTTTTCTACAGATAACGGCTAAACATCACGATTTTCCTTTTTTACTGTGTTTCTAACTATAAAATATCCCGATAACGCTCTTACAGTCCGTTTTAACTTCAAGAACATCGAGGCGACTATTGGAGGAAAAAGCTCCCAAGAACGATTTCATAGTGAGAAATAATACTGCAAGTATAATAGGTAATAGCCTCATTTCGTTGCTATGACAACTTTGATGTCATTGCAACCCCGATCATGACAAATTTTCATCTTTATCTAATACAACTGCGGTAGCAATTTTTCCAAATGTTTGTTTATGGCGACGTAGTTTATGCTCAAACTTGGCAGGTATTGACCCTGAAAAACTGTATCGAGGCACTTTCATGTACCAGTACGGCCTATGTTGTTGCACCGTATGGCCCTCGTTTAAAAATTTGGGCAACTTGCAAAAATTTTATTTGGGCAAATGGTTTACCGCCCCCCCCCCCCCCCCCCCCTGGCCGAAAATTGCCCGTACGCCTATGTTAATTGCCAAACCCACCTCAGTTTAACAGTCTACCAAACGACAGGCCTCTGTTTCAGACTTGTTTGGTTCCTCTACTGACCAGGTTCAGAGAGCCAAACGAGCCTATGGAACTTATATGGATCTGAGGCATTCACTACCGCCTAAACAAGCAAGCCATAAAGTCTGTCGGATCGATTCAGTGGGCCTTGATGCGTGCATGAATAAATGAATGTCTCGTTCTATTCTGTTCTTCCTACCCCAAAAATACTTGCATGGTCGCTGGAGGATGCAAAGAGTATGACTGAGAAGAGTAACAAAGTGTTGCCGTTTGACAAATTGGCGGAGGTCTTCAAGGCTGCCCTTTAGTTTGGGCCACTGGCCTTACGACGTCAGATTTTAACACCACGACGTTGGAACTGATTCAGAAGAATTGTTCGTCTCCAAGAACAGTACTCTCCAACAAAAGTCACAATGGATATCACGTTTTTCCAATCTTGATCACGATCGTCTCGTTTTACAGCAATCACGTTGGCTTCCAACACAATTCTCTAACAATTGTATATTGTCCCTTTTTCTTTTTTAACCGCATCCGACTCAGTTACACAAGCATTGATTGAAGAAAAACCACTGAGTAGTTCATGATTGGTTCGCTTAACCTCTAGGTTTAACTCCAACCATGTCCGCGGAAGTTACTGATAGACAATCAACTTGAACGATATGAAGCGAAAATAACAGCGGTTAACTGCATGTGTACTGTACAGTACCGCAAATGATCCCCAACCGCAAATGATCCCGAGACCTATTTTTCTTTCGGGATCATTTGCGGTCGACTTTGGGGATCACTTGCGGTCGAGGATCATTTGCGGTCCATTTTGGGGATCATTTACGGTCTCGGGATCATTTGCGGTTGGGGATCATTTGCGGTACTGTACTCTTATTTTTCAAACAGCTCAACACTGTCAACCATAACTCTTCAGCGATTTACCGACAGGAACTAACCTTGTATGCCAAGACCTGCACAACGATTGTATTCTCTTTTGATGTTCTTCAAACTCACACAACAGTCAATTGCACCCTGATATTTGGGGCTACCAACTCGATAAACGCTATTAAAGCAAGGACTTCTGGAAAATCACTGTATGACTGCATTGACGATGTAAGATAAATCCAGTTTGTTGAAAACAATTCTTTCGCTATTTTCTTTGTATTTAGCATGCCATATTTGAATTTTCTGAAATTTACTTTATCTTTTATATCCCTTTTTCTTGGATACTATTAATCTTATTCACTTATTTTACCTGTGGTGAAATTTATTTTTGCTAACATGAGCCTCTGGTTCGTACGTGTAAGCGAAACTTCGTCTTAAATTATTTGTCTTGTATTGAATGGTAATTAGAAGAAAAATCACTCAAATTGATCAACAAAAGCAACAGCAAAAAAGAATCAGGGGCACCCAACGGCAATTTTCGGGAAAATATCTGTTCGGAAGACGATTTGAGAACTAGAATTTTCGGAACATTTGTTGTAAGATTTCTTGCTTGCCTGCCTCTCCTAGGATTTTCGAACATCTACAAAATGGTATAATTACCCATTTTAAACGGATATTTACCATAAAAAAGGCCACCTAGAATTTTCGGGAGCCTTTTCCCCCGGGGGGGGGGGGGTACTCCATAATATGGGCTATGTAGGTATGTGCGGCCCCAAAGGGTAGGGTTTTTCATCCGTTTTGGTCATAAATTGGGTATCGATTTTGGCTATTTTGCCGCCATTTTGGTCATAAATAGGGTAACGATTTTTGCACTGTAGTCTTGAATGCACTTTTTTAAGAAGAAGCTACTTCCTTATCATGTCCCCCTCCTTCCATCCGCGCTTTGCCTTCCTCTCCACCGGCTGCTTTGTACGCTAGAAAATACAAGCAACAAAAGCCCTTCACAAAATAGGGTATCAAATTTTTGGTTAGGTCATAAATAGGGTAGGGAAAATCGCAGATTTTGGTCATAAATAGGGTAAGGGTTTTGGGAAGCGGGCCGCACACCCCTACCCAATTTTTCTGCGAGTACCCCCCCCCCCCCCCGGGCCTTTTCCTTGCTGAAATTTTCGAAAAGGTAAGTTTTGATCCCTATAATGTTCGGATCACTAGACTTTCAGCTAGGAAATCAGAACAGATGAAAAGTTTTTAGGGGATAAAAATATGCCTATATCTACCGTTTAAATACTAAAACACGTTCAACAATGCTATATTAAGTGGTTTTGAACTATATCCTCGTTGGGTGCCCCTGAAGAATGTTACAAATCATGCCTAATAAATAAAGGGAGTATGTCACAAAATTCACGGATTAAATGTAAAAATGGTACAGAGAAAAATAATACTGTGAACTACTTAATAAAGTTGAGTTTAAGAAAAAAAATACAATTTCAAATTAAATGCGGACTGCTGCATTTAAAAACTGTTACTGCCTTCCAATGAACATGATCAGTTGCCATTCGTGACTTAAACAAGCGTGTAGTCATTTAAAGTCACGCACGGGAGCCATAACAGATAAATCGAAAAACTTCGTCGAAAAACCCTGCTTATAAATATCTGATGCACTTTTTATAAGTACGTTTTTGCCACAAAAATTTCATAGTCCTTGCATGAAAACTGAAGCCGGTCATATATTCTCGTCCTATTAGCAGGGCCAGTAATTAGCCAAAGCTGCTAAAATAGATACGTCAGTGTAGACATACAGACAGTACTACTATAAAAACTCTTTGTTTTTCGTTTGAATTTTGGTAGGCCTTATAGCTTACGAGGTCTTGGAGTGTTAGTCAGTCCGAGAGACCCTCGAACGGGAGAGAGCCCACAATTGTTGAATTGTGAGCCAGCAAAACACTCATCATGGTGTAAAATCCTCTTATATGTATTTAGTTGCTTTTGCGTAGAAAGGCCCACAGGCTCTAGCTACAGACCTTACAATTCAAGATCAACCATGCGATACGATCTTCCGAGGAAGGAGAAAATAATCATTTCACATGAAATGTAGAAATTACACCTGTTCCACATACGATAAGAACTACTATTAAAGAGACAAACCGTAGTCTATCATTCGTTCAGCTACATACCATAAAAGTTTACAATCTGCATTGTATCCTATTTACACACCGATCTTACCCGCACTCCTATTGAGGTATGGAAGTCTGGCGGCCACCTTCAGATGAAATGCAGAACAATTAGTGCATGAAATAGGGTGGGAAGGGTGGGAACTCTGAAGGCGACCAGCAGGAAGGTGGAGTGCGGATAAGCTAGCGATGAAAAAAATGGCAATGAATGCATTTGTGCGATTCCTCTTATACTCGCTTGGGTAAGACCGCTGTAAATAGTGAAAGAAGGAGACAACCGAAACAATGTCGTACATTGCGGGCCAAAAAAATGGCCCTAACGGCAGATCATTTGCGACTTGATCATAAGGTGTCATACAATATGATACTCTTCACTTGATCCCCACTAATGTGGGGTGGGGGAGTATTTCAAGAGCCCCCTTGGGCCTTTTTTTGATTGTGTTGAAGGCTAGATCAGACATAACCAATCCCAAAAATTAACTAACAGAGAGGGCTTGACTAAAGTGAACAACGCCGCAAAGAGAAACTTTATCTAAAGGGATAGTTCTACTTTTTATAGCTAGAACTTGAGGCTCCATCAATGGTCATGCTCATCTTGACGTAACAGCTAATTACAAGAAACAAGACAAACCCTTAGAAACGCTTTAAGCTCGCAAACATAGAGGGTCAATCCTAAGAGAGCTATGATACATTTGTAGTAACTGACGTACCATTTGGGTAAAGGATCTAGGTAGTAAGGCTTTTGTCTCTGGAATATGAAAAGAATGTATTTATCATTCACTTACATTCAGTGCAGAATGAGGCCTCTTCCACTCAGTACAGCTTCGTCTGGGAACATGTTAAACTTACTACTTTAAGATGACTTCTGAGGCGTCACCATTTATTAACCACATTGAATTTCCGATTTTCCTGATAACAGCAAAGAATTTTTACAGCAACGCGGTGCAAATGATAGTTGATCATCCCCTTGAGCTAAAAATATAAACATTGCGTGCACATGGACTGTTTATGATCTATCATGTGTCATTCATTGTCTCCCAAAACAATCTAGCCTGAAGGAAGAGCAAAGAGCAAGTGGGTAGTGTTTAATTTATATGGGATGGGTAAAAGGATATCAACATTCTAGTGAAGTGCGAAAAGGAAAGGTTTACCCCAAGTGAAACAGACGGTTTTGAGCAACTTGAGCAATGACCACGACCAAAAATGCTAGCTTTTGCTGGTTACCTATACAAGGGCGGATCTAGGGGGAGGGTGCAGGGGGTGCGCACCCCCCCCCCCACGAGATTACCTGCGGTTTTCTTATACAACTGGTATTCTGCCAAAAAAAAAACTATGTGCTTTATTGGTGTTGAAGTAGAGCAAAAGACGAGTGCACCCCCTCCTAAAAAAAATCCTGCATCCGCCCCTGCCTGTAAATAGCTCTTGCTGATTTAAAAACTTATTCGTTTTAGATTTGAGTAGTTATTTTAGTTGGCGCAGTTTGCTGTTGCTGAAGCTGCTTTTGTTTTGTACAGCCGTTAGTGCCTCAGGAGTTGGCGTAACCTTTTCTGTATGCAGTTGATGTAACAGTACGTTTGTTACACCAACTAGATAAAAAAAATCATTTTACTTGAGTGTCAATTAATGTACTTAGCACGAAAGTGCTAATTGGGGACACGATATTATCGTCTCCTACTGGAGACGGGACAGCCATTTTACGTGGTCATCCGAGCCACGCGTAGGTCTAGCCATTTGCAGGGCAAAGGTAGTACATGTACCTTCATTTCTCAGTTATTTTAAGACCCTGAGTATAGGTCCGACCCCAGGAATCGAACCCGCGACCTCCCGCTCTGCAGTCAAGCGCTCTACCGATTGAACTACTCCTGACGCGGTTAAAACTACGACTAAAACTTCATAAACTACACCAAACTAACAACAACAGCACCTCTAAACTACACTAACTATATCGAACTACGCCAAAGGATGTATAGTCTCCCTCGCAGCCATTTTAGTATCGTCACGCAACGTTGTGGGGAGGAGCGTTGCGTGACGATACTAAAAACGGCTGCGAGGGAGACTAAAGGATGTACGATGTACAGAATTTTATTAATCTCTGCAGAGGAAATAAAGGGGTCACGTAATTATAAGTCTCGCAAGAACGCGAAAATAGTGCAAGCCTTGCGTTTAACTGATACCGCTAAACGCTTTTAATTTCACTTTTTTTAAACGATTGCCCACTACATGTAGCGCTCGACTGACGTGACATATATAGGGGTCCATTGAAATTCGAGGATTAAAAGAGCTGAGGCTTATATTTTGGTTTGATTTCGGGAATAAAGGCAAGTAAACTAGAGTATGAGTCAACTGACTATTTTAATTGAAACATCACTAAAAGCGTCGAAAACGTTAATCGGTTTGTCGAAAACGTGTAGACGATGATACCAGTACATTGGAAGCCGCTGCAGAAGTAGTCAGGGGGACATATTCACTTACGAAAACTAACGGATTGGACAGAAAGTCTTCCAGAAAAAACAGGTCCCTGGTTTTAGCTCGAGGGCATAATAAGATTACTTTTGAGCTGGCATACCCATGAAGCAAAACATTTTACAGGTGTTAGACTCAACACAGTACGCAGCCTTACAGGAAACACAAAGTGAGGAAATACAAGACATGACAAACAAAATATAAAAAGTAACATTTTTATCGGTCTGTAAAAATTTCAACAAGATAGTTTGTTTTTGTCATTTCTGTTTAAAATTTCCTTGATTTAAACCCTCCCTCCGGTTTCCTCATATTATAACAAGGAGATTTACAAACCCTCATTTTCATTTGATCTTCTTCAAAAAATACAATTGTCGTCCACCTTTCTTTATACTCTTCATAAATATTTACTGACTTTTCACTGATTTAAGAAAGAAATGTAAGTCAATATAACGTCACAGAACAAAATATAGAAGCAATTTTAAGACTCGAACACATTTTCATAAAGGTGATGTGCCGTTATGGAAGGTTTGTCCAGTGTTGTTGCCCAACAACTTTGTAACTTCAGTAAATCCAGAACCAAATTGTCCGCTTTCGCAGCCGCCCGTAGCTTGGCTGAACATGAGCAGGGATTAAGGTAAACCTCTTCAGCCGAGGGGTAAATCACCTTTTTATGGAGGGTAGCCATGTACTCGTCTTGGCTTTACCTGTAACATTCGTTCTCGAACGCAGGTAGCTCACTTCGGAGTGCGTTTCTTTGAAGAAATGTCCGACAAACGAGTCTTCTAGCGCGTGAAAGGAAATCACAACAAGGCACCATGCAAGGCAGAGACGTTTATGTGCTGTTTTAAAGTTCGTTCAACTCGTCGTTTACGAGTATTGCGTAGAGTTTGGAAGGTTTCTGCTGCGTTGTGCAATTGACAGGTGATCTGTCAGTTCTGACGTTACGAACTGCTGCGGTAACAAAGGCTGCCAAATGTCTGGTGGAAACTATTGGAATCCTGCCACGAGCTCGAACTATAGCTCGAGATATGCGAACTAAAAAGAAAACAAAAAGGGGTTAGCCTTACATTGATTTCTTATTTAGATAAACTGAATTTGCTCACGAAGCAGATGTGGCTTTGGCTGAACCCATTCGGGAAATGAGCCCGCGGTCTTCCCCCATAAAGAACCGAGAAGGCGGCGGAAATCGCGCCTATGCATGTCCGAACTTCGGAATAAGATCTTTACCATCAGTAAACGAGGGCCACCACGTGCTTGCCTTAGGCTATGTTGACAGTATACCGTATAGCTTTCCGTGCTGACACGATAAGTTATCCGGTATAATATGAACACCTATGCAATATATGTGACTCTCCACTCTAGAGATCGGTGCGAATGGGTTAATCCTATTTAAAATAGAACAATGGCAGCAAAGCTAAGCCTCTCAACTAAACACTTGCACTTCAACAGTTTTTTATTCGATATAGTGAAATTCATAAGCCCATCTAAGTACTCTGTTAGTCAGCCAGCCAGCCAATCAGCCAGTAATTTAAATGTTTTTCAGGTAGGAGGTTACTAAGGCAGTCAGCCAGCCCGGGATTTTGGTTTATGGTCAAACGAAGGGTACGAAAGCTGAGTTTTTAAAAAATGTTAATTCAGGCACGCAAAATGGCAGGAAAAAACACTGGTTACAGGTCACAGGTCACAGGTACAGGTCACTGCTCTATTGATAGATAACTGAGATAAGCAGTTTCCTCTTAAGCGAAAACTTTATTTCCAAATGTGATTAGGGCTAGGAGACAAATTTTTATTTACCGTAGAACAGTGACCTGTTCTCTAACCTGAATTTGCGCGGTTTGTTGACATCAAACTTTTCCTTTGCACGCACCAATAATTCAGCTTCAAACTGGAACAGGTTTAATTTATATACCAGTTTCTTAGGCAGTTCTCATTGTTTTTTTTCTTTCATTTTTATTTCAATACGTTGTACATGAATGATCGGCCTCGTTCTTAACGGGCTTTTGCAGTCGTAGTGTTTTAGGGTTTATTTATTCCTTTTTCTTTTTTTGTTTTATTTTGTTTTATTTTGTTTGTTTGTTTGTTAGTTGCTTCTTTTTTCTTCACGTGCGTTTATTTTATCTTTACTATCTTGGCCCCGTTTTTGTTTCTTGGTTGTAAAAATATGTATTTTTATTGTAATTTACATTCTGTTGACAAAATTTTTTTTTTCTTATTGTATAGAAGAAAAGCACCTCATCTTTTTTTTTTTGGTGAAAACGCAGCACAAATCTGGCCATCTTTTTTGTGAGAATGCTCGGCCACCATACAAGAGTAAAGTTTCCTATCAATGTTAAGGTGTATTCTATTTTTTAAAAAAATGATAATCACAGCACGACCTTGACCTTTCTTTTAAGTCGTGTTATAGAGCGTTTTTACATGACGTCACGGCGGCCATATTGGTGACCCAAAACAATGAAACGGCGGCCATGTTGGTGTCCCAAACGGGTCCTGTGGGAGTTGAACTCTTTTCTTAGACTTCTTATGCAAACGCTTTCTTTTGTTCTAATAAATTTGCGTAGATGCTGGCCACGTGTGTGAAAACACTCTATAGACTCCAACAAATTTCCTTTTTTTTCCTCAGCTAAACGCCGACATGCCGTTCCCAGTAGCGGTTTTCATGTGCTGTAAATACTTAATGAGAAAAGTGTCATAAATCTACCATTAACGATCAGTGCTTATATTTTGTGCTGACAGTTTGCTCAAGGTATAGTTCGTATTTGTTAGGCTTGTTAAAGGCTTAATTTAAAGACTAGGGGTGTCGATACCGATTCTAGATCTGAATTTGTTGCCGGAAATTAAAAGAGGACGTTTCGCGAGAGACACAGCCGAGACGCCTCTCTCATGAAACGTACCAAAGACAGGGAGCTATGTGAGGCGGCTGTATTCGCAAGTTAGCAACCGGCGCTACAGTGTTATTTTTACAGTGTAAGCGTTGTTGCTTATGAATAAAAAGGGAGCTTAACGACGACAATGGCAGTGAAAACATCACTAAAAAAACGAATTTGCGTCCCTTCAAACTTTATCGCGTCTATTTGGAACTTTTCAATTCGTCAAATGTAGGCGACTTTTCCTGGAGTTGAATTATTAAGGGCTTTATCCATGTTCAAATAAAGAACGGGAAATTTGTAGTCGTCTGTCCACGTAGTCTGTCTCCGTAGCATTGGGAGGTTTCACGTCGTAGTCGTGCAGTGGACGTCATAGAAATGTACTAAAAAGCGTGATGCACGTGCAGAGCAGTCGTTTTGCTCATAAAAACCAATTGTTTTTTGACGTTCTCGTTGTCGTCGTAGTTGCTTAAGCTCCCCAAAGCCTTATAGACTACGATACCTTTGTTGTGGCGTCGTTCCGTGAGACTGAAGCCGCTGAAACAGTTCCGTAACAAAACCTGCCATCATCCACTCCGCTTTTCCACTGAGGCAGACTTTTAAAGTTTTGTTTTCCTTTCACCGTGAATTGTTCATGTCTGTGGAAAAATCAAAATTAAGCACGACCTTATTATATCATGCTTTAGCGGACTACGTAGTGACGAATACACTTACGACAGAGATCAAATTCCCGGATTAGCTTACTGAGGCGGACACTACTGGGAATGGTATCAGGTGTCCAGTTTAGAAAGAGGTGCCTGCTTCATTGATAGTCTGAGGACTAACATCAGTAGCCCCAGGGCAGTAAACCAGAAAGTACATAGAGGATATTACACGGTGGCGCGAAGATATGAATTTTATTTTCGAGAATATTTTACGAACGAGCGCAGCGAGTGAGTAAAATATTGTTTTTGCCACTCGAAAATAAAATTCATATCTTCAAGCCGCCGTGTAATGTTCTTTTTATTATATAAACAAAAAGACATCGATAAAATAATAGAGGGAAATGACCGAAATTACGTCGTCGATAGACTCACGTGTGAGATTATGGAAAATAAACCACTCGGGTCCTGGATGTAGTTTTTATGAATTTTACGAGTGGTATATTTTCCTGTAAAACACTCGTGTCTATATAATAAAGTAAAATATGCCCTGGGAGCCAGAGTATTTTTTAAAAAACACACCGTGAACTCAGTTTATGATATTACACGTTTGTCAATTCTCCCTATGAGAAGGACACCTTTGGAACCACAAAGTATCTTTTTAGAGAGGTAACCGACTTATCATAAGCCAAATAAAGTGACTAAAGAGCAGCAGAGTCGATCTATGACGAGTGTCCGTTAAAGGGAATCGTTCATCTTACAGGAGTGTTTGTTAACAGAGTGGATTACGGACCTCTGGAGCTACGGAAAGTAAAATAGGCCATTTACGAGTTGCACCAAGCCTCTGTTTCAAAGCGAGGCTACGTGCGAAGCTAGTGATAAGAAAATGATTTCTTATTCCCATGCAAATAAAACTCATTTTGACAAGAAAGGTTTTGCACTCGTTTTTAAAGTGAGAGTTTTTGGTACTCGGAAGTGGTCCATTAAACTGTTGCTTCCAAGATCGCAATAACTGTCACATCTCACATTGCAACACATCTGATGGACAAAGCGGAAGAAAGACTTTACCGTCTGGCATCACACAATTACTCCCATCAGGACAAAAATAACTACAATGACAAGCTTTCTAGCAAAACCCAATAAAGGCTACGTTCTCACGGTATTGGACGAATTTTTGACCGGCCACTTCCTTCATACGATAGTTCAATATATTCTGTGCTCAATATGCTCTGTTCACACGAACTTTGAACGGCTAGACGTCTAAATTTTCTTACGTTTAACGTAGTTCCGTGTAAACAGAACACCTGAAGGCACAAATTTTCAGCCGGTCGAAGGTTCATCCGGTGCCATGTGGAGGAAGCTATAGATACAAAGAGGATATGGCAGAAGTCGAGTGAAATAAGCGCTCAGTTTCTACTGCCGCCGCTGAAAGGAGTTTATGAAGGCCACAGCAACGATAACGTCAAAAACGACAACAACAACAGCAACAACAAAAACAATAAGTTAGGTAGAGCACGAATTTTTCAACACGTCGAAAATCCGTGCGTTTATGTTTTCCTTTCACACGGAATAACGCTAGCCGTACGAAAATTTCAACGCTAAAATCGAGGCCGAATTTTTAAGCGGTACGGTCGAAAATTTGACCGGTGCAATGTGAACACCACTACCGTGCAAATTTTTATAGGGCAAAGGCGCGGTTGCGTGGATGCGTGGTTACCCGGCTGGGAGACGCCATTTTGAATTTGTCACAAGTTAACAGTCAAAAATTAAAATTCAACCTGGTTTGTCAGTTCCGTGTGAACAAAGTGTTCGGTCAAATTTTTCAGCCGGTCGAAAATTCGTCCTTGCCGTGTGAACGCAGCCTTGAAAGCAAAACAACAACTGTCACATGCATCACACTTTTTGTACATTTCTTTTCCGTCAATGCACGACTATCACGTGAAAATAGCGAAATACGCCACTTGCACTTTTCCCATAACGCACCTTATTTGCCACCCAAAATTTTGCATAAGCGTTGTTTTCAATTTCTCTTGAGAAGACTGTAATACCCAGGAGAAATGAAAAACAAAGGTTATGCAAAATTTGGGGGGGCAAATAAGGTGCATTATGGGAAATGTGGAAGTGGCGAATGCCTAAAAGGCTCGGTCACACATGCATTACATCCCCTCGGCCGTAGACCCTTTCTCCCCAGTATGAAATTTACACAAGGTACAACTGTTTTCTGCTTTTATATCACACTTAGATGATATTTCAAGCAGGAAATGTTCATGAAAGTGCAAGTCTTTTCAATTTGAAAAAAAAAAATTAATAAGAAAGATAGTAGGATTCGAACCCACGACCCAGATGGTCCAGTATACTTCGCTAATCACTAGACCACTGAGGATTTGCTGGATGGTAGTGAAACAATTTTAGTACATATAGCATCAACCCCAACCCCAACCCCAACCCCAAAAAAGAACTTATCAGTTTCGAAACTGTGTTTAACCCTAATCAGTAAAAGCAGTGCTAAACCCTAATCAATAGAGGCAGTGCCTAACCCTGATCTGTAAAGGCAGTGCTTAACCCTAATTAGTAAAGGGGAAAACTACGTTGTGTCCGACGGGGCTACGGTCGATGGATCTAATGATAACCAAAAGGCTCACTTCGGATCCTGCGTAGAACTTTCTGTTTAGTTCCTAAACGTTGTAGAGGGCAAGGAGTTGGAAAAACGTTCCAGAAAAGAAGCAGTTCTCCAAGTTCTAAAAGCAGCTCGTAAATTTCCCCGGTTTACAAAGACCATGAAGGGAGTCAGTAAACTAGAGTATTCTACCCAGAAACAAAAACATGGGGGAAAAAAGGTTTAGAAACGCACGCTAAAGGAAACAAAAGAAAAAGATGATCACGCAATCCACCACTAATTGAATGGAACTTGGTCATATCTGGGGAGTCATGTATTGTGAACTAAAAAGTACAAATTTGCTTTAGGTATGGATCAATTAGTATGAAATGACAAATGGGAAATGAAGTACACTAGTGGGCCTTATTCGCAGAAAACAAGCACGTAATATATTCGTCTTTACTGAATCTGCAGTTAGGAACAGACCTCGAGAAATTTTTCGACCAATTTTCACAGACGTAATATATCATAACACTAGCGTTTTCCTGACAAGGGTTTGCTCATTTAACAGAAGCGTGTGCTACAAAAACAAACTCATACGCTTAAGTTTAAACGCTGGTGGAAATAACTTACTCCCTCCTATGCATATATAAATGCAATAACCGTACAGCTGTTCAGCTTTAAATCAGCTCTCATTCCTGTTTTAAATGTATTATATAAAGTTCAGCCTTCGTTAAAAATTGATAGAAAGAAGAAAAGTGATAAGCCTTCCTTTTTTAAACAATTTCTTTTCCTTGAATAGAGCTTCTTATTTGTAATGTCGAGAGTAAATTTTTGACAAACTTTCTTACGGTAAAAGACGAATTAAAAAGAAGACTACGTTGTAGAAAAAAAAAACTAATTTGTCCACTAACAGACCTTGTCTAGGAAATGACCTCAGTTTTCATGGAAATGATTGTCTATACAATCTCAAATATCAGCCAATCGTGCGAAGCAGTACACAAAAACAATCGTTCCGTTTGACGAGACGAAGACAAATATTATAATTTTATTATAATTACTATTTGTTAATAGGCTTTTTATCATGACTGTTGTAATTTATTATTATCAATTTTGTCTTTAGAGGGCCACTAGGGAGAATACTTTTTATAGTTATTGGTGTCACCCTCTTAAAATAAAGGTTATTATTATTAATCCTTCGGTATCAAAATATGCAAAAAGCTCGCCTCGCGAATTGTGGTGCTGCGAAAAATAAGAGCCTTCCTACCGCTTAGTCAGCGTGTTAAATACTATAATGCGGTGATCCGTCCCGTTATGAGCTATGCTAGCCTCACCTGGTCTTCATGCAACTAGGAGCAGCTTTATCGCGTCCTTAAATTGCAAAAGCGCGCGGCAAGAGTCCTTCTTTATGCGGATCGCCAGGCGTCTGCTATTGCCCTCTTTAACAAGCAAGCTCTCTTGGATCCCGTTTTATGAACAATCGAGGATTCATAAGTGCTCTATTATTTATAAGCGTATTAATGGAACTTAACCTATTTACTTAAATGATCACATTATTATAAATAACAATCGTCACGCGCGCAATACTCGCTATTCAAATATAAATATTGTATGTCCCAAGTACCGCAGAGAAACCGAGGGCGGACGAACTTTTTCATTATATGCGGCGAAACTATGGAACAGTGTCCAGTTAGATACACGCAAAGCAGACTCGCTGCCTTGTTTAAGAACAACACGATTAGCAGAGTTTAAAGGATCAGCAACCATTGCATCACTGTAATATCTTGGTTGTATTTTAATATATATTTTTAATTGTAAATAGTAGTCTCTCTCTTGTTATTAAACATCTATTCTATAATCTTTTTATACCTAGACATTGCAAAAAGTTTTTTTTAGTGTTTTTATTAGCATAGATATTATATATTTGTAAGATTGTGTTTTGAGGGCCACAAGTTTATTAGCCTTGGGCTATTTAACAATTATTCCTCGAGTCCGAATGGGCCCTGAGCCTTGACTCAGAGGCCATGAGGGCGAGAGGAATAATTGTTTTAGTAAATCCAACTAGTTGGTCAAAAATATCGAGAAAAACAAAATAGCAAGTTAAAGCTAGAATTTAATCCTTTTTTGCCGCCAGAAAGCCGGCGCTTTTCGCTACTAGTGGGCCTAGTAGTAGCTCAACCAATCAGAAGGCACATCACACATTCGCACATCCGGCATGTTGTGGTAGGTAAATGCGATTAAATCCAGGAGTTTTTCCCCTACAGACGTTCATAACTATTGAAACACTACAGTTCAATTCAGTTGCTGACATATTGTCACTAGGAATTTTTAATAGTAAGAAGTATGTGACAGGGTTTTCGTATGAAGATGAGTTCAGTAAAAATATTCAGAGTGAAGTTTGCCTTCCCTGTAACTGTTACCATGGATATAGCCTCACAGGGCATTTTTTCTATCACAGAATGGGTTTTTTTTTTAAACTAAAACTCTTTAGAAGAGTAATGTAAAACTTCCGTCACTGTTACAGAGTTTTCTTGTAAAGGATATACATTTATTTTAAAATATAAGGAGAGTGTACAGCTCACGTCCCGCATTACTGTCACACAGTCGCAAGGCGTTTTCGCGTTAAGAAGCACAAATCTATTTTCAAGGGATAAAACCAGGGCGGATAAAACCCTCACTGGAAGACGAAATAGATTATTTGAATATTGCGAAAGTAGAATATCCACTGATTATAAATACTATTACAGTAACTGCATTTACTAACAAACGCGTGTTTGGTCTAATTTTGCTGTCTAGTATTCTTGATTTATCTCTGAAGATACTTTATAGGCAGACTGGTGTACGGGGAGACGTACAGTCAGTTGCAAAAGATGTAGCAGTAAAAACCGAGTAAGCCGAAAGTAAACATGCCCTCTTCACAGCAAGTGAGTTCTTCAGTCATTTGCAACAGTATATCCTTTAAGAGGATATTCACAACTCTTATTTCCTATACTCTACGCTAAATTTCTGCACAGCAAGTCCACGATAACTTACATTCCTGTTGTCAAGTTTATTTCGAAATTCGTTGAATTTGTGCGTTGAGGGATTCAGCTAATAAGATCGTATTTTTTTTTCTTTAGCGCTGCTCAAGCGTCCGTAAGGAAAACAGTGGGTGCTAAGAGGACACCCCAAAATACATGTCTTATCGCCAAAATCCATGTCTTGGACAGCCCTAGCAGTACCAAACAACCACCGGGATCTGATGAAATATGAATACGTCCAAGGCAACGTCCTGTGGTCACCTGTAAGGTACACCGGTGGGCCTTATTCGCAGAAAAAAGATGCACGTAACATATTCGTCTTTACTAAATCTGCAGTTAGGAACAGACCTCGAGAAATTTTTCGACTAATTTTCACAGACGTAATATGTCATAACACACGCGTTTCCCTGACAAGGGTTTGCTCATTTAACAGAAGCGTGTGCTACAAAAACAAACTCATACGTTAAAGTTTAAAAGCTGGTGGAAATAACATACTCCCTCCTATGCATATATAAATGCAAATCATAGTAGCCATGCAGCTGTTGGGCTTTTAATCAGCTCTTATTCCTGTTTGTTTTAAATGTACTATATAAAGTTCAGCCTTTGTTAAAATTGAGAGAAAGAAGAAAAGTGATAAGCCTTCCTTTATTAAACCATTTCTTTTCCTTGAATAGAGCTTCTTATTTGTAATGTCGAGAGTAAATTCTTTAATAAATTTCTTGCGGTAAAAGACGAATTAAAAAGAAGACTCTAATTTGTCCACTAACAGATCTTGTCTAGGAAATCACCTCAATTTTCAAGGAAATGATTGTCTATACAATCTCAAATATCAGCCAATCGAGCGAAGCAGTACACAAAAACAACGGTTCCGTTCCCTACATGTATAATATAAAGTTCAGCCTTTGTTAAAAATTGAGAGAAAGAAGAAAAGTGATAAGCCTTCATTTATTAAACCATTGTTTTTCCTTGAATAGAGCTTCTTATTTGTAGTGTAGAAATATCAGCCAATCGTGCAAAGCAGAAAACAAATACAACCGTTCAGTTTGATTTGTCCCTTCGGTATCACGTTTAAGAACTTCTAACCTCTGTTAGCGATGCTAAAAGTGTTCTTTACAGCTAGAGAGAAAGACGTCTTGAAAGAAAAAGTCGAACACAAAAAGGTGAAAGCGAAACAAAGTATGGTTTTCCAAAAGGAGTTTTCGCGTTAAGAAGCAGAAATTTATTTTCAAGGGATAAAACCAGGGTGGATAAAAACCTCACTGGAAGACGAAATAGATTCTTTGAATACTGCGAAAGTAGAATATCCACTGATTATAAATACTATTACGGTAACTGCATTTACTAACAAACGCTTGTTTGGCCTAATTTTGCTCTCATTCTTCATTTAAATCTGAGGATACTTTATAGGTAGACTGGCGTACGGGGAGAGGTTCAGTTAGTTGCAAAAGATGTAACAGTAAAAACCGAGTAAGACAATCATGCCGAAGGTAAACATACCCTCTTCACAGCAAGTGAGTTCTTTAACCAGTTGCAACAGTATATCCTTTAAGAGAATATTTACAACTCTTATCTCTTATACTCTACACTATATTTCTGCACAGCAAGTCCACGATAACTTACATTCCTGTTGTCAAGTTTTATTTCGAATTCGTTGAATTTGTACGTTGAAGGATTCAGCAAATAAGCTCGCTTTTTTTTCTTTAGGGCTGCTCAAGCGTCCGTAAGGAAAACAGTGAGTGCTAAGAGGACACGCGGTACAACAAGTGGTTACCGCCAAAATCCATGTCTTGAACAGGCCTAGCAGCCATGAACAACAACCGGGATCTGATGAAATCTGAATCCGTCCAAGACAACGTCCTATGGTCAACTGTAAGATCACAGCGCGCAGGGAGGGGGACGCGCGTAACCTGTTCCCTCGCGAGAATGACTGTATCGCTTTGATTTTTGGCGCCACACATTTTCCTTAAGCGTCTGAGACGCGGGCCATATCTATACTTGATCGGAAATCACCATTTTGTGGATTGGTCACAGATATTGATATGGAACAACGGAGCTCAGTTGGTCGTCAGTTACCCAGGGGTACCCAGGGGCTTTTTCGCCCGTACTTGACAACTTTCGTCCTGTCTTTTCTCCCGAACCGACTGACTACCCCTGGGTCTCCGAGGATGGGGCCGGCTGCAACCTAGGCTAGGCCACAAAGCCACTGACATGAGCTATTTTTTTCAAAATAGCTCAACAAAAAGGTAAGTATTAAGTAAACGATGATCGCTCCCTTATAAATAAATGCGATTTTTATAGGAGGATGGATTCGAATTGTGTGCTGAAGTAACAGCTTTGTTTCAAACGCAATGCAAATGCGATACTGACGCCGCTTATGGCATCCACAACTGAATTTTCGGGAGTAAGCTACATCAGACAATCTAATCTGAAATCATCTAAGAAGTTTACGCGACGACAAAAAAATATGTAGCTCACTTAGGTCTTCATTGAACGGAAAGCCGGGCAAATGTCAGGTATATTTACTTAACAGGTACGTATACTGAAAAATTCGAGTATGTATTCACTTTATGAACAATGTCCTTGAACAAAGAACGAGGCGTTTCCCAATTCTTCTACGAAAATGCTTATAAGAATACCTAACTTGAATGACATTAACCCAATACAAACTAAAAAGTACGAAATAGACTGCTGTCTGGCAAGTTCTCCGTAGCGCTGCAGAGTGGAAAGTCTTAAGCTTGAACCGAGCGGTGGTTAACCCGTATCGGCTTCATAGTAACTGATCTTGTTCAAAAAAAAAAAAAACCATTAAAAAAAATACGATCATACAGGCAGTTTTCAGTGTCTTAATGGTGTGTTCCAAACGTGCATCAGCAACACCGTTATCCCCAATGCCTTGATGGATGGTAAAGGTCTCGACGAAAGAATTTGCATACATTTATAGAGTAACACAGTTTAAACTGAAGTAATCACTGTTAACAATACTTATCTTTTGCAGCAATTTTGAAAATGTCCTCAGCACGCGACGGAAATGTAAGTTCACTTTGTTAGTTTTAATTTTAGTACGGTTAATGTGCATGGTACATCTATCGTCAAATCACTATAATACTACAGTACCATACAACCGAATATAAAACTGAAGCAGATTAAGCAATTAGAGAGGGCAAAATACGAAATTTTGTTTGGTACGAAGTGCACAGTTACAAGGCTTGAGATAGACTGATGACGGATATCGAATTGTTTTTTTCAAGGACGGGCAAATTCAAGCAGCCATTCCGCCATTCATTTTGACATTCTGCCGGTTAAGCTTTTATTCTTGTAGCAGCTCAGATCAGTTCCTCAGTTTCTGTTCAGCTGCTTTGCCTTTATAATCTTTTCTGCCTTTTGGTCGTAGGCGCAAAAAGAGAAATGTCCAAAGCTAACAATTTAGTTTCAATTTGCCGGGTATTATTTTGTTAGTGTACTTTTGATTTGTTGAAATATTAGTATTTGATTTTATCGAAGAGTATAAATAGTACATTATTCCACTCCTCCGGTGTGCACGGCTAAAATTCAGGAACACTTCCAACGTTAACTTTGCAAAATTCTACAAAACAGACAGCACTGCAAGCATTGCTGAAGAGGTCTCATTTAAACGATCATCGCAAAGTACGATTTTGTTCATGATTTAAAATCGAAGTTGATATCACATGTCTTCATTACTAAATCTGGCAGCGAAAGTGTGAACGTTCGACTTGGGCGGTACTCAGCTACCGTGACACTGCCCAGAGAAATTAACTTAGTTTACACGATGAGTAAATTACCATGAACCGTCTTCAAACTGCAATTTCAACTCTCACAAAAATGAAAAACGACACACCTGAAAAGACGCATTTTGTCACACTCTAATTTACTTTCACTGAACTGAAACATATTAAACGAAGAAAATGTACCTTCAGAAAACGCAAAATTGCTTTCTAAAAATGTTTAGTTTTGCTTATAAAATTTCATAATAAACCAGGTACTCTCAAACCTCCAGCACCCGACAATGCACCCTTTCTTATAGCCAAACAGCTGATGTAAACAAAATATTTAAGGATAGTTAACACTTTGCTGAAAAAGTTTACTTTAGGTTTGTGCTGACAGAAGTTTGTTTCTTTACACCTCACTTTCAGCTGATGCAAGTAAATCGTGACAACGGGTAAGGCAATATTTCGTCCGTTCAAGTAATGCTATCTTCTGTTATCATTCTAAATCTCCATATACTTGGTGGTAAAACCATCATGTGTTAAGTTTGTATGCAGTGTTCTTACTTTATTGGTGATCAATGTTTTGCCTGCTTCTGATTGCAGAGGAAATTTAATGCTGCTGGAATATATACCGGACAGCCTTGATGGGGTATTTAAAAGAAATCATAATATTGCATTCAATGACAACAGTTTGTATCAAATATAGCTTCCACTATGTGCCATAGCCTGCCATAATAATGACTGGAAACAAGTGACTTTCTCTGTGAAAGTGAGTCATGTGTGGAACCCAGGAATCAAATTAAACCCTCGCTCCAGAACATGTTTGTGCTAGATTTTGGAAATACACTGGCCTGCAATTACATGTATATAAACAGATAAATGAGTAAATAGCCAAAGCTATCCAGCCAGATCCAGTACATATCTCTCTGATCTGGTATTAGACCAGGTGTGAGGCCAGATATGGCTATAAATATGGCTTTCAATTTGTCAGGTATTATTTTTCAGTGTACTTTTGATTTGTCGAAATATTAGTATTTGATTTTATCGAAGAGTACAAATAGTACATTATTCCACTCCTACGGTGTGCACGGCTAAAATTCAAGAACATTTCCAACGTTAACTTCGCAAAATCCAGAAATACAGACAGCACTACAAGCACTGCTGAAGAGGTCTCATTTAAACGATCATCGCAAAATACGATTTTGTTCATGATTTAAAATCGAAGTGGATATCACATGTCTCCATTACTAGATCTGGCAGCGAACGTGTGAAGTTCGACTTGGGCAGTACTCAGCTAGCATGACACTGCCCAGAGAAATTAACTTAGTTCAAACGATGAGTAAACTACCATGAACCTTCATCAAACTGCAATTTCAACTCTCACAGAAAGACGCATTCTGTCACACACTAATTTACTTTCACAGAACTGAAACATATTAAACGAAAAAAATGTACCCTCAGAAAACAGAAATTCGACAAAGATAAACTACGGTCATTAACCCACTCTGTTGTGCTCTTTTGCAGATATTTTTCGCTTTCTAGAAATGTTTTGCTTTGCTTATAAAACTTCATAATAAACCAGGTACCCTCAAACCTCTAGCATCCTTCGTTGCACCCTTTCTTAAAGCCAAACAGCTGATGTAAACAAAATATTTAAGGATAGTTAACACTTTGCTGAAAAAGTTTAGTTTAGATTTGTGCTGACAGAAGTTTGTTTCTTTACATCTCACTTTCAGCTGATGCAAGTAAATCGTGACAACGGGTAAGGCAATATTTCGTCAGTTCAAGTAATGCTATCTTCTGTTATCATTCTAAATCCATATATACTCGGTGGTAAAACCATCATGTGTTAAGTTTGAATGCAGTGTTCTTTTAATTACTTAATTGGTGATCAATGTTTTGCCTGCTTCTGTCTGCAGAGGAAATTTAATGCTGCTGGAATACATACCGGACAGCCTTGATGGGGTATTCAAAAGAAATCATAATATTGCATTCAATAACAACAGTTTGTGTCAAATATAGCTTCCACTATGTGCCATAGCCTGCAATAATAATGACTGGAAACAAGTGACTTTCTCTGTGAAAGTGGGTCAAGTGTGGAATCAAATTAAACCCTCGCTCCAGAACATGTTTGTGCTAGATTTTGGAAATACACTGGCCGGCAGTTACTTGTATATAAACAGATAAATGATTCAATAGCTAGAGCTATGCAGCCAGATCTAGTACATATCTCTCTGATCTGGTATTGGACCAGGTGTGAGACCAGATATGGCAATACATTTGCCTGGCCTTGTATCATGGGTCCATATTTTTAAATTTCTTTTATTGAACTGAATACCAGAAACAAAGAGGGTATTTTTGTTTTCTCACATAAATATGCCAACACTTGTCATGGAGAATTGTATCAATCAAATATATTAAAACTGTTAATTGAGGTGCTATTCGTTTTTAATCCTTGCCTTTTCTTATTGAAGGAGATTCGTGGGTAAAAGCTTGCTTTTTATAGCTGTTGCAACCTAAGATCATAGTTAGAGCACATCCTTTCTGTGTCTGTTCATACAATGACTCAGATAAAGCATCAAACCAAGGTTATAGCCTCTGTGATAAAAAGATTCATTTCAAAAAAAATATATAAATAATGCCTTTAATTTTCCAATTTACTGATAAAACAAAGGCTGTGAATACTAATATTTAATTATATTACTACCTTATTACAGGTGCCTGGAAATGGGACAAGGACAAGAGGAACACGGTAACAAAATTTCACATAATTATTACTACTATTAGAGCATTTTAAAAAATGTTCACATTTCCAAAAACCAACTGACTACCTCAACACTATAACCTTGCAACAGATGGTGATCATTTCACCTGACATTATTATATTTCATTCACAATATTTTTCAGTTTCTGATTGGCTTTAGTCCCCTGGATAATTTTGATAGAGCATTGGCCAAGTTTGGAAGATGTTAAAGATGATGAGCATGTTTTAGCTTGTTTTTAAACTTGGAATTTTTTTGAAGGAATAATAAACAATAGATAGATAGATAGATAGATAGATAGATAGATAGATAGATAGTTTGTTTATTAAAACTGCATCGCAGCCAAAGGCTGAATTACACAATTATTTACAAAAACTTTACAATACTTGAAAATTACAAATGAATCCTAGATAATAAGTCAAAAACTGATTTTTAAGATAATATTAAAAATTCTATATAATACATTCACATTAAAATATGTTTAAATATAAAGCATGAATAAGTGAGATAAAACTACAGCCCGGACTGTTTCAACATCGCATATATAAAAGTATTACTTGTTCTGTTCGTACAAAGCTTTGGCATATTAAAATGGCACTGTCGTCTTAGGTTATAGCGTGAGTTGTCGTAGTCTGGTGGAAGGAGCGCCTTCAATTTATGGTTTGGATCACTGACAATGTTATCAAAAAGCCTGCTACATAACACGTAATAATGCTCCAAAATGGGTGTTAACCCCACCTCTATTGCCGAGTTGCACTTTCCTGAGGTTATTATTGATAATGCTCTTTCCTCGAGCCGTACCAGCTCTTTCTTTAAGTACTGGGGGAGACCGTTGAAAAAGACAGGATATGAAGAATTGTGCAGATCTCGGAGGGTGTTATCCACCTGGGCCTACTCAGCCTCATTCATTAATTCCTAAGTAGTCGTACAGTGTAGCAATAAATAATATTATTCAAACTCTTAACACTCTTTGTACACTTCTCCTAATATGTACATGAAGAGTTCTAATTGGTTTGCTTTTGAAAGTACAATGCAAACGGCTACAATAATATTGTACATCCCATTATGTACATGTACATACATAAACCATCTTTGACTGAACATAAACCATCTTTGACTGAAATTCAGCTGTGACTACATTGGGAAGGGTTTCAACTCAGGCAAGGATTTGTGATTTATTAACTATTATTTATTATTAATGTACACTGTAGGAACAAAAATAATTCCTCATAAAGCTCTTTTTAATTTCATTATAGTTCCCACAAAGTCAGTTCAATAAAGTCAGTTTTCAAAACAATGTGAATAATAAACAATCTATAGCATACATGTAATATTGATGTCTGAAGTTCTGCTACTGATATTTTAGCTTCACACCATATCCAGTCTTTAGGATTGTTAATACATGTAGTTATAAAAACCTTGAACTAACCTATGAACTTGTTACCTTGCCAAAACGTTGACAAGTCAATAGTACTAGCAAAATGGTTGAAAAAAAAAATACAAAGAATAATGACTCTACTTATTTATATGAACACGTTGTTTTCTGGTCAGCTGTGCAACCTGTAATGTACATGTACTTCATGCAACACACAGATCTTTCACAAAATGAAAATCGATTAGACACAAAACTAGGGAAAAATATATCATCACAAACATCTTTTTTCTAATGCAGAATTCCAAGAGGCCATGCACGTAGTTCCACAAGGATGAGTTATAGGTAAGTTGCACTCCTCAAAGTTCAGAAAATATATTTATGTATGTTAAAACAAAGTACAGCACATGCATGAGACACAAATAATACAGTCGACTAAAGATATCTCGAACCTTAAGCTAACTTGAATCAAAATCAATTACCCCTAGCTATTTCTGACAAATTTAGCTGTCAACTGTAACAATCGGAAGAATCTGAAACCTTCTCAACAAAACGAAAACGACGCATAATCATATGTACATGTACTGTGCAGGATAGAGGTAATTATTTGTATGTACAGAATAATGCACAAACAATAGTTTTGACTTGCTCCCTAATAAAAGGACATGAAAAAAATTAAAAATGTGGCAACTGTGTACCTTCTCTTCTGTATCATTAGTGGGGATTAGAGAGGAATAATAAGGACATGCCTGTTGGCATTTAAGGGTCTTTTCAGTGGATAACTTGCAACTTAAAAACAATCAATACTTTTTTTTACTGTATCACTTCTGCTAACACAGACCATTTCTGATTGAGATCCTGTTCTTTTTATGCACAGTTGTTAAAAAGTGGAAAGACATGCATCAAGTTGTGAGCTTTTCATGAAGAAGAGTTAATCCTCATTGATTGCTGTGTTTTAAGTTTTAAGACAAATTTTTATTTTATATTATTTTTAATAGCATTAGCTTTTCAAGTATTAAAAAGTTTAAGTAAATAATAAAACAGTCATTTTAAAGATAAATGTTTCTAAAAGTTAATATGATATAAAGTGTGCTATCAAAAGACAATAATATTGTAATATTTCAAACATTTCAAATAGCCAAGATTTATAATTACTGCAAAAGGAAACGAATGAAGCAAAATGGGTGGAATTCAATAGTTTGAATTTGCTTTTTCTGTGATTTTAGTTTGGGTTTGTTATGCAAGAATAATGATTAAAAGTATTAAACCATCTTCTTAAACTTTCACATTCTGGTTCTTGCACTGTTTTTCCTTACAAACTAATTGGGGCACAAAACCTCTACTTGCTTACAGTAGAAGCACAGTCAGACGTCCTTACAAGTGATTTTTTTATTGACTTATTTACCTCTATTCAAAATGTACAGTAACTCTGTCATGATGCACGGGGTACCATATTAGTGCAATGGATACAGAAATGTGGTTGGTGTTTACTGGGCTTTTACTTAATCCTTTCTCCTTTTGGCTCATGGAAAGGTACAGTGTAGAAGCACTTTTGAGGCCAACTTTTCGTGCGTGGATATTTCACATTGTTATCATTTTCTTGATTATAAACCTGTATTAACAGTCAACCTGTATCAAGAATCAGTTAGCCTTATATTTCGCCAAGGGTGACCTCTTAATACAGATTTGACTGTAAGTTAACTTGTGTAATTATTATACCAAGTAATAAAATAATATTATTAACATTAGGCAACTGATTGGATCTGAAGAAATCCACTAACCAAGGGCTTCTTATTAAATTTAAAAAACTTGAAAAAGCATCAAAATTAAGACCAAGGATTATTCGAAGAATGGATAGATTCAAAGAACAGTTTTTCAAGCCACTTAAATTTGGCTAAATGAAATTTAGGCTAAGTTAAACTTAAGACAATAACACTGGCCAGCAATCACTCACTTGTGAATTTGAGGGGGCCCTAACAGCTCCGCAGGGACCTTTGGATTTTATACCTTTTCAGCTGAGGTCAGTGCATTGTGTTCGTGTTGCATCTCATTGCATCAAGTCTGTTTTGCTCCCTTCCCTGCCCTCCCTTTGGTAAGAATATGGAAAGTATTCTAGGTTCCACTTGTTAGCACTGTGATGGTGCCCAGGTGGTTGCCACTCACAGTGTTGTCATGGTTATGCATTGCTCTCTGCTTTGGTTCTTGGCTCCAAAAAAATTTCTGGCACTTGCCCCCACGCTCATCTTTATTGATGAGTTTAAGATGGAATCCACCATGAAATTGAGTAATTTTAATTCTCAGTGGAAAAAAACCTTGTACAAAATAATTTAAAGAATATTGCATTCTTTTTTACATTTTTCAAGGCCAAAGAGGTACTTAGTCATCTGTTATAACACCAAAGACTATATTTCTCATGGGAGCCTAAGAAAATGGACGTCAAATTTCACAATTGTGAAAACACAGGTAAAATTCTGAAAAATTTATGTGTAAGATGTAATTTTGTGAAATTTGACATTCATTTTCTAGGGCTCCCATAAGAAATTTTCTTTGGTGTTATTACAGATGAGTAATTACATCTTTAGCCCTTGAAAACATAAGATAGAATGCAATCTGCTTTAAATTATTCTGGTACAAGGTTTTGTCAAATTAAAATTACTCAATTTCCTGATGGATTACGTCTTAATTCAGTTTGCAAGCATCTGCTAAGCATCTTAGACTTTGTATTAAAACACTTGGGGAAGTCTGTGCTCTAAAAAAAATTGATGGGAGCCGGCAGTGCTCTCAACCCGTAAATTCTTGGGTGCATTGTATGGAAACAGTAAGATTTTCTAGTCACCAAGGACCAAAAGTTAGGTGCTGAGGACCACTGGGTTCTGGGAGAGCACGAAGCCCGCTTGAGTGAACTGCTTAATAATTACTAGACTATTCATAGTTTTCTTTAAGTGCTACCATTTCTCTTTAAAGCAAAATTAGAAGTTACAAACATTAAGTGGCCACTAACCTGCTGCTGACTACTCCATTAAAATCATGGAAAGTGCAATTTAGATGAAAATGGCTTGAATAAAACAATGAATTTCTTGCAAGCCTAGTGATGTTTCCAGCTACTGCTTTATCATAAATACATTGCAAGTCCTGCCAGAGATTTGGACAACTGGACTGAAAAAGAATAATCACAACACAATCAGATCCATTTTTTATAGAAGCTAAGTAAATAAAACCAGTTAGTAATTTGTTTTTTGTTTTCAATACATATCATTACTATTACATATTAATTGTTCTTTGAATTTTCTATACATGGGTATTAAATTTCACAAGCTTAAATTTTTAGAGGATTTATTTTTGCAGAGTTATTATTTTGCAATTTTTTTACAATCATGAGAAATACAAAATGCGTGATTTCAAATAACTTGCTGGTTTCAGACACAATTATAATACCAACTGATTACATTGATTGGACGGCTAACAGTTTTTAAACCCATACACAAATATAAGTCACAAGGATGTTACTGATTGAGGTGAATGCTGTGCTAGAGTCATACTTGGTGCCTTAACACGTACACAAAGAGGATATCAAACAAAATTTCGTCCAGGAAAAAAAAACCATGATAATATTTTTAGGTGATTTTTGGAGGGATAGCATTGAAACTTGAAAAACTCGGACCAACAAGTTCACAAATCTTTTATTGGAAACAATTCACCAGACACTCTTTCTCTCTCTTTAAGACCCAGTCCACAAACAAGCATGACGAGTGAATCAATGGCTAGCTTATCACTAGCAGAACAATGAACAACAGAAATTCGCCAAACATAAAATTCTGTGCTGTCTTACTTCCTGCTCACAGATGTCCTTCCAAAAAGTTTAACAAAAGACCAGAACACGTGAGCATTAATTGATCAAACCTTTAAATTTCTAAGCTTACTTTCCGGCAAATAAAATGACCTGTATGTAAAAAGTTAAAGAGAAATAGAAATTCCAACTTCTAATTAAATCTTTTCTTATGGTTTAGAATAAACTACAGGATTTCCTCGAATAACAGCCATTGGCTAGTATTTCTTTTTTGCACTGAAAGAGGGCAATTATTTGAGGGAGGCTATTTATTCAAATATTGCTCACTAGAAGTTGTGGCCTAAATATTGTTCTATTTTCCCATTAAATCAAAAAATAATCACATCAAATAAACTGAACATTAATATATATTGGCATTTAAGGTGTTCTTAATTTGGTTCCTTGATAAAACTTGGATGTCAATGTCAATTATTTGAGGTGGCGATTATTTTAAACATTTCCGTCAAAGGGGGGAGATTATTCAAGGGAGGCGATTAATTGAGGGACTGCTATTATTTGAGAAAATATGGTATTCTCGAAACTGAGAATGATTTGATTAAAGCAGTGTAAATTGGACTGAATTGAATCAGTGCATGGAACCTTGTGCTTCCTTTTTTTTCCCTCACCTATTGTATGGAATATATGTCTGCAAATCTTCATTATGAATTGGTATATTTCAAAGAGCTATACACTATGACCAAGAATACTAGTGACCAACAATATACACAGTGGGGTGCAACTGCAGTGTCCAGCTATTACCAGTCTAAAATAAGGCATGCAAAATTTTAGTCACTGAAGTCTTCTTTACATCGGTGTACTATACTAGTACGCTTTGTTGTGTTAGTCTCGCTTGCATAAGCAGCGAGACTCAAAATCTGCAACGCGTATTTCGGCCCAGGGGTAGTCCCTTATATAGGCTGTATAGGTATGTGCCGCGCCAAAGGGTATGTTTTTTTAGCCGTTTTGGTCTGAAATAGGGTATCAATTTTGACCATTTTGGTCTGAAATAGGGTATGGCTTAAGTGCACTCTAGTCTTGAATTGGGTATGTTTTTTAGAAGAATTAGCTACTTCTTCATCATTTGGCGATAAGACCATTTCCCTTTTAATGTTTATGCCAACTACTGTGTACGTGCCGTAACAGTTTGTCACGCGCTCCAGTCACACGCTGGGCTCCAGGGCTTCAGGTCTGAAATAGGGTAACAGATTTTTGATCAGGTCTGAAATAGGGTAGGGAAAATCACAGATTTTGGTCTGAAATAGGGTAAGGGTTTCAGGAAGCATGCTGCACACCCCCTCCCAATTTTTCTGGAAGTGCCCCCCCCCCGGAATTTTTGGTCGTAATTTAGGACACAAAAGGCAGGTCATTGTGCCAGGCGTTCCTTGCAGAAACCATGGAAACTGGGACTAAGAATCATTGCGTGATCGAAGCCACTCATGTTTTGCGAAGAAAGCTTAGGAAAGATTAAATTTAGAGCTTTTCTGAAACGTGTCAGTCCAAGAATTCTATCGCTTGAAAGCGTTGATTACTTTGGAGCAAGTGAACACTACTGAGTAGTCGAAAAAAAAATGAGAATCTTAAATTAGCAAAATTGCGATGGTCGGGTGTTGTTAACTTTCACTGTATGCAAATTAGTCTCGTGATGAGCATGCGATTTATTTTCGGCGATGATTGAAATGACGTGCCATGTAAATCACTTTTTCGATATCTGGCAATGATGTAATTTCTCTGGAATCGAGGCCCTTGAATTTTCGTGTATTTATACACGCGTATAGCCTGCTACCGCAGAGGTATTTTTGGTCGTCACTAATACGCGTACTAAATCAATTCAGAAACAAATAAAAAGTATCAAGGCTGATAAAGTAGGAAGTGAAAAACCTTCAGCGAGTAAATGCTGTTTCATGTGGAATTAATCGGCTCCTTATTTCTCGATCTAATCTCCAAGCAAGTGACAGTGAATGCCGCTGTAAGCACGTTCTTGTTCTTGATGGGGTAAGTGGAATAAAGGTGCAGGTGATGTTTGATAAAATGCTTGGTTCTCCTGTGAAACAAAGCAAGAGTTTGACATGAGGTCTAGACTCACTTGCAGACCCATAGGGGCCTTTATTATCATACCTCTTTCCAAAAAAAGACAGGAGAATAATACCATGAGGTACAAGTACCAATGGATGTCCTTGTCTTTGGGTCAACTGTGGCAGGTGACATGACTCAAGAAAGACTATGACAGATCCCTCAAGAGGTGTCCCAAGTACTACAGGTATTGCAAATGATGTCCTGTGCCATGGCAACTCTAAAACTGTCCATTCTTTGGTGGAAGCCTCAGCCTCACTCTACAAGGGTATAAGACAGATTCCCAGAAAGTACAAGCCATTACAGAAAATAATGAAAGCACCCCAAAACCTTCAAGATCTTTAAAGCTACCTTGGTTTGGTGAAATATCGCAGTTGTTTCACCCAAAGCTGGCAGATTTGATTGCCCCAATAAGAGTACTGTGCAACAAAGGTGCTCTGCATGGCAAAGCTCACTGCAAGAAGCATTTTGAAACTATCAAGAAAAAATCACAAGTGCCCCAGTGTTCGGAGATTTTGACAAGTCAAAGCCAAGTGTCATCCAATCAGATGCATCCAAGAATGGATTAGGCACATTTTTCTTGCAAGATGGCAAGACAATTGTCTATGCATTAAAGAGCCTTACTGCGCAACGGTAATCAAACATAGAGAAGGAAGGATTGCAACCCACAGAGAAGAGATCAGTGCAGAAAATGGCTTGTTTAAAGGCCACAGGCTAATTGTCCCTGAGAAACTGCGTGCACCAATGCAACCGAGAGGTTAAGAATCAACTTTCTATATAGCCAAAATACAGCTGATATACTTCTGGATGGCCTAAAGTTGCAATGTGTGTCAAACATTTTTCAAGAGCCAACATGCCAAATGAAGTTCCCCATGACCTTACACTGGGAGAAGTTGGCCATTGACTACTGTAAAATTCAGTCTAAAAGCTATCTTTTGATGGTGGATTATTACAGTAGATACCCAGTCATCAGAAGACTTAATATTACTACTTCCAATGCAACAATTGACATCTTGACACAAGTGTTTCGCGAGCATAGAGTTCTGAAAGCTGTGATGCCTGACAATGGTACAGTCAAGCTTTTGCAGGCCAGTACTGCTTTGACAGGGGCAGCATGTCTGAGTAGTCAGCATGTTGGATCTGCAATCTGGTGGTCCAGGGTTCAAGCCCTGCTCTGGCCAATAGCAAGATTTTTTCTCAGTTGTCCCAAGTTCAAATCCCTGGCCATGCTTGTAAATAACCAACCGGTAGCCTCCTGCCAGTTGGTGGTTTTAATACTGTTATGTTCTGTTTGTATTATTTGTTTCTAATTATTTGAGTGGAGTAACTGCAAACTAGCTAGATAAGCTAAGTTCACTTTCCACTATAAACAAACAACCACATTACATCAAGCCCATGTTATCTGCAGTGTAATGGCTTCAGGTTGAGTGAATGAACCAAACAGTGAAACAGTAAAAGAAAAGGTGTAATGAGGAACAACAAGATCCATACAGCGTTGTTAATTTGCAGAGCTAGATGTCTAGCACTCAGTACACCAAATTCATCTGAAGCTCTTAAATTGATGGAAAGTTATTATGTAGATTGATTCTTCCTACCAGAACTCTGATGCAGAGCCCACATTAAGTGTTACAGATAACTGCAGACAAGGACTACTCGAGTGAACTGTACAACAAGACTGTTAAAGATACGTGTGTACCCTATATAAATACAGTCAAACAAACAGAATTTAAGATATGGATATTTGAGAAGCGTTCTGTGTTCTGTTCATATTAAAGAGAAAAATACAGTGAAACAAACGGAATTTAAGATATGGATATTTGAGAAGTGATAAGATTTGATAGGGTCGAGTGGGGTTAACATTGACTTTAACAAGATAGGCATACCCCGTTGTTTAATCCTCATTTACATGTAGGATGTGTATTATCATCAAGTGTTTGGTTGACAAGTGTTCCTTGGAAGAGGAAAAGTTTCTCTTATATTTACATCAACACTAGCTGGGAAACCTTTTCACGAATTTTCTGAAGGTTTCCGTGTTCGCAAGATACTACAATGATCTCATCCTTGATGAGACTGGTAACCCGTCAAGTTGCCGGAAAGTCATGTCGCCCGAAATTTTTAGTCAGGTCACCCAAAATTTTTATAAAGAGAATGTGTAAAATATCTTTTTCTTTAAGCGATAACAAGACAAAACAAGTGGGATAATTGTGTAATTAAGTCTCGTTGTTCAAGCAATGATGCTATGGTGAGATGGAACAAGCCTTGTGAATGTGTACCATAACCTGTTCTTTATGAGATGAAGAGACAAAACAAGCGAGATGAATGTGTAACATCACATTCTTTAAGCCTTGATGAAAAGAAACAAGCACGTCAAATGAGAAATATATCTTGTTCTTAAAGATATGATGGAACGAAAAAAGTGCGATTACAATGTTAGAATGTTGCTGAGCATGATAAAATTTTGGGCAACTTGACTAAAAATTTCGAGTGACATAACTTTCCATGATATGACTTGGCGGGTGACTAGACCATAAACAGAGATGCCAACCTTTGGAGATCTTTAATCTTGAGACTTTTTCACTACCTCCATCCCCCAAATATCAATGGACCCTCCCCCACGCCCCCGACAAATTGACCCAGCCCCCAATGGGAATGGCTTAGGACATTACATGAAGTCTTACATGAGGTACATACTATCATTCACGATCATCGTTATTCTTTGTCAGTGACTAATGTATGGGTCAAATCGAAGCTTCAACATCCCCCCCAGGCACCCCCCCCCGGGCATTTGACTTTTTTGAAAATTATTGTTCAAATTCCCCCCCTACCTGGGCCAAAATGCCGTTCAAATGCCCCACACTAGGGTCCATTCAGGTGATCAAATGCCCCCACCCCGGGGACATTTCACAGGCACAAAAATGACAGAAGGACAGCAGAAATGCCTTCAGTTGTCTAACAAAATCTTTATAAATATAACAAAAACTGAGAAACACTGTTAGCGTATTTACTACGAACTAAAAACTCTTGCAAAGCGGTGGAAATCGCTGCTACAAGGTCACTGAATGCTCAGCTTTTCTTCGTCACACAACGTACAAAGCGTTCTATAAAAAAAGATCCCACTGAACATATTGAGATTACTACATCATGACCATTTCACTGACATGCATCATCGATCACCTTATTAATTAACATACTTGCAGTAGGTCAAAGTAGTTGACCTGAGCTTTTTATTTTATTTTATTTTATTTTATGTTGTTGTATAGGTATTGTATTTCATTGTAAACACAACAATAAAATACATTCATACATTCAAAGCATGAATCCAATATTAAAAAATTTAAAATTTAAATACTTCAAAAATGGCACAAAGCTTGTTTAAGCCCTTTCCTCGTAACCAATTGGCCACAAAGGCACAATCTTTTCCACGAAAATCCTCTAACACCGCGTCCCCCACGATACCTCGCCATGCCAAAGATTTTTCATGAAATCGAGGGTGCAGTTCAAATTCCCCAACCCTTCCCTTGGAAGACTCTGATAATCAAATTCCCTCCTCCCCCCGGACGGCAAAGGTGTCAAATGCCCGGGGGGGACATGTTGAAGCTTTGATTTGACCGATAAATAAATAAGTGCAAAAATCCCCCAGAAACCGTACCACGAATAAAAAAAATTAAATTTTTGAGCTAAAAATAGCCAAAATCTCAAACTAAGGCACAGAAAAGCTCAAAAGATGATTTATCCAGGAAATATGTTGACCCGTACGGGAGATCGGTGCCGTATTTGAGAGACTCCCAGATAATCCGGGAGAGTTGCATAAACTGAGAGTTGGCATGTATACGGGCGTTAAATCCATCATATTTTTAAGTAAATAAATGCTTCACCTCTTCTTTAAGTACTAGTGACTGGAAGGAGAAAGAGGGTATCCGGTCATTTCGTTTCATTGCCAGATCGTTCCACGCCAGATCGTTCTACTAAATACTCAGATCGTTCCGCAATGTACTGTACAGTGTAGTCAGAACTTTTCATGAGCAGAAAAAAGGGCGTTTAAACTCGTGGGTTTACCAAAAAGCCCTGAAAATAAGCCAATTTAACTTCACTTTATACTCACATGTAATAGTGGCCAAGCAAACCAAAGCCAAACCAAACTTTGAGCAGTGTTTGCGGGAAGTATGACTGTTGACGACCGCTACTATCTGATCGCCCAGACAATAATTGACGATGACGTCATTTTACCATAAGTTCCAGAATGCTTCAGCCGCTTCTTGTTGTTTGTCCTCAGCAAATGAATGGCCAGGAGTCGTTGAGGAAATGCACAGAGAGTAAATCCTGGACTTGACCAAAAAAACGCTTTTTTCCTAAGTCGACCGAATTCATGAGTAGAATTTGGTGCCCAGGCACAAAATAGTTCCTGGCAAGTGTGCCTTGCAGTGCTGGTTCGACCCTGAGGTGGTATATCCCCACTTTAAAAACGACATTCATAGATACATTAAAAAACCCAGGTATTTTCGAGTTATGCCTTTTATCGGTTTTCAGAATAGCTCAAAACAAAAAAAAGGAAGGTGCATAACTTTTTTGTAAGTTTGTTTGTCATCCTTCAAACTGCGACGTAAAATAACCAAATTTAAAGTTACTTCAAAACGAGAACGGCAAGGCGATGATAAAGTATACAACCTCTTCCTCGATGGGAACGACAAGAAAGCAATAGGTTTGGAATAAAGCCTAAAGTAACAACTCTGGACGTGCACTACACTCTTTTTTGAACATTTCTTTGCCGTCGTTGTACGACTAGACTCACGACTACGATGTAGCTCGATGTGAAGCTTCTTATGATTTCACGTGTTTGAAGGACGTAAACAAAGGACAACGATTTTCTTTTTCTTCTTCTAGACTTAGATAGAGCCTTGTAGATATCAACTCCAGAAAAATTCGCTAAAAGTTGACAAATTGAGCGGGATGGAGTAAATGAAGTGTGGGATTCACGCTGTAAGTGACGTTTTCGTCCCCCTCGCCGTTCTCGCTGCTCAAGTTCCCTGTCCCTTTGTTCGAGTCAGGGGCACCCAACGACTGTTTTCTGTAAAATATCTGTTCGGAGAGGCAAACGTTGCCTAGAATTTCCTGTTGCCTGAGGACGTCCGGCTACAAATTTCTAGATGACCGTTCCATTCATGTACAATTTTCGAAACTTATCTAATAAATTGCCTACGATTTTCTGAAGCTTAATTTTTGACATTTCACTCCCCAAGTAATGCTGTCTTTCGTAGAAGGAGGAAACCTAAAATTTTCGAATTCAAAAGTGTGATTGAGATAGGAGTCAGAAAAATTCTCACGTTCATAAAACGATAAATTGCATCTAAAATTTTCGGGAAAATACTACTGAAGCCCTTGTAATTTCGAAAAGACTCAAAGTCCCCTAGGCCGACCGAACAGATACAAATTTTGTAGCGCCACTCAGAATGTATTTCTACAGATCTAAAAGTACTAGGTGTTTTCAACGTATTTAGGAGGAAATCATCGTTGGGTACCCCTGATCGAGTTGTGAAAAGAGGAGGCTGATTGAGTTGGTGAGGCATAGAGAAGGATTTACGAACATTTCGCCTACGAGTCGTTTAGCTGACGTTTTCTAAGTCGTAGCCTGCATAGAAGGCGCTAGGAAATAATGGGCGCAAGAAAGAACAGGCTCACATAAGATTGTTCTTACTGTTATTGTTTTATATGTTGAAGCATTCTCAGTGTTTTGAAGGAAAGTTCAGAACTGGCTCAAGACGAAAAAACGCCGCCACTTGACAGTAAACTGGTTTAAATCGAATAAATCAAATTTCATCGAACTCAATTCGCGATCGCCTGAAAGCGCATGGGTTCATAGAAAAACTTTGCCTTACGAATTACCCCCGTTTATAATTAGGCTCTCTTAAACCATGAGTGAAGTCTTATAAAACTTGACCAAGCACGTTAGCGAAAGGACTTAAGACGTTTGCGAAGTGAACAGGACATCGGTTAGCGAAACTGACGAAACTACTCGTAGGCGATACGACCGGTCACCGCGGAGACAAAACGATTTCAAGATGAAGAGGATTAGAGACTACTCATCATAAGTTCAGGAAGAAGGGTGCTGTATTTAAATCACACGAGGATGATATTAAAAGAGACTTGGAATGGTTGGTAGCAAACAGACAAAGTTTCTAAAGCGGTGGCCGATGTTGCTCTCATTTGCAGTAAGTGCCGTAAGCATTTGCGGGAAAGTGTCAGGTGCGTGTTGATTAAAAAATTTCTTGCCGATCACAGCATAAGATGAAATGGTACCAGAGCGAAACGCCAAAAAGAGAGAGTGGAAGAACTAAAAAGGTCCTCACGGTTTATACGGACAGTTGTTCTTCTCTTTTCCAGTTGTCAGGATAAAGCAGCCTGCTGTTCGTACTGATGTAGCTGCACCTCGTCGGTGGGTATGCGCATACAGCAGCAGTAGATTACCTGCTAGTAAAGAAGTCGTATTTTGCAACGCGAACGATGATACTTTTATTCGGGCCGTACCTAAAGCCTGGTTTCCATATGATCGTTCGGATCGTCCCGATCGCCCCAGTCGTTTCAAAATATTTCGAGACGATCCGGACGACTGGGGCGAATGGTAGTTTCCATATGATCGTCTCGATCGCCTCAAAGGCAAGAGACGCGGGGTCGTCAGCGATGTCTCTGGGTCAGACAATAGAATTTTTGCGCTAGTTTTGCAAACAAGCCACATAAATGGATGATTTTTATTCGTACAGCGAACCTCGTACCTTGGTATCTGCTTTTTTTCTGAGTTTCCGGCATTGAGAAGCTAGAAGAGTTCCCCGAAGACATAGTATCTCTTCGAAAACTTGATGTCACGGACTTTCTCAAATTTCAAATAACCCCCATACGCGCTGCGAACATTTGTGAATTATTTTTTCGGCTTCAACGCCATCCGGGCCGAATTTATTCTCGATTACTGGAATAAAAGTGATGACTTCTGGGATAGCCCTCGCTCGTCCTGATCGTCTCAGTCGTGTGAGAGCGTTTCCATATGATCGCTTCAAAGTTTACATGATCGTCCCGATCGTCCGGATAGAACTCAACTCTATCCAAGCGATCGAGGTCGTCTAAGTCGTCCGGGTCGTTTACGATCGTCTGGGTAGCGTTTCCATATGATTGTCCCGATCGTCTGAACATTTTTTGAGACGACTGGGACGATCCGGACGATCCAGACGATCATATGAAAACCAGGCTTAATGCTCTCCTGCCATCTTGGACGTTGACACTTAGATCATGCGGCCGCGATCAATGTACCTCTCACGATGTACCTACTTGCATATAGTCATAAGATATGTGTCGTAAGGTCTTAGTATCATTAAAATAGAGAGAGATACAAGCAGTTTGGCGACTGATATTAGCGGGAGCCCAAAACGTCCTTTGGCCCAGTAAGTGACGGGGATTGGTGAGGTCATTTAGGGGGCTCTGGTTTCTGCGGATGCGTATATAATGCCGGTATATGGTGATTCAGGTATGAGAGAGCAAGAAAGTAGCCGCAATGTTTTTGTCATTATGAGTTGTTATAGGTGATGTTCTAGATCTCCTAAGAAACGACTCTTCGAGTGATTGCATGCCGGGTACATTTTTTTCCAGGAGAGAATGAAAGCCGTATGAGTCTCAGCCCGAAACTGATGAGAACGGTACCGCATTTACACGACGTCGACAATTATTTTGTTTGGAAACAAAGATTCCAGTAAGTATAGATCCGTTTACCTCGAATAATTGCATCGGCACTGCTTACGAGTCTTAAGTTCTAACGAATCTCGTTTGTTATGAGGGTTTTAGGCAGTAAATAAGAAAGCTATTCGCGTCGAAGGTTGGATAAAAAATAGACAGCAACAACTGAGGTACGCACAGGGAAGGCCATATACTACGATTTGGTCGGTTAAAATGAATGGCAACATTAGCAAATCAGATAATAGTCCGGGCAGCGCCAATTTAATTTGAAAATGATACCATGAAATAAGTCACGACGACCATCAGAAATATCATATACTATTCTTATACTGTTCATACATAAATACAATGAAAACCTGATAGAACTGTGGTTAAATGTGGTGACCTCTCTTTGTTGTACAGCACTCAGTTTATAGGTTTTCAGCACTTGATGTCTGGCAGGAGAGGATAGAGCTTTTATCATGTTGACTGGTTCAGACTGGTTATTTGTAGGGGTTAATTAGACATAACGATGTTTAAGATTTACTTGTAACTTGTAAGAACAATTTTAGAATTAAAGAAAAAACAACTACAGCTCAACGCGCGCATTGAGTATCAACTGATAGCTAGTAAGATAAGGCATTGTTCGTGGGTATCATTGCGGAAGATTAAGCAGAGCAAGAACTGAGAAAGTTCTCAGATGGAACGAGAAACAAACATCAGTTCAACTGACTTGACAAGAAACAGCTAGTAACTCGAGAAAATGACTAAAAAGTTAAAAAAAGACTTAAGACTTTTAAAATTTTATAAAACACACTGAATCAATAACAGCATGAAATCAAAATCAACATCGTAACAATAGCAAAAAATTGCCGTTCCATTCGCGCGAACGATTGGAGCACAGTAAGCAGCACAGGTAAACTAAGTTGGCACTACATATTTCTGTCTCCTATCACGGAAAAGAACGCAAGGTCATGTTGACAGAAACCTTTCCACTGACAGTTTTCTTTGTGGATCTCAGAGTTTGATCAGCCTGGCGAGATCGTAATCGGTACTTTCTACCGTACGTATACATCATTGGTACTAAACATGTTGACGAGTGGCTTGCTTGAATACCTGGCTAGTTTGAAAAGCTTTTTTGAATACCTAACAATCCACGAGGTCTACGTAAATGAAAACCAAACACTGCGGGTCTTATGCTTGCATAGTGGAAAAAATAGAAGTCAACTCATTGTGGCAACTGACTACAAGCTACTACAAAGTAGTGACTGACGTTCGTACTTTGTTTTCAGCCGTTCTTATCGCGTGCGTATGAAACTCTTGTAGCACTGATGTCAATAATTTACTTTAATTTTCTTCAGTTTCTTCAGTTTATCGTCTATATGTACTAAAAGATTTGAATATTCATATGCTTAATCAGTAGCGAAAGTTCATAAAATGGACAGTACCTGTGGGTCTTTCACTGTCTCTTCCTTGGTTTTGAGGTTTTCCGTCACTTTCTAATACATCTAAAGAGAAAAAAGACGGTCAAAACCAAGACTGACCATATGTGTTTCTTCGGCAGTTCAAGTCTTCTCACTGAAAATTATCTTGGCGGTACTATTCTGTGTCCATTACTACCAGTTCTCTAAAGCGTGTGCTGATTACGGTCAGCATGTAATAGACAAATGCCTGCTGGCCAACTTATCGTAAGCATCGTATGCCCTCTCTTCTTCTAAGGAGGGAAGCAGAGGTATTTCGATAATTGAATAAATGGGAGATGGAACTTAGATCAAAGTCACTATTTTTTGTCGACGGTTGGCAACTTTGCGGTCTTTGTGCTGAGAACACTGTCGGTATCTAAAGTACTAGCAAACACAAAAAGATGTAAAAAGACTGACACGTGTAATAGTTTGATATAATGTTAAATGCCTGTAGAGCAAGCAGTTTCTTTGGGTTGGAGACCCCTCTTCCAGGCTGCAAACATTGATTATTGTGTTTATCCTGTTCTGCGAAGGAACTAATTCAACTTTAAAAAGCATTCAGGAATCAGTCACGCACATCTTAACCGATGAGCTCTGATAAAAAGTAGTTGGAGGTTGCGCCTCTTCCAGTTCCTACGTGTAGGTTGAAAAGCATTACTACATATTTACCTTGCAGTTTCTCATAGTAAAACAAGTTCGAGGAGGTGGCACCCTCAATTTCTTTGGCTCAATGCAGAGGAACTGCACTTGTTAAAGCTTGTCAAAGCTTTCCATGTTTCAACTTCGTGAAGTGAGAGATCTCGACGGAGTATTGCTGGTAGTAAGGGAGAATAAACTCCCGTGAACGTTTTGCTAAACAACCCAATAATGGATTTCGTACAAAGTAGATACACAGAATAATTGAGATGCATTACAGTCTCCATTAAAACTGTGGAGAGCCTCCGTATCTATGTCACACTTCAACCATTGCCCGTTCATGTAGAGATGAAGATCGAGAACAAAACCTGCAGTCTGGTCTTTTCAACTACTACAAAGGCCTTATACTGTGTGCTGTTGAAGAAGAACACTGAGCCTTGTCAGATACAAGCACAGTACAGCCCCAGAAAATAGTTTCCACGATCTCAATTGCATCCATGTTTAAAATCAACTATTTTTATCAATTTCCCCGCATGCGTGCTCTTTATTTGGCAAGACACCTCAATCAGCCAACCATGGACCCAGTAACTTGACACTTGACATAAGCTTTCTGGCTCTTTGTGTTCTAATTCCTAAGATCATCATCTTTTATGCCTTTTTTTTACGGCAAATGAAGGAGGAATCCATGTCAAAATTATCCATTCACTGATGGCTCTTTGCTCGGTACGAAGGCCATATCGAATACAGTAACTCTTTGTTCGAAAAGCGCATCGCATGTTGCAGAACAATGTTGTCATTAACCGACGTTGCCTTTAGCCTTAAGGCACGATTCGATATAGAGATGATTCTGTGAAGGCACTGCTTCGAAAGCTACATTCTAGCATTACAAGCGTGGATCAGAGCGTTTTATGAAGCATATTTCAGGTGTTGCCATAATGGCGAGATTTTTTTCTTGAGGCGATAAAATTTTTTGAATACCTTGTATATAGATGTTGCATGCGTAACATGAGGTAACATGAGATATGCATCCGATATCTGATCTTTAGACATTTGAACTATTTCATCCAGTCCAAATTTCTGATGTGATTAAAACAGCTTACGAAAGAGTGACTTAAATCCGACTACTGGCCATGGATGGGTGGATAAACTGAAGTTGAGCCAAGATTTATACTACCCATGCATAAACAAACAGCTGAATCAAAGTAAAATCATGATTTTTTTCTTATTGAAAGTACACATTACTCCGAGAAGCTATAAAAAATGTTTCGATTTGAACCCAACGTGATTTTGTTTAGAAGTTTCTCGAAACGTTCAAGTTTGGCGCCATTTTGGCACACCATTCGTCTTAGTCCTCTCTTGGAAGCCTCACGAAAACGGCAAAGAACTGTGACGTTTAAGGCCCGTGTGAAGAGTTCTAGAAACATTTCTTCAATTTACAAACTGAAGCAGCTCTTGAAAGGTAAAACACGCCCGCAAGATGTGTTTCATTGGGATGCAACAACACTGGCGTCGTCCCAAAGAAAGGGATATAAGGAAAGCATGCATGCATGAAATCCCCTTTTTCAGTTCCTGAATTTATGTCCTTGACGTCACGTATGGCCTGTCAATTTCGTGATCACCAGAACGGTTGTTCCAAAGAAATGGAGGCTTTAAAAAATTCTAAAAAGCCTCATTTTGTTCAAACGGAAAATTTTTTCAAAGAAGTTCTTTTAGTAATGTGTTTTTTCAGTTAACGTGATAACAATTTTTACCTCATTGGCACATAAACCTCCAGACAGCACACATGTCCAATACTCACCACTTGTTCTCGACGAACCCCTAAGAACGTCTGCGTGGGAGGCTAGATAATGATTTGTAAAGAGAGAGGTTTCTTGCGTAAAACCAAAAACAAAGAAAAACCAGTTACCGTAAAATTCCGAAAATAAGCCCTGGGCCTTATATTTTTCAAAGGCCCTTTTTGAGGGGCTTATCTACGGAGGGAAATTTGCGTTTCAAAATCGATTGGGCTAACCTTATAGTTGGAAGTAAATTTACCGTTTTTCTTTGTTTTACTTTTTATTGGAGAGCCATTTTCCAAGTACCAGCCCCCGGGGGCTTATATTTGGAGGGGCGATTTAACGGAGGGTTTTTTGCGTTACCGGTTTGGGGGGCTTATACATGGAGGGGCTTATTTTCGGAATTTTACGGTATGACTTCATGGCGACCTCTTTTCGCTCGCCTCATGCAAAGGAATACGTATTCCAGAATCCGGAAAATTTTTGCTCAATCGGGAAAATTTTTTTGGTGAAATCTGGAATCCTGGGCTTTGGAATACGGAATACAGTTCAAGAAATCCGGAATCTCGCTAGTGGAGTCCAGCACCTGGAATCCGTACTGCATACAGTGGAAGCGTTCCTAACGGACAGCTCTACTTACGGCCGCCTTAACAAAACCCCGTTTTTCTTAACTCCCATACAATAAGTGGCCAGCTCAGGTTACGGGCACCTTTTTCGCTTCCCGAGGGTGTACGCTTTATATGAGAGCTTCCACTGCACATATCTTTAGCCTGCGTAACAAACGCTAAAAAGGCGAGGGACGGGGATATACCCTTCTCTAGTTTCCCCTCCCCATTCGACGTCCCTCAAGCTACAATCTTGGACAAAATAAATGGAAAACCTAGACCCCCCCCCTCCCCCCCAAATCAAAGATGGGAAAATGGCGCATTTCTGCCCTTCGCGCGGCTTCATCCTTGATTTGGGGGGGGGGGGGGGTGGGGATGGGGGTTTTCTGTTCCATTTTATTTTGTCCAAGATTGTAGCTATATATTTGCTCCCAGGTCTTCTGTGGCTGGCCTGGACAGAGAACTTCGTTTATCAGATATAAACAAATGCCATGTGACAAGTGCTGTTACAGGAAACTGATAAAGAGTAAGCGATAAGTTAATGGGCAAGAAAAGGGAAAATAAAACACCATAAAAAAGACGATTATCATGTATCGATTATCATCGATTATCTCTATGTTTCAATAATGAATAAAAACTTAAATAAAATAAATTTCTCTCAGTTTGGAATTTATATTCCCCATTCCCATAAAAGTGTAGCTTTTCAGATCTTAATAGTACCAAAAAAAAACCATACATGCTCCATTTGATTTGATCATAGTCAAAAATAAAACTTGCGAAGGGTTGTCTATTAGGTTTGTCAAAATTGTTGAGCTTTCTGTATAATCTTCAAAAATGTTCCGTGAAATGAAAGAAACTGAAGTGACGGTGATATCAAATGTTTTCAAAGCGGTGATGTGCCGTTATGGAAGGTTTGTCCGGTGTTGTTGTCCAATAAGTTTGTAAGTTCAGTCAAATCCAGAACCAAATTGTCCGCTTTTGCAGCCGCCCGTAGCTTGGCTGATCGTGAGCGGGGATTAAGGTAAACCTCTTCATCCGAGGGGTAAATGACTTTTTTATGGAGGGGTAGCCATGTACTCGTCTTGGCTTTACCCGTGACATTCGTTCTCGAACGCAAATAACTCACTTCGGAGTGTGTTTCTTTGAAAAAGTGCCTGACAATCGAGTCCTCTAGCGCATGAAAGGAAATCACGACAAGGCGCCCTCCAGGGCAAAGAAGTTTATGTGCTGTTTTCAAAGCGCACTGGAGTTCATTCAACTCGTCGTTTACAAGAATGCGTAGAGCTTGGAAGGTTCTTGCAGCAGGGTGCAGTTGACGCGAGAACCTGTCAGTTCTGACGTTACGAACTGCTGCAGTAACAATGGCTGCCAACTGTCTGGTGGATACTATTGGAATCCTGTCGCGAGCTCGCACAATAGCTCGAGATATGCGAACTAGAAACAAAAATAAAAGGTTAGCCTTACATTCAAGCCTTACTTAACCTGAACTTGCGTACGAACCAGACGTGGCGTTGGCTTACGCATTCGCCCTTGAACTGCCCGTAACCCTTCTTACGGATCCACGTCCCTTATGCCGCTTGTGACGCCATAAGTTTAAACGGCCATGGAAAAAATTTGATATCTAACTTGAACAGGGGGAAGAGATCTTTCAAACCATGCCAGAATGAGCACGATTCAGTCCCGGAGATTCAGTCAATCAGGCTGGAGAAAAACTAGCCTGCGTAGCAAGCGTTTCCGTTTGGTTTCGTAGCAAAGAACGAGGAACGAGAGTCAAAGACCGCGCGAAAAATGGCGTAAGTTGGCTCTTGTTTCATTTCTCACGCGGGAACCCGAGAATCCCGTTCCTCGGTCTTTCTTTGCTACGAAACCAAACGGAAACGCTTGCTACGCAGGCTAGAGAAAAACGCAAAAAACTGACGCGAAAATCCCAATGAAACTCTTGTTCCACTACCCACTTGCACTTAACAGAGCACTTGACTATCGGAACGGACAGAAGTGATTGTGTAGATCCTGGTGTAGATCAGCAAAGAGCATACATTTTTTAGTTGCTGGTTTCAGGGACAGAAGATCTTTAGGCAGTTTTGGTTCGTTCTGGCCAAATACTGGCCTAGACTGCAAAACAGTCCATACTTTTGCATTTTCAAGTACGCGTGAGCAGTCAAACAAAGGTCTGGAAGTCTGGAGGCTGAAAATGGAGAGCGAGACTGAGGAGAGACAGTAAAAATATGGGTTTTTGCCTCGAACTACGGTAAACCAAATTTGATCTTACTGTTCTGCAGTCTGATACTGACCAGAAACACAGCTTCTCTTGCTTTGATAGGTATTTTTAGGCAAAATTTCCAGGAGTGAATAATTCAAACTTCAAAATTTGCCAGGTAAAAAGTGACACAGGTAGTCAGCCAGCATGTAAACATGTAGGAAAGACTGCAAGCCAGCAAGTCAGTCAGTCAGACAGTGTGTACGTTACACAGAAGGCAAGTCAGTCAGTCAGTTGGTCAGTTAGTTCGACAGTGTGTACAGCAAAATTAATAGTCTGAAAGTCAGCCAATCGGTCAGTCAGACAGAGTGTACGCTGCACAGGAGGCCAGCCATTTTTTCAGTCAGACAGTGTGTAGAATAGGACTGCATGCCAGCCAGATGACCAGTCAAATAGTGAGTACATTACACAGAAAGCCAGACAGTTAGTCCACCTGTCAGTCAGTCAGCCAGAGAGTTTGACACCCGGTCAATGTCAGTCAGACAGCTAGTCAGTCAGTCACTCAGCCAGAGAGGGTGTATGTTACACAGAGGGTCAGTCAGCCAGTCAGACTGTGTGCAGGGTAGACAGCAAGCCAGGCAGCCAGCCAGTTAATAGACCTTCAGAGCTCCAAATTAATGAGTTCATGTAGACCTGCCAATCAATCTGATCAGTTAGCCAGTCTATCGACCCATAATTTGGTCAGCCAACTTGCCATTTATCCATTCATTTACTCTTTACCCTCAGTTTCCAATCAGACCGTCAGTCAGTCAGTTAGTGAATGGGTGAAATTAGTAAGAGCAAGTAAATATGTAGTTGAAAGCTAGCATTAGCAAGGACCATGGACCCACTACAGAGTTGTAATGTCCTGCAAATACTAACCTGCTTCCTTTTCTTGTCCATACTGTCTCAAAACAGCAGTAAGTTCTGTTTCATTAATAGAATTCACCACATCAGCTGCTGTCAGTGGTAATCTTTCACCTTTTGCCCCTTCTTTAGTGACATTCCTAACATCCATTCTCATGTCCAAAGGTCCATTTTTATAAAATGAAAATCCTCTGTCAGGGTCATCAAACTGAATACTGGATGCACCAATGTCAAGCAACATTCCATTCACAGATTCATTCTTGACACCATGGCTTTTTAGAATGTTATAGATATTACTAAATTTTCCTAAGACTGGAAACAGCCTTCCCTTAAATTCTGATCTTTCAGATAAAATGTCTGCTATTTCAATTGCAGCTGGATCTCTGTCTAAAGCAAAGACTTTACATTTTGCACTCATGAGGATTGCTGCAGAATGACCTCCAGATCCAAATGTGGCATCTATAAAAACCTTAAAAGTCAGAAAATAGAAATACATCACAGTAGTCTTACATACACCCACTCTCATAACTGAATTTATTATTATTATTATTATTATTATTATTATTATTATTATTATTATTATTATTGTCTCTGTTATCACATTCTTTGCTGGTGTTCTTTTTGTGCATCAGCCGGGCGCAAACCATGCACCTAGAGCGTCATTCACTCAAGTCAATCATTCTGTTCATACACTGAGCACCTTTCTGAGGACTCGTGCGGATCCCAGCATGCAGATCTTTTGAATCTCTGTCATAGTAGCTCTCTCTGATACTTTCTTGATGTTTTCTACTATACCCTTCTTCACTGTACCAAGCGCACCAACAACCACAGGGATCACTACACTACACTATTATTATTATTATTATTATTATCATTATTTTTATTTTTATCATGGCAACAAAAATCTGTATTAACATATGACCAATTTACATTCCACTGTCATAAATAACAACGTAACTGGAAAAATAAATAGATCTACCGAAAATTGTTCAAGCTTTTACTGGTTTTGTAAAGCTAAATCTCTTAACCTAGCTTAGAGAACCACAGGAAAATAAAAATAAAACAAGGGATAAAATAAGTAAAAAGTAAAACACGCATGGCAGTTTATATATCACACCACAAAAATGTCTCAAATTTGAGAGTTGCAATAATATTAGAAATGGTTTATCTGAGCAACAGTAGCTTTAAGAACTTTAAGTACAGAATTAAGCAAAAGAAAAAAAACTGTTTCATTCTGACGTGACAAATTTCCGCGAGCGAATCGAAACCGATGGCAACTTTCATCACTTACTTGGCCATCACGGGGTGCAAGAAAGCTCAAACATTCCTTCAACATCACGGGAACATGAACGGTGTGGGAATCACCTTGAGTGCAGAAGCATCGCAGTTTCTGATACGGAAATATAAACAGACTTCTCGCGCAATATAAAGACAAGGGACTCGCCGCCATTTTGTTGGCTGTACAAGTCATATATGAAGCTGCATCCTTTTGATGGAGGTCAACTGCTGATATGATATACCGCAGACCCAAGCGCGCTCACTTTCAAAATGGCGACTGCCAGAGCACACGCTCACCACGTTGACCCAGTGGAAAGATTGCAAGAAGAACACAAAGCTTGGAAGCACGATCATCCAAAGGTCGGTAAAACCAGCTTTTAGATTATTTACACTACTCTGTGAGGTTGATCAGTGAATTTTTTGTAAATTCTGCATTATCTTCAAGGCAACTCCTGCATGTCATTCTTGAGTTGTCACTTTCCAAAATAAGTTATAGAGTCTGTTATTATCTTCTCTTTTTCAGGATTTTATGGCAGACCCTGTCAAGAAGGACAATGGAGAGATCGACTGGCTAACGTGGCAGTGTGGTGATTATGAAGATCAATAATTATTTGGTTAAATCATTTGTTGCACCTTTAAGGGATCTAGCTATGGGACATTCTATCTTTTATGCAACCCTCCCCCCTCCCCCTATGGATGGCGGTTTTGACAGGAGGGGTTCGGATTTCTCCGAAATTGGACTCTTTGGACATGTTTTCAAAAGAGCCGGAAAAAGAGTAACTGCCAAGGTATTTCATTGTTAAAAGGGTATGTGCCGACAGAAAATTGAGGCTTTGGATTTCAGCCAAATTTAGGGGGTGTGAATAACCGTATTCACCGTATTTAGGTTGTGGATAAAAAGAGGAACTTCGAATTCCTTCTGATCGTTTCTTGCCTCCCCCACAGACGTTCTTGGGGGTTCATCAAGCAGGAACGCTTGACAAACCCTTAAGGATGTCTGCGGTGGAGGCTTGATGGTTTCATAATTCATAGGATTTGTTGTTTAAAAGCTTATGTTTTTTAAATTGTAAAATTTCTAATTTGTCATAATGTCTGATTTACCAAACAGCTATTCCAGGACCCAAGAAGGTATGGTAACAATGCATATTGTGTCTTATAATTTTCGGTAGGTTTTTATCCCTACTTGGCATTCCCACTTCCTGCACCCCCATGTTAAGCCAAACCCCCAGGGATTTTACCATCTGATGAAGCAGAAGGAAAGTGCTCGACCAGATGCTGCAATCAACTGTATATCTTGATTTTTACACTTGGTCTTTTTTTGCAGCTTCTTTGTATTTCCTTTATGTATTAAACCTTTTCTTTCCATTTTTACATTTTGCTCTTCAGACCCTCTGGGAAGGTGGTTTTTACAAGTTGCAGCTTACATTTCCTCAAGACTATCCTTTTTCACCACCCAAATGTGAGTTATGTTCAGAAATAAGAAATAATAGAAGACATTGACCAAGGCCATGCCCAGTTGCAGTGTTATGTGCCTGCAGCCTAAGGAGTGCCCCCTTACTGCCATCCCCCCTTCTCTCTCTCAAAGTTTCCATCGGGAAATACTTGAATGCAAGGCTGTGCTCTAAGGAAAATTGAAGAGAGCCCAGTACTTTGAACCTGTAAAATTTAGGGTGCCCAGCATATGATTTGAATGAAAAAACTAAAGATTTTCTAGTTGCCTGAGGGCAAAAGTTAGGCGCCTGGGGCCACTGGGCTCTGCTAGAGCACAGACCTGTGAATATACTAGCTGGGGATAAATTCCTTGGCTTGTTAGTGCCTTACATGTAACATTTATGGTGGGACAGTATTGCAAAATGTTCATTTGTTTCAGGTGTATTCAATCCTGTGATTCTGCATCCAAATGTGTTTCCTTCTGGCAAAGTATCTTTATCACTGATTGACAAAAACAAAGGATGGAAGCCTCAAATCACAACCAAGGAGGTACCACTGGTTTCTTACACAACCAATTTTCACATTGTACAGTGTTAGATTCGTTAGTACAGTGAAGATTTCTTATGCATTTCGTCATGTGCTGGTCATGAACACACCAATATTGTGATCATATTATTTTGATCTGAACCCTGGAAAAATAAAACCTAAAAGATACCAAGGTTATTAATAACTTCATGGAAGGTATTTCTACTGGGAAATGGATTTGACATTTACTCAAAGAGAATAAAAATATTGTAGTATTCACACTTCAGGCCAAGAGGCGCATTTGTTGTATTGAATACTCCTACATCACTGAAAGTTCTTCTCAATTTCCAGGTACTCCTTGGGATTCAGCTGCTTTTAGGTGAACCCAATTTTCAAGATCCGGCTCAAGCAGAAGCCTATGTAGTTTATAGGTTAGTTCAACTTTTTTCCTTGGTTACACTAGTCAGTCTTCGTCCCAGAAATTACTACTTTTGAAGTAGTGTTAGGCCAATGTTGTATCCATTAAAGATTTGTCCTACTATTAGTTTCTTAGTTTGCTCAAAGATACAGAGAAGTAGATTGAATCAAACAGGATATCAGATATTCCAAGTGTGGAGGGCAAAAGAAAAATAATGTTTTCTTCAGGGTATCTTGCCTTGCAGAGGCAATAATTATTTTAATCTTCTGTTCTTTTCTTTTAATAAATAATTTGTTTGAAAAAATGTTTGGAAAAACAGGTACAAATTGACACAAGGTTTAATATGAAAATTTCCCCTTGAAACAAGGCAAAATAGATTGTAAGGAGAATCTAACATTTTTTTAGAACACACTAGAGTCTTTCTGGTGTATTTCAGGCACCCCTTCCTTTATTGGACATTGTATAGATCTTTTGGAATTTAGAGACTACTGATAGTCCATTCATTCCATCCAATACTATTTGAGTCTGTGTTTTGTTCCATAACAAATTGGTCATTGTGTGGATCGGTTTTTATCAAGGGGATCATAATATTTACAATCAAATTATTATCATTGCAGCCAAAGTCGAATGGAATATGAAGAAAGAGTGAAAAAACAAGCAAAAGAAATGGCTCCAAATGGACTTGGATAGAATCAGCTGAATTGTACATATAATTTATGAAAAAAAAAAATATTGTGGATGAATGTCAAATTTGTAAAGTGGAAGCAAAGTTAATGTACTATGGGTTGTGTTGATAAAGCCAAGTATAGATAGTGCTGCTGAGATAAGCAACATTGAACAGAAATATGCTACTAAATGCAAACTTCATAAAATCTAGTTTATTATTTCTATTATAGTTTTTTCTTCATCCAAGATAAGGCCTTCTTGTTTTTGAGTTATTGCATTTCTCTTGTATTTATTTTTCTTTTGAATAATACTAATGATTACATCAGTAAATTTATTACTCACTCCAGTTTTACGTGACCATGCATATTTACAAAAGGGACCACAACATGAGATGGTTGTTTCAGAATTGATGTTACAATGTATCAAGGCTTGGTGATTTTAGAAGAAAAGAAAATTGGAATTAATTAACAGTCTAAGGAAGGGAAGATGAAATTTTGGCCTTGTATCAGAAGAATACATGTACAGGTTTTAGTGATATACAATGAGATTCAGACTCATGAAATGTAGTCGTAATAAGACCCAAGTTACCCTTCTGAACCAACCCTCTGCTTACCAAACAATCTGCATTTTTGCTCAGTGATTTACTTGGATAAATGCTTCACTTATTTGGAACTATCAGAAAGTGATCATCAAAATGTTAAGATTAAAATGTTCCTTAACAATAATTTGTCAATAATAACATTATTTATTGTTATTGCTCAAATAAAAAGTTAACTTTGATTCAGATGTTGCTTATTAGATCTAGTTATAACCTTGCCTTGTCCCTACATGTCATAGTGAGGGGAAATGCCTGAACCCCAGCCATTAATGACAGCCCTGTATAATTTCACTGAATAGCATTGACTTTGAAGGCCTTGGAAGATACAGTACAGGGAAAAGACAAATTACAACCCATCCTACCCACAAAGATAGGCCTTAAAAGTCTCTACCACCTAGGACATGAAGTCTTCCATCTTAGGAGACTGGGGGCCGGGGGGTGCTTCAGGGGGTTGAGAGACAACTAAGCAGGATAGAATATTTGACAGGTAAAATCATAACAGACAGAAAATACAAGAATGGGAGTGCCGCTTGGAACCAACCTAGCATTAGTGAAAACATTGAGGGAAATAAACTGAACTTGAACTTAACGTTTTACATTGGCCACTGTAAGGAGTATCAGGCAAGTTTCATTGTATTAAAAACATAGACTTTTTAAAAGGCCCAGTGTTTATCACAGAGTGGCAACACTGAAACATTAGTGAACTGGGTGTATGAGAGTAGAAGTAGTATTTTCAACATAATTGGTACAGGAGCCTGTTGGTAATAATTTTTTTTGTTAAAAATTTGCATCTACCTTTTAAAGAAGGATTTGGAAGTGACAGACTAAAAACTCAGGTTTTGAATGGTAGAATGCCCACTGTTAGCTACCTACAGCTATACTACTCACAGAATAAATAATTGAGTTCTACTCTATAGGGAATTCAAAAAGCAATTTATGCAATTCTTTACACCAAAAAGGCTTCATGTTATAACTGATGACTGATCATGAAGGGTAACACCTGCTGGTGGAACAAGGGTAACGTTAGGATCTGAAAAACCAACAACAGGTGATGTGGGTTCTTTCCTCTCATCAGTCATCTGAGGTTGGCCATTAGGCTGGTTAACTGGTGTTTCCATAGACATGTGAGGCTGAAAATCAATGAGCAACAATTAGAGAAGTAGAACACTGTATTGCTGTTCACCTGAGGAAGGGTAGAAAGGGGTGAGACTGACCCACACCCCTTCTCTTGGAGGGTACTTTATAAATTTTAAGGTGAGGGTGTGCCAACTATGTTAAGCAGCATTTTTCAATCCTACTCTACACTAGGCATGAGAAAGAGTAAGAATTCAATTCGTCAAACCATTCATCTTGATCCAAAGAGCTAAAGGGAAACAACTTTTCATGGGGACTGTTGGAGAAGAAAGCTGAAGAAAGGCTACAGGGGCATATTCTGCTCAATGCACAATGAGGATTAAGCCATACCCTTCATGGCAGCACAGATCTACATAGCCCATAATCATTATAATAGCCCCGATCCCCCCTTAATCCCTCTTCCTTTTCATTCAAACCATAGTAAAAGAGTGCATAATGCGCTACACAATAAATTAAGTGTCTCTTTTTTCTGTACAAAACAGTTAGTATTAGTAGCTTGTTGGTAAGAAATGGATGGATAGTCTGACCAATGTCAATTTAATAACACTTTTACATGTGTAATTTACAAGGCTGTATAACTATTGTTTTAGGGTCTGAAAAGTTTTATGAAATGGACCCCAAGACCACTTCACCAATACAGCCTAAAAATATTACTGCCGAAAGCAAATATTATTATTCTTTATTACAGTGTATTTGTAACTTATTAAGCTCACCTTTTCTTCCTTCTTGTTGAATTTCACCTGACAAGTTATCAGGTCAAACAAGAAACCAATGAATGAGTGCATCATTCCTACAACAAATAATAATAATACTAGCAAATCAACACAAACAACAACAACTTTTTATAAGGATGAACTATGCAAGCAGTTTCTATTTTGACTCTTTTTATTTATTTACTTAGGTTTGCCAGTTCTTAACAGGGTTAGCGCAACAGTGTATGGCACCACTACGTGAGCCCTTAACAGTACCTCCCCCCATGAGAGATGGACCACCACACTGGGGACTATGTCCCCTCCTCTTCATGAACAATGCATAGGTTCTTTAATGTCCCACAGGATTTACATGTGCAAGGGTTGTGAGATGGGGCCTATGGTTTATCATCCTTGTCTGAGAAGAATAGAAAGTCTAACCGTTTGTAGATGTATTTACAAAGGCAGCAGTTTCTCCTCAGTTATTTAAAGACCCTGAGTGTTTCGCTGGTGTGGCTGAGGTTTGAACAAACAGCCTCCCGCTCAGCAGGCCAGTGCTTATCCAATTGAACTAACCAGGTGGCGGTTAAAATAAGCAGGAAAACAGAAAATATAGTTATAGAAAATTAAACAAACCAACTATAAATCCCAGCTGGCCAAAGGAATTAAAAACAAGTTGACCTTAATTTGCAAGCATGACCAAGGACTCAAAATAAACTCAAGATTACAAAACCAGCCCCAGCTAGTAATGGAGCCTTAACCATTGCTTATTCTGAGCTTTGGAGACTCTTAGGAGTAAGAGGATGACTTATACAGTCGAGCCTCCACTACAGGCCACCTGTCCACAATGGCCAGAGTTGTCAGAAAGTTTTGAAGTAGACAGCTGAGTTGTCAAACTAAGCAGCCAGTCTGGGATACTTTATTTTAAAAACACCATCTATAAAGAAATGCCAAGCAGAGTGGCCGGTCGATACTAACCAAGTAGGCGGTGATTTTCGCAGGCAGCCGGCTACTTTTGACAACCCTGTAATGGCCATTTGTTTTGGCAGACAGTCCCTACATTCTTCAATGGCCACCTTCTTCTGTCTCCAAGGTGGCTGTTGCAGAGGGGTTCAACTGTATGTATTTTTATTTTTAAGAATAATTGCATTGGGCATGCAAGACAGTACATTATAATATTATTGTAATGAAGGAGTGTGTCCAAAAATAACCCGAGTGTCTTCAGATAAAAAGGGCTCAAAAAAGGCCCTGTTCAGTATTCTAAGACCAGTAGATTTTCTTGCTGGGAAAGTAGCTCTAAAAGATCACGTGCTCAATGGGCTAAGGTCCAGGCGAGTCATGTTCTATCTAAATCAATAATAATTTATGACTGCAGAGCAAACAATAGCCCCGTGCCAGCAAAATGTGAGAGGTGCTTGCCCAAAGGACAGGCTGGAATGAAATCACCTTAATGAGCTCTCATAATCTGCTTGATTCTCCCCCCCCCCCCACCCCTCCCAAAAAAAAAACTGCCTCAAATTTGCTCAATAAAATAATTATTGTTTAACAAACGAAAAAATTCAGTATTACATCAGGAGGTACAACGGGTGTTATTTCACACACTACGTGTACCCCTTCACATTATTACTATTATTACCTGAAGTAGCAAAGATTCCCCCAACTATGCCACACAGACGAACCAGGAAACCCCAGAATGATCGTCGACGATTTTCAACCCGTACCATGATAGATGACAAGTCATACTTGAAGAAAATTCCTAAAAATCAAAAAACAAGATGAAAGAAAAATAATTTTTGAATGGATTCTTTTCAAAAGTGAGTACAACCAACTAGATGTATTGGTGGGTGTTCCACTAGCATTTAAAAAGATGGTATTTATAGCAGGGGTGCAGATGTTAGAAAGCGTTACTGTGATTTCAAAAACACAAACTCTGAAGTTTTCACAATAATGGCAGTGCAAAATGCAATTATTGCGTTTTTCACTGCCATCAATCATAATAATATTAAGATCACAAGCAACGAACTTTGAAACACAGAAAAACACAAAACGGATCCAAATCCACCAATCACAAATCAAAAAGAAATTTACCTATTAAACCTGTTGAAGTAAACTACTATTTGCTAAGCGGTCCACTAAGACGATTGACGACAGCAAAAAATGCAAACATCAGTTAGTTTTTGAACTACAGAATTTGTGCGTTTTTGAAAAGCGCAGTAAGACATAGTTCTTTGTTGCCTGAAAATACATGATGGCCACAAAGGGTAAATTCCATTTGACAGTATTCTAGAATACAGCCAATGAACCAAAACTCACTACATATCTGTACCTCGCTGTAATTTAATGCAGGTAACATCTTCAAACTACACTGTAGTTAGTCTTTAAGTGAGTCATAACGACATTAAGTTAAGAAATTTTGAAAAATTAATTTTCGTACCAGAAATGCCATGGCTCCCAGCATTGTGATTTATTTCTCGAATCTGGCAAAGAAAATGACAAAATCTTACTATTAGGAAAATTAATAAATGCAAAGACAAGGTTACATTCAAATAACTTGGTAAAGCTGCCAAATAATCATTCAACTGTAACTCTAGATGCAAGGAGGTTAACCCAGGCTACTAGTCAACACCTTTTTTTTTCCTTAGTTAAAATATTTATACCTGGCTAAATGTAATTTAGGCAAAGTTAAATTGCAAGCCAATGCGGTCAGCAGTCTCCTCCTCAAGCGTACGTGATCAGAGGGGTGTCCGCAGGGGCCTTTTGCTTATCTTGTGACTTACGTTGCATCTCACGCTGGCATTTTGAGCTGATCTTTGCGGATCTGTTGCTTAGCGAATCGTTGCGGATCATTACACTGAATACCGAGGTGATCCTTTCTGACTTACTCTTTGTGTGACTGAATATTGGTTAGTCTTGGTTTCATGGCCACTCAGTGATTTGACAGTTGTTGGTACAATCTGAAATTGACAAGACAACAACATGTAATTGCAATGTTCATAGTAAGAGACATACATCTCATAAAAACTGGCTGGAAGCCTTTGGAATTTTGACAAAGTAGGGTAACTTTAAAGTTGATCACAAGGCTTTCTGCAATTCAGGTCTTATTCCCTCAAACAAACTACTAGGTAACAAGTTCCAACAACATGTGGTGGTAAAACATTGCAGCGACAAATTGACTTGTATGTTAATTGTCTCCTCAACAGAATTTTGTTGCCATGACAAGTCACACACAATCAAATCAACAAAATGACGTTGCAGAGACAAGGATTTTTGCAAAAATTCTGATACACACAAAGCAACATGTTCCCAGCAAGTGTGTTCCAAACTTCAAGGCTGGCACAACCTTCTGGCTAAGCGTACATGTAAGCTAAAGAACAGAACAAAACAGGGCTCTGTACTGCAGTTTGAAGTGAATTGTATAAAGGGCTGGGTAAGATGAAAAATGTCAGATATTACACCTAGGATACAGAAGACAGAGATACAAAAAAAAATAAAGGTAAAAAAGGATAAACTCAAACTCACCTGAATGTAGTATTGATACATTTGCAAGTCTGTAATAAAAGAAGGCAGAGCACATTACAATACAGTTGTACGAGATAAAAATTTTGAAAACAGCACAACTTTGGAAACTAAAGAGAAGTCCTTTAAAACTTTGGGCTCTGATCTTGGGGTTCTCACTCATGCTTCTAGTAACTTACAGACATTGTAAGTTCCAGAAGCAAATTTACTCAGTGATGAGGGTTAGAGATCTACATTGCAACTGACAGATATATTTCATCTGTCATCTGCAAGCAGAATTTAAGTGTTCAAAAGCTGCTGGATCCATGTAGATTAATTTCTCTGATAACAATTTTTAGAAAATTATACTGCACCTTAGTATCTTAATTATAGACCTAAATTAATATTCATGGCATACACCACCCCCAAAAATTAAAATCAAGTAACAGGCTTTAAGTGCACTCCTTTTTTGTTGCATGGTAAGAATATGTTGCAGTTAATTTTTCATTTCAGTTTTTTTGTTTTTCCTTTGTTTCAAATTCATTAGTACAAGACAGTATGCATTACCATACCCCCAAACAACAGAAAAGTATAAAAGTAACCAAGATAAAAATTAGCTACAAGATATACGTGCCAAGACACTCAAAAACATTTGTCTTACGTTTATCTGTAACAACAATATCTCCGTCAAGAGGATTAATATAACCAGGTGCCCAGGGACCAAAGGACAATACATCAATCCTGTGGGAATAGTTAAATCCTGTGGACAGACAGAGAAGTTAATCCTTTAAGCCCCAATATCCACAAGCAAATTCTCCAAACTGATTTCTATACATTTCTTTAAAAAATAAGTTGAGAGAATTTGAGAAAAGATCAAAGCATTTTCTCTTAGATGATCATTTAATTAATTCTCATAACCTAATCTCTTGACATTGTATGGATATCATTAGGAGAAAATTGGTGTTGGTCACTATTGGGACTTAAAGGGTTAAAACAAGAGATCTGAGAGGTAAAACTAGTAGTAACCAAAGGTTGCAGAGTGCAGGCGACATTGATCAAAGGTTAAAACATTTTTGCTCCAATACTGTGCTTTGTATAAGATTCATCTCATAGATGGTCAAAACATGCCTGATTAGATTAAGTGATAGAAGGTCCAAATGTGCATGACATCAGATTGCATTCTGTGCATTCCATTTATTCTAATGGAATTCTATACTAAGCTGGCCATGTAATTATGTGCTGTGCACGAGTACGATGTAACAGCAACCTAAGGATTATGATTATTGTGCGTTCCTCTTGTCGTCCACAATAAAATAAAATAATTTTATTATTTGAGAACAGCCTATGTGGGGAACCAAAAATGTTGTTTCCATACTCTGAATTTACTTTCATACCCATATTTTAGAAAACTCAGAGCAAGAAAAATCTACCTGGTAAATTATCAATACAAATGTAGAATACTCACGTTCTGGAGCTACAAAGGCACTCAGATGAGCATGTCCTCGAGGGTGATAAATCGATCTGAACAATGACAAACAAACAAACAAAAATCATGGGAGATTATACGCTATACCATCATCAATGAATCTTTCTAGTCTCTCTACCATTAATTTTTTTTGTCAAAATCAATTTCCAAAAACATAGCAATTATGTGGGTGCACCAGAAAACTATCTTATTAGTATTCCACAAAATTGTTTCATTTAAGAGACATTGTTCCTAATACAGTCAACTTCCTTTATAGCGGACACTGTAGGGACCTCAAATTTGTGTGCTCTTTAGTGAGAGTCCATAATAGCAGAGGTTTATTTTGGTCAAACATCTGTAATTTGTTTTGCCAGGGATTTAGTTACTGTCTGTTTTATCGGGGTGTGTGTTATAGTGGGGTGTCCGCAAGGCGAGAGATGACTGTATTGATTCTTAATAAAATTTTTAGTAACTCTTTTTGGAATTCTACATCTACAAAATTATTGGAAATTTCTTAGCTTCGATTTTTGATCCTCCTTTGAAAGAGTAATATAAAAGTCAACTACAATGAATGTATATTACATATCCTGACTGTTCTTACTTTCCTGCAGTGATGTGGAAATTGCCAGCCACTTTGTTGACCTCAAAGGAACCATGGACTCGACAAGCATCAAAGGGTTTGTTTTCATCCTCACCAGTTCTGCAAAAGGAACCAGTAAAAGAGGAAACCAGTTCACATGTTTAACTACAGGGAGAGAAGGATGGATGCACTTTATTAACAACAGGGTTACATAGAGTTAAATGAAAGCAATCATTAGATGCTCTTTACTTGCTCTTTTGTGGGCAATGAAGAAGATCTAGGTGGTGAAAAATATAAGAGAGTCTGCTGTTTGAGAGCGAAATATTAAGGAGCTACCCAATCATGGGATTTCCAGACAAAGAACCAGAATTCTGAGCAAAAGGTACTGCTAAACTCTAGTCCTAACTTCACGAATACAGGACACACAATATTTTTTTGGAACATTTTAAGACTGATTATTGCAAGATGATAGACAAGTAAGTAATATTAGAATCCTTTCTCTCACCTTTGAGGCATGTACGTGGGTAAATTACTCTTAAACTGTTCAAGGATTTTTACTGCTCTGACTCCTTCCATAAAAGCATGCATCCCTCTAAACATCCTGCAATATTGCAAAAACAACAATCAAACTTACATTGACACTGAGAACAAAAACACTGAAACTTTTTAAAAGTAGAACATTAGTATTAGTGGATGAATTTTGCAAAAATAATGTTCTCAGACTCTAAAACAATGGTTACACTTGTAAAAGTTTTATCAAATTGACCCCTGGATGGCATCAATCATGGGAAACCAATCCCCTACCTCTCATGTTGTGACTTATACACGTACAAAGGTTGGTCTGATCCAGGTTGTGTGGACGCCTTTTGTCTTCCCCAATTATGACATTTTTACTATTATTTAAACAAGGGGTGTGAGAAATAAGGCTCTAACTGACTCAGTCTTGATGTTATGTCTCAGCATTGTTTTGTTTGCAGACCAAAAAAATGAAAAGGAAAATGAAAGGAGACTCACACAGACGAGAATCCACACTGATTTCTACCATTTTACGGAAATTGGTCAGATTCAACCCAGGGATCTTCCCTTACAGAATGGGAGGGACTTGGGGACAAGGTTGCAACCAATAAAACTTCCAGGGGGAGGACGCCTCCAGCCCCCCCCCCCCCAGAAGCTTGCACCTTTGGCGCTTGTTTAAGAAATAGGTCAGCACTTATCCTACGCCTATTGCAGCATATCAGACCTCATATACTTGAGGGCTTTTCTTCACACAACCCTTGAAATATGTGTATTTGAGGCAGTTGTGGGAGGGAAGTGTTACATTTTGTAACTCAGTCTAACAATGTGGTATTGAATAAACAGGGCTTCTGATAATACATGTTGTACTATTATTATGTGACGGTAGGGTTTTGCATAATAGTGATCTCAAATGACATCTGGCCAAATAACCCATAACTTTACAATAAAATTACTTCATTATTAATAAAATACGCATCATTTAAATGAAACGACAAACAAAAAGGCAGGCTAGTTTTCTCGTGAAAAGAGAGAAATTTGAATCCTTGCCTGGCCTTGTAATAATATCCTATTTGTAATATCACTATATTAAGCAAGGGAAATATGTACTTACTTAAGCCAAGTTTCCTGTTCTGGTGTTAACTCAAAATGACTCTGTTATCAAACAAATTGGCGGTTAAAATTTGATCAACGGAACTCAATAAAAATGACAAAAACAAAAAAAATTAATGCCAAAATGTATAATAAATGAAGACCACTTAGTGCATGAAACTCCACGCTACAACTTAATTTTCATCCTTTGAATGTGTAATAATATCATTATAAATGTGTATATGGAAATAACCTTGAGCAAAATACATGCACATCATGTGGAAACATTATTATTGATCAAGAACCTTACATGTATATTATTTTCATTGCAATCTATTGTTTCAACATGCAGCTTGGGGAGTGGAAAAAAATTCATGAAACGCTCCTTCCTGTGATGTGCATAATAATGTGACTAAATAATTGTAATTTAAGCAAGGTAAACGTCCAACCAAATTGAGGGCTGGCTGTGGTTTGACTCATCTGTGCAGCCGACCTGTGGGGTGCTCTCAAGTTGGCTATGGGGTGTGTGCTATATGCTGTAGCTTCGCATTCTTATGATCACTGTGGATCAGTGTCTTTGTGTATAAATAATTATTGTGATGTCTTTGGCCTCTCCTTACTTTTACCGTGGCTAGGGTAACGTAGGAGGCACAAGTGGTGATATTTACATTGCAAAAGGAAGGAAACTAGGTTTGTGTGTGATCAAGTACACCATGGGACTAATTTTTAAGCAAGGTGCAACTACTAAATCAAAAGAGTTGCAATTACTTACTGGTTCTAATTTTAATTTGTCTCCCAACTCTAATGTGCTACCAGATAAGTCTAGAACATCAGCACCAATATCTAAAAGATAAAAAGCCTACATGAAACTTCACATAACATTATTGATAAACAGTGTATTTGAAAGCACAATGACGATAAGACAGGTCACTTACTTTCACATAGCATTGCTACAGTGAGATCAACATTTATTTGAAGTTTACTGTTGACAAAATGAGCAACGATGTACATGTATTAATATCAAAATAAAAAACACTTTACATGTATCATAAAATTGAAAAATAAAAAGAGCTAAGCCAGAGAAGAAGTCTACCTCAATTTAGGCGCAGTACTCCAAGAAACAATAGATCTTATTCCTTGTTTGATGGTAAAAGTTTTTTGAGTTTTTCAGAAGCAGTCAAGGTTAAAATGAATGAAAACCTGAAAATTTGAGACTGTAAGAGTCCCATGAAATCTTAGCAAAAAAGTGTTGAAAACTTGTACACAACAATTTTTCAGCAAGAAAGAGCATTTAAAGGAAAGTATTACCCACCTATTTGCATCTGTGTCTACTGCATAATCATACTTGGTTTCCACAGCTCTGTAGTACCAGAACTCAGAAACCACAAGAATACCAAGAAATAAAAACGTAAGGATGGAAACTGCAAAAATTAGAAACAAAAAATAATTAAGGAAGTAGGTATTGTGATTCTTATAACATTACCTCTTCAATGTCTTTGAACAGCTGGAAAAGAAGCTGAAAAAATTTCTAGTCAATTCAGTTTTTAAGCCAACTACAGTCAACTCTTGCCTTGTGGACACCTTGCTATTAGAAAACCCATAGTATACCTGCCAACTCTCACGCCTGCGGGTTGAAAACTTCTCTCTCACGCCGGCTCACGCTTGCGGGCCAATTTCTCACGCCTGATTGAAAAATGTGAGTTGTTGCCGTCTTGCTTGACACAATTTCCATAAATATGTTAACTCAGACCCATGTAAGGAACGAAAACCATGTGTAAAATGAATAAATGACAATACCTTCCTCGTGATCTGATTTTGTGGATAAGCGTTTTCTCGATAACTTCGCCTTCGGCAGACTTCGGACGTCTTCGGAAGACTTCGGACTTCTTCGGGAATCTTCCGAAATGATCGTGTCGTCTTCAAAAATCCCAGCACTTCCAGGATAAAAATCTCACGCTTATATCTCAGAAAAAGTTGGCAGGTATACCATAGCTAGAATGGTGATCCGTGGGACGTCAAACCAATCAGAACAGAACTACGTAAGATGTATTCCATCTGGACCAATCACAAAGAACTTAAGATTCTGGCTATTTTACATGTGATCTGGTAGATTATGTAGCCTGATGTTTATATACATGTAGTTACTGATATTTTTAATTTTGAGAAGGTCAACTTCATAGACATATTCATGAGGATGTCATGGATGAATGCTAGAAACTTTACGCTGTGACCTGCATGTACCGGTACATGTTATTGTATATCGCAGTTGAGTATGTGACCAGGAAGTAGCGGCCGGTGAAGGAACGAATAAAATTCAATAATTTTGCTTATTTATACATTTTTTAAGGAATTCTCAGACTCAGAAACTGAGAGCCTTATCTACAGTTCTTGAAAGTACTTACCAGAACCACCGCTAGCTGTAGTTTGTTGATAATTTTCTGGGACTTTAGGGAAAGCATCCAATTCTTTTAAAACTTTGAGTGTTTGTTTTCGGTTCCTAACGGCTCCAAGTCTACGCATTTTGACCCTGATGGCTTAACTAGACGTTTATATTAATTTTTCAACGCGATCAGCTCACTAAGGATGCACTAAATCCTAAAAAGGAAAGAGAAACAGCGTCAACTTGTCGTACAATCACCAGACGCCATGTTGAAAATCCACGTTTGTGATCATGCGCAAAACGTAAGTGACCATGATGCACTGCCGCCATCTTGGAAAGACAGAAATGGTTCTGGACTCAGAGGTCTAGGGATAGCGGAGCGGTAGGCTGGGATGGCTTGAGCTTCCCCAGAATTACCAAAAATAAAGTAAGATAAGGGCACTTTCTAAGAAGAGAGTCTCCTCAGATTCCCCACTTCAATGGACTAGTCAGCACTCCAACTTGGAAAAGATAGCGATGGAATGGCTGAGGTTAGGCCGAGTCCACGCGCCTCCCACACCAACCAGACGGTCTCAGGTTCCTTCTCCACATGGGAAAAAAACACAACGTCTGTGTAAAACGGACACTTAGAGTTGGTCCCTGCCTTTCTTTACTCCCTTTATTTGACTCTCTATAAGACGGACATCTCTCTAAGACGGACACTTAGGGACCAGTCATTATTTATCGCCGAGGCGGGGGGGGGGGGGGGGGGGGGAGGATTTTTGGGGAGATAACTTGATTTTTAGGAGAACAAAAGGGGGGATCAGGATCACTGAAAACTTTGGAAGGATTCAGAGGGGGGACCACTCAAATCGCCATCGTTATTTCTTTCCCGTAAGCGTGAAAAAGGGCAGGATTTCAGCACATTACATGGAAATTTCCCACTAACGTAATCGTCTGATTCTTTTCATAGTCAGAGTCCACTGAGAGGGGGTGATAAGCTCCACGCTAGATCTAGAGCGATCTAGCGCCCAGTTTTTTAAACTGAGCATAAAAGTAAGAATAGACTGAAAGAAACACAACAGGCACACTTTAGAATTCAGATCCAATCATTTCACTCTCGTATGCCATTGAATAAGACAACCTTCAGACCCTGTAACAGATATTTTATTGATTCATTTACATTTGTCTTCCAAAGTCTGTTTTCTACAACTCTACAATTGCAATCTTGTTCTCGACCCTTGTCTCATTTCATTAATAGTTTAGAGTGGTCTACCTGTGACTTACAAGTGGCTTGGGGAGTGGAACGCTCACGAAAGAGGGAAAAACAGTAAAAAACAAAAAACAAGAGGTGAGGGGGGGGAGAATGAGCTTAAAGATAAGGAAAGGAAATAAGGAAATCTGGAATGGGATAAGAAATAAAAACTGTTAAGTTTAATGATTTAATTTAGGATATCATCTTCTTATTATTTCTTTTTGTTATACTTAATGAATGAAGTACAAAAGAATTTTATTTCAAGTCAGCGTTGAGATAGCCTCGGTTTATTTTTGGCGTCGCAAGCTCCAGCCTAACGATGGAATTTAAATTTAACAGTTTCTACAAAAAGTAAGTCCGCTTTAATCGTGTCCCCAGGTCCTCTCTTCTTCCCGTCCGTCTCTTTCCAACTCTCTCTCGCTTTAGGGGACATGAAAAGAGAGACCCTGGGTCCGACGTTGACTTAGCTCGTGTTTTAAACTCGACAAAGCACTCCCAATTTGTAACACGTGACCAAGTTTTCCCTTTGATTGTCGTTTACCTGTTTGCTACCTCTACTCAAAAATAAGTAGTTTCACGCCGGTTGTATCCTAAGAATTGTTCTGGACAGTTTTTATCTGCTTATTTTCTATCCTGAGAAATATTCAACTTGAATCTGACGTTTGCCATTTGTCGTACACGTGACTCTTAAGACATTAACTCCACCTGGTGACCTCCTAATTTACGACATTCTCAAGTTCTGCCTGCCGTTTTCTATGTTTTAGCTGCAAACGCTTGTCTAATTTCACCACCTCACTGGCTTCAGAAGCAAGTCCCTCCTACTAGAATACTTGTATCTTATGATGTCCTCTGTCTGCTACAACGATATTGCCGTGCCTTGAGATAGCAAGGCCAGTCGGCTTGCCAAAGACACCGCCATTTTTAGTCTCTGTGTCACCAAGCTTCTTGATAAACACTCCATCTGAATCAAGGATCTGTACGTTAAGGTTCTTCAAGTCCGCCACAGCAATGTGCCCCTCGGAATCTACCGCAATGCCTGCTGGGCAACTAAGTTGGCCACTGTTGCTTCCCTTCTCTCCAAATTTGGCCAGAAACTCTCCTTCACAGTTGAACTTTTGCACTCGGAAATTTCCAGCATCTGACACAAAAATGTCGTCGTTTTGATCGACGGCGATATGTCGTGGGCAATTGAATTTGCCTTCGCCATCTCCGTACACGCCAAAATGCATAACCGCTTGGCCTTCGGAGTCGAAGATGTGGATTCGGTGATTGTCGCGTTCGGCGACTATAACCCGACCATTTGAATCCAAGGCGAGACCACATGGACCTTTAAGCTGGCCGAGACCGGTACCTTTAGAGCCAAACTTTCTAACGAACTGGCCATCGTTTGTAAAAACCTGTGGGATCAAATAACTCTACAGATCAAGACAAGGAAGATTAAGTACCATTAAATGGGTCATGCGATTGGTATAAATTAAAACAATTAGCTAGGTGTCATCTGTTACTGAACTAAAATTGGACAAATTGTATATTGATTCTACTTTTAAGGGTTTCTACTCAGCAGCGCATTCGCTTACTTGAATTCTATGGTTGCCGTGATCTGCCACAAAAATATGTCCGCTTTCACTTATGCACACTCCAGCTGGGTACCAGATCTGTCCATCTGCTTTTCCCCGCGTGCCGAACTGGTGCAAAAGGCGTCCATTGGTGTCAAAAATCTTAGGTAAAAAGAAGTTAGAATTATTTTTTTGTTCTCTAGCTTTTTTTCGCAGTAAAATACGTCTAATACATGTCAACCAAAACTAACTACGAGAGAACGGCTGGACAACTGACAGTTTGACCAACAATAAACGACTGTTTAACTATGACGATAGACGGATCGAAACGCACCAATGACATTAAGAGTCTTCATAGCCAATGACATCATGGCTTAACTGACAGAAGACCAATAGCATCGCGACTTTATTGGCCAATCAGGTAAACTGATAACCAGAGTTTAATACCATCAACTGACGTGATACAACTCTCTTTCACTCTGAAGATGACCACCGCACAGGTTGTCGAAACGTCAGTTAGTGTCAACAACAACAGTCCTTTTCCGGACTGCGTTCATCCGGACGATGATATTCAACCTACTTATGAAATGACCTCTGGGTTCAAACCTTTCACAGTTTTAATACATGTCAAGCTTACCAGTTTTCAACCTTCAGTACCCGGCATTTCAAGTATAAAATTTTACACAAATACTTACGCCTCTTTAACCAATCAGAATGCGAGATTTGGTTTTATACTAAACTTATTTAATTGCAAACTCCGGAAACTATAAGGGGAATGGGTACAAGCTTTCGGTGCAAAGATTTCTGGGATCTTGGAGGAGAAGCGTTACTTTTGATTGGTTAATGGTTGCCTTGAATACCATCGACCAATCATAACTAAGGCTTGTCCACCCATACGATCCCAGAAATCACTGGACCCAAAGCTTGTACCCATTCTCCCTAGAGTTTCTGAAGTGGGGAATTCTCACTAGTGTGAAATGTCATCGGTCTCCCCCCCCCCCCCCCCCCCACAGGGTGCTAGTTGGTGAGGGGAGGGGGGAGGTGAAGAGACGGATTCATTTTAGACTAAATTCTCACCTGAATGTGATGATTATGATGGTCTGAGACGACATACAGCCCGTTAGGATCAGCGGCAACTCCCCAAGGCTCGTAAGAATCGTCATTGCTGTCATCGCTGTTGGGAGTAAACCTTAGCAACACTGGTCCAATTTTGGTACAGTCTATACCTGAAGTAACCTGTGAATACAGAAAGGTATTGCCACTATAAGAAAACAAAAGGAGAAAACCTGCATCTTAAGACCATGTAATTTTGAGCTCCTTTGGCGCGATAAAATCGCGTAAACATATTCAGTAGGGAAAACAAACACATGGCTTACGACGCTAAAAATATAGTGCTTAGAAACATTTTGATTAAAAAAACATGAGAGTGGTTTATATATCACTTCATAGGTTACTGCGATTAGCTGAATGAACTTGTATGGAATAACTAGTCTACGTTCACATAGCACCGACCAGTTGAAAATTCGTGCGTTTGGTTGTTCCGTTCCTAAGGAGCCACCTTAACCGAACAAAAGTTTATACGCTTAGCCGTTCAAAGTTCCGTGTGAACAGAGGGAAAATTTTGAACAGTCCAGTGTGAACAAAGTGTCCGGTCAAAATTTTCAGCTGGTCGAAAATTCGTCCAGTGTCGTGTGACCGAGAGTGACTGGAAAAACGCCGACCAGGGACTAGGAAAGCCTGCATCTTCTCTTGGGCGAACTAATTTGACCTTAATTACGTTGCCCTGGACGATACGTCAAGTAATTAGTGCTAAAACGTTATACGATAAAAATCTCAGCAAAAATTGTGAAGCTAATAGAACAAAACCCAACACAAGACAAACCTGAAGGTCAAATGGACTGCCTTGAATGGATTTTCCTCGCGCATGTATGGTGATCTGGTGTTCTCCCTTGGAGACTGGTTTAAAGGAAGCCGTGTAAGTGCCATCACTGTTGTCCTCTACAACAGCTGTGATTGGTGAACCGTTTGGACAGTGTAGTTTGACTGATAGCAAGTCTCCACCTACGAAAGGAAAATGCTTTTGGATCAGTAACAAGGTTAATTAAAATCAAATAACTTAGTTACGTGAGGCATTTTGCCACTTAAGAAAAGAGAATAGGACTGGAGCCGAAATGTGTCCCGCGATTGTCTCTGGGATCGTTACGCACTGGGGACTCGCCGGTCAATTTTTTAACTGTCCCGAATAACAGTCCCAGAAGTCTTTACGAGCGTTAACTCGACCCAGTCTCCTTCTCGTTTCTTAAGTGGCGAATAAAGTCAATCTTCGAGTCGTAAAATGGCGATGTCTACCATTAAGTAGGACTATCACTCTTAAAGTAGGAGTTATTTGAGCAGGAGAATTGCATCATTATCCAGAGTAGAACCGGTGTTACGGTGATATGGGCATCCCCACGTTTCAAAACCCAGCATCTCCTTCTCATATTACCTTAGCGATTTGAGTTAGGGTTAGACTTAAGACCCAAAATGCGGGGATGCCCATATCACTGTGACACCGGGTGTGCGAAGGCGTACTCTTTGAGCAAGAGAGGAGGCATCTTCTCTTGACTAGAGGGAATGAATTCTCTGTAAACGCCGTGAGAATAATTTCCTAAGTAGCCTTAACGAGTTTTCATTTGACAGTAAGATTTCTTTGTTTTTCGCTATCACATACCTGTCACACAAGGCTCTCCGTTTCTGTCTTTTGCTGTAATCTTGAAAGTTGACCTCTGTCCAACTTTCCCCTTAGACAGGCCAAGACCTTCTGCACATGTCAGCATAGGGAACAGGTAACTAGTGGATACCGTCCCAAGTTTAGCTATGACTTTGGAAAGCTCCTCATCATTAGACGAGAACTCGATGACCTGAGGACGAGAGAATGGGTTCAACACGTATCAGATTGGCTTTCCTTCGTTCCTGTTCCCTGAGTCGAAGTTCTATAAAACCAGCGTCATGGCCCATAGCTCTCGCATTCAGATCATGCGCATATGATTTTCCGTTTCCGTTTTTCCGATGAAATTAAACTCCAGTTAGTCTCCTTCCCTTTGTCGCCTTTTATAAGTACGGATGACGGCTTCCCAGTTCTATTTTATTTCCTTTGCATTTTAAAGATTTAAATGTTTCAAAGCAACGAAACATCAAGTTTAGTAATCAAGGCAATGTTTTCAACCAGATTATCTTCAAATTTGGAATTTACACTGATTTTTATCTTTTCTTTTTTCATCTTGTAATAATATCTGCGTCGTTTTTTTTTAGTTGTTGGACTGATTAAGTTAGGATCATGCGCAGTACTGACCTCATTATCCTCAGGTTCACATTGTGATTCGTGATTATTCAGGTTCTGAAGTCTGCTGACCATCTGCGGCTTCACCAGCATAATCTCAGCCTCATTTCCGTACCTGAGTACATTTTCAGTGAATTCACAGCTGCTGAGCAGGTTTGAAAGGTCCAGTTCCAGTATTTTCTGTTGACTTGTTAAAACCTAAAAATCAGAGAAAGTTTGGGTTTTAGTATTGGCTCGCAGTTACTTCCTGACTCGCTGCAGCACTTTACCTACTCGATTTTTGTTTGAAGATTTTCTAAATAAGGAGTACCGTATTGTGTGTTGAGTACTTCCATTGTACACCTTCTGTCATTCCCTAAATATAAGGTTAACTCGCATATGCGGCTATTCAAAGGTGTTGTCCAACGCCTTAACGTAACTTGATTCTGTGGCAAGATGTATTAAACAAGGATATGTTTTACCCCACACCCCATAGATCTAAATAGGACGCTAGTAGGGTTATCCCTAGGCTCCAGTTTTGGGTGTCTCAATGCGCCCGCGGTACTTGCCACCCGACCCGACCCGGCTCGACTCGGGTGGGGAGTACCGCGGGCGCATCGAGACACCCAAGGCTGGAGACTGAGCCTAGGATATCCCCAGCATTGTGCGTTGCTAGTAGTATTGTACACGCTTGATGAAACGAGACAATTGGAAGCAATGTTTTTTACTTAAGAAACAAGATCATGAAATGAGGATGATTTGAACTGCGAAAATACAATTTTATATGAAGATATTATCGTCGCAGTTTAATAGCAATTGCAGATTAATTAACCCGAGGCTTCAACGAGATTGGCCGCATCTGCGTTAGCACGGCATTGCTCTACAGAATACCGAGCTATGAAGGTCCATACATCGGGAGAGGACCGGAACATTTGCTGAGTTCATTTTAACCCGTGAAAAGGGTGAAAAATGAAATGAAGATGACGTGTACTGCGGAAATACAAATTAAATGTAGATCTGATCGTTGCAGTAGTGAAAACCTTTTAAACAATTCTCATGTCAGCCACAATGAGTCAAACCGCGTCCTTTCCCTTTACCTCTTCTTTGGAGTCTGATATGCTCTCCAATTGATCAATCAGCTCTCTTTCTTGTTTCTCAAGTTCCCGGATGTGATTTTGGATTGTATTACGTATGGTATTCCTCACCACCTCCACCCTTTCCCTAAGATCACGCGTCACGTCATGCACTTCCTCAACAGCCGCGCGCAACACTGGAATCTTGCGCTTTGTCTTGTCTTGCAGAGCTGCGATTGTGGAGCGGTATTTCTTCACAGCTTCCCTTAGATCTACATACATGTGTTCTCTGTGTTCGTAAATGGCACAGTCGCGACAAATAGCTTCGTCGCATGTCTCACAGAAATATTTCAGAACCTGAGAAGCCAATCAAATACAAGATAGGCGTCAAATACCATGTACAGGTTCATGTATGGGGAAGGGGGGCACTACCTTATTTGGCCTAGAAGGGTAAGTGCCACTGAACAGGGTTTGGTTTTCAAGGCCTGGAGTCGTACTCTGGGTATACAATTTCACTATTTAGTGTCTTGAAGAGTGTGTCTTTCAAACTCGTCCCCAGGGCTTTTCCCTTGGAAATTGGGAGGGGGTGCCCTAAGTACAAGATTAGGTAGCTTAAGCAACGACGACGGCGACGTCAACGAGAACGGCAAAAAAGCAAAAGGTTTCAGGATTGGCAAAACAACAGCTCTGCACGTGCATCACGCTTTTTTTGTACATTTCTTTGCAGTCACTGCAGGACCACAACGTAAAAATGCCAAATTTCACGTTTTATGGAGTATGTGAAAACTAGACAACGACTTTCTTTTTTTTTCCTGAACTTTGATACAGTCTTTTAGAATTCAACTCCAGCGGAAAATTGCCAACATTTAATAAATTGAAGGAGATGGAATAAGCGCGATAAAGTTTAAAGAAGCGAGACTTCCCTTTTAAAGTGACATTTTCGTAGCTGTCTCCGGCGCTGTTGCTTAGGCTCTCTGATAAAGAATTGATAACGAACCTCTCGAGGATGTACCGAACAAAATGATGGACACCTAATGATATCCTTAACTTCATTGGCCTGAATCTCGTCGAATGATAGAATCCTGTGGTCTATTGTCTGTCGAATTCTCTTGTGAGCGAACACGCAGTTTGTACAAAGGTTTTCCACACAGTCCAGGCAGCGCGCTGTGGCCTGGGAGCTATCTTCGCAGTTGGTACACTTGGTAGGATTCTGAACCGCTAGCACTGTCAGCATATTGTTGATAAAAAAGTTGAGCGGAAATGCCTCGATTCCTTTGGCAGGAACTGGGACGAGTAGCTGGCATATTGAACACTCAAGAGTTCGGTCTTGAGATCTGCAAAGAATTGACAGACATAGAAATCGTTTATGTCAATCACATCTGATGCACATTAAATGTACATGAGAGTAATCTTACTGGCTTATGATGTTTTTAAGGCATGGGTCCCCAATGATTCATTCAAAAAGTGATGGAGTTGGTCTATCTCTGAGCACTTAAGCATTAGAAAGATGAGACTTTGCCAGATACATACATGAGTGGTTTCTGTCAATTTGGTGTTTTTCAATTATGCAAATGTTGTCACGTGACTCCACACGGCCAAAAAACAATAAAAAATCTTTAAACAAAATTTGTTGTAAGTTATTTGACCGGACTACTTTAGGACAATGAGTAATGCAAGCATCTACAAAACTGTGCTTGGCCTTTTATGAATTTTTTACTGTTATAGAAAATAAAGGGTTTACTCTACTTTGACGGGCAATTTCCGGATTGAAATGGGTGCTTTCGTTCAACAGTCATTTTCTTTCACTTTCCACAAGGGAATACTTTTCTAAGAAGAATAGTTAAGACTAAGCAATTACAAAGGTGTTCTACTGTCTGAGAAATAATTGACCGCAGATAAAATTCCAGAGATTTGATGAACTTAATAATCAATAATAATTATCATAATGATAATGATAATCATAATCATAATAATTATCATAATAATGATAATAACTATTATTATTCTTTAATCATCCTCTCCCCTTATGGGGCTTTTCAGGGATAATGAAAAAAATAATTTAAATAGAACATAACATGGTTAAAAATCCCAACTGGTAGGAGGCGAACCAGTTGGCTGTTTTAAAAGCGTGCCCGAGGATTTAAACTGGGGACTACCGTGAACAAATCCAGCTAGCGGTTATGTCGGGACTTGAACTCGGGGTTTTCGGATTACAAGTCCAGCGCTCTAAACGCTCGGTAGTGCTTGAGTAAAGCAATTATTTCAACTGCGGTTGTACGTGGATACACGAATGATCATGGACTACTCCGCACTACTTTCCTCGTTCGTGTGGACGTGTTAGGCTCGTGCCTAGACTTGCCACAAGTCAACTGCGTGAGCGACGGGCTTTGAAAAAGTCTAGCTCGTGCGTGTGCCAATTGACGCTTTTGGCGTCAGATAACGCGCCTTGCGAGTACATGTGTATTAGCAAAAGAGGATTAAATGGAAAATATAACGCCTCTTTTTTATTTTATCTGGGTTATATATTATGACTATACAGATTTTGATAGCTACTTTTGCCTTGAAAGTATTGTGGTAGTCCTTTCTTAACCCCTTGACAAGTAACTAACGAGAAGAGTATCAGTGAATTTTGTGATGGCTCACCAATTTGCTCATACCCTGTTTTGCTCGAAACGAAAAGTTTTTCAGTGCAAAATTCAATTTTTTTCTATAGGCAATTGTGTTAGTTCTTTTGAAAACTGACATTTTTATACTTTTGTTTTGTTCACTATGGGCAAACTACCTTTAAGTCTAGTGTGCATATACCGTAAGCTGTGATCCCTCAGGTACCCGTAAAAAAATCAGTGAACTGTTTAAATCTTTAAAAATTCAAAACAACCATTGATCCCAAACTTTCCTTTCGTAAAAATTAACACCAATGGATCGTAATTTTCTATGATAAATTTTTTTTGCTGGAGTGGAATAATCCAAAGTTAAGGTATTTTTAAAAGCGTTTGAAATATTAAAGTGAGAATTTGCGTTCACATAGAAAATCACTGTTACAAAATATACAATACATATATGATACAGCTGTAAGACACTAAAATCGATTTTTTCTCCAAACGTATTCCTTCTTATTCTTAAGTTAAACAGGAACTTGAATGAAAACGGCTTTAAGAAGAAAGTAATAAAAACTACCTTATATTAGAATCCAGACAGTTCTGGCAGAACGAGTGAAGACATGGCAAGACCTTTGGATTCTTGTACGTCTCCCTACAAATTCCACACGTTAGCTCATAGTGATCGGTGATTTTGTTCACTGGCACGGAACCCATGGCGCAAATGCCTTTACAAGGCCGGGATTTACATGAAAAAACAATACGCCGTTCAAAATGGGAAACTTCTCGTGTAATTTCTTTTTACCGCACGCGACGCCGTTAGAATCGGCTTCAGTCAACGCCTTGACAGGTTGATTTCATGTTGTGTCGTGTGTTTTGATTGGCTAGGGGCTGGTATGTGATGTAATGCCGGTTTGTGATAGATCACATTGTTTAGACTTTGATTGACACCCATGGAAATAATATAAAGAGAAAACAATTTTGGCCTTTGGGTTTTTAGCGAGATTAAACAGAGAGGATGAGTTGTACTGGGGATTGGTTTCTCGAACTCCTTTCAAAGACTACCTGGGGCATAAAAGTGATCTAATTTGTTTGTCATCAAGCGTAACACGTCTCCTCCCCTCTTCTCCACCCCTAATGAATGACACTTGTAAACCATCAGAACCATGATAGTTCAGCTGTTTGTAACGCCAGAAGGAAAGTGTTTTTTAAACTCTCTGCGTTTATAGTTTTCCTTAATAATATGGCCCCAAATTTCTAGATGGTCTCTCTCGTTTTTTAAACCCCTAACGATTTCTTCCATGGCTTGCTGAATTTTGCCTGGTCAATAAATACTTTATAGTCCCTATGAAGAGTAAACACCATGCTCATTGAACCATACGCTACCTTTCACTCAATTTTGCATGTACAACCTCAGCTGCTGACCAATCATAGCATGATAATGACCTAACACGTGACTAGAGCGAATAATAATTTCCACCTGGGAAGAGCGCGCATTAATGGTTTTCCCGCCAAAACCTACAGCAGCCTAATAGGTTTATTGTTTTCCCGCTAAAACTAGCAGAAAGTGACAACACTTGTATAACAGGTCTTTTTGCGGTACAGATGATGCGTGACATGTTTCTGAAATTCTTCTTGTTTTTGTTTTCCCGCCAAAACAGAAAACTCCATCCGTGGATTGTTTTCCCGCCAAAACTGATACTGAAAAAGTGACGACCATGAAAGCTACGGGTAAAAGAAGACTCTGTGAGCAGCCAGAGGTGAAATAGAAATCTTAACGCAGAGAAAAAAATATTTTCTTTACTTAAATGTCCCACAGCTCTTCAAAATTATTTGTTTTGCATGAGCGGAAAAAGAATAATAAAAGTGGCTACTGCCCTATGTTTTAACCTTGGTAAATTACGTTCAGTCGCCAAGAATTCTTTTGAACTTTTAGCAAAATGGCGCTAATTGTCATCACCGTTGTCTAAGTGAAGTGCTGTGATAAGAGAAATTAGTTTTGGTCGTCAGGTTTGTATGCCTAATGAAACGGGCACCGTGCAGCGTGCGTTTCCCTTGGTCGTTTTTTTCTTCCAGGGGTGCGCACCCGAAGAATTTCTTCAAACGCCTTAAATAAAATAACGACCGGTACCTGTTAATCTTTTGTTCTTAAGTCTGTAAGCAACCTCGTAAATTGGAATATATGCTGACTCTAAAATGACTCAGTAACTGATGACAAAGATTTTAGATAAGGGCCACAAATGATCTAAAATCAATGAAAGCAGATCTCCCGATGTGTCCTTCACGAATTAACTCAAGTTAAGATGCAACTCTGAGAGCAAATCATCGCAAGAGTTGGTTCTTAGTCGGTTAAGCAGGTCAAGCATAGATCATCCCTCCCAGCAAACAACAAAGAAAAAATTCTGTATGTCAACTTCCTCTTTTTGGGTTAAGCATGCGGTTATTAAATTGAACGCCGCGTGAAATTAAGCATAAGGTTGGCCATTTTCACGCGAGTTTGCTTCCGACAAAAGATCAGATAAGTCCAACAGTGGAAACAAAAAACAATTAAAGTTTCATGAAAGTACCTCATGGTGAAAAAACTCAAGAGCGCAAAGCATGAAGCGGAAAGGAGCTGATTAAAAAATTATTCCTTTCAGTCAGGGCGTATGGGCCGTGAAGTGAAAATCATTTCCACAAACAATGGCAACAGTGAAAGACGAGAAATATTCACCTCAGTCGCTAGAGTGCCCCATCTGCAAGAATATCTTCAACGACCCAAAGATCTTATCATGTCTTCACTCGTTTTGTCGCAAGTGCCTGGAGAGCTACGATGTGATCGGCGCGGGCACCAACTCAATCGTTTGTCCCCTCTGTCGAAAGCTGACTGCCATTCCAGTGGGGGGAGCCCAGATTCTGCCCAGCAACTTTCTGCTAACAAACGCACTGGATCACTTGTCCGTAAAATCAAGCAAGGAGTATACACTACACTGTACAAACTGCGAGGACGAGGCAGCAGCGACGTCTCGATGCTTGGATTGCGCCGAGTTTCTGTGCTCGAACTGCGTTTTGGCTCACCGACGGATACGAGTAACCAAGGACCATCGTATCCTGTCGCTTGACACGCTTCAGGCGGATAAACAGACGCTTCATCGTCCGTCTTTCTGTACTCAGCATGCAGACGAGATGTTCATGTTTTATTGCGTGCCATGTGACTGCTTGATCTGCCGCGAATGCACGATTCTTGACCATCGAGGACATAAGTATGCAGGTAAGGCCTTAAAAGCAAGAATAGTCAAACTTTTCAGAAGCGTATATAGCGCGTACAGATCAGGTGCTTAAGATATCGATATGGTTTCGAATGTAGCCGATAAGCGTACGAGTACCATTGATGAAAAAGATCAATAACTGAAAACACTACGTAATTCTCTGTCACGGCGAACAGGACTCCGCCAATGAAAAAAGATGAGACTGGTGTTTATATACGAGCGATAAGTTTTCCTCTTGCTGGCCGATACAATAAAATTCAAAGGCATAAAATTCCAACTTTAAAAGAATGTTATCCTTCATCTCCGTTTGGCACTGATTTTTTCAGCTTGCAAGGCCCCCGCGCGAGTAGAAATTCAGTGGAAAGAGACTTCAACTGAGTGATCTGCTCTCACTAGCTGTCCATATAGTGAACTGTCATTTTTCAGCAAAAGCATTTTTCTCTTATTACCGCACAAAATACTAAGCTGGTTTCAAGGAGCAAAAAACACAAACACTAAGCTTGCTTTGAGACAAGGTAATGATAAAAGCATTGCAAGCTATAAAGAATAATGCATTTTTGGGGGAGCAAATTTGCAAAGACTGGGAAAAAAATGATGAAGCTTGTCATGCACTTTTCTACTATGGTTTGTTGTCAAATGTTCATGTAAAGAGAGAAAGTTCAAGCAGTACAGAGGTGGACCAGTTATTAATTCTAGACTCAAGAGAGATTCAAAAAACAAGCAAACGGAATTTCCTCTTTTTTAACTGTTCACCACTAGATCGTAGGTTTGCCGTTCATGTCAAAAGGAAATCATGTTTAACATTTTTTATCAAGAGATTTCGTTGTAAAATCTATTTAACCGCCTAAGAAAAAAGAATTAAGATAGATGGGCATTTCGGCGACTTGTGCTACATTTCAAGACTGGAATCTCCTTTAGGACTTGAAGGCGCGGGATTCGAAGTGCTTTTAAGTTAAAACAAACATATTGCGACAGTCCATACAAAGAACAAAAACACAGTAGAATATTCGTGAACATAACCTTAACAGGTTTTGAAATCAAAGTGACATGGTTAGATGAAAAGAGTACCTGTAAATGGAGCAAGTGGCTCAAAGCTTAAAGAAAATAGGTGAAAACAGGTGTGAGATACTGCTTTGAACGATCACCGACGTTCTTTGTTTTGTATAGACTCCGCACTTCTTTGGTTATTTTCTTGCAAACTAAAAATTCGGTTTCATCACAAGAGTTGTTATTTAGGTAACTGATAAATGTAAAGAAATTGATAACTCTGATGTTTCGAGCGATAATTAAGTTGTTTGAGTAAATCTAGGGACCTCAAAGAATTGTGGGTTGTGTGGAATTTACCTAGTAGTCGCCCCGTGAGCAGAGGAGCTTAGGGTTAGGGTTAAGAAAATTTTTGTTGATTGGTTAACTTATGGCCTGCATGGGCGTGTCAAAAGTCCCCCTTGCTCCCCCCGCCCGCAACTTCGAACGCCTGCCACTCGTTCTAGGGCTCAGTTAGTCTCCTTTGCAGCCGTCGGACCGGAGTCACGCAAGCTCCCCGCCCCCACGCGTTAGGGCTCAGTCTACACGAATACAAACTTGAAACCAGTGTAACCGTATCTTTTTGAACCCCTCTCTCCAGAGGATTTTTCTTGCAGAAGAAGCCGGATATTTTCGAATTTAGTTAGGTATGTGGTTTCAGGCCGTCCGCTTCGTGTGACGGGTTTAAGCCTTTCATCACTCATCCTGAAAATCTTTTTTAGGTCTAAAGGAAGCCCTAGAGGAACGAAAAGTACTCATCGATGACCGTCTTAATTTCTGCATTGAAAGAAAGATCCCCCCGGTCCAAGACGCCGTACATGAGGTCAAGGCCATGGCCGCTAAGCTGCGCGCACGCGCAGAAGCCGTTAAAACTGAGATCAGTGCCACAGCGGAGGAATGCGTCAAACGAATCGTCAGCCGAAAGCAAGAAATACTGGCAAGGGTAAACTACTCAATTACAATGGTTCTATAAAGAGTTATTCTCAGGTTGTTTTTTCTCGGTTTTGGAGAATAAACAGTTAATTATGTTTATTGGGTTTTCAATTTCAAAACCACTTTTTTCTTTCTTTCCTCTCGATGTCCGGAACTCAATAAGGGACATTCCATTTGATATCCACACACCCCGTCCCCAAGAGGTGGGATTTTCTGTGGGGAGCCTCGAAAGTTACTGTTGAGGGAGTTGTTTCGGCACTTTTAATATCTGGATTATTTCTGAGGGGTACGGAAAAAAAAATCCCTTTTCTTGAAGGGCTAAAGAAAAAGGGAGGAGTTTCTAAGAGGGTGGAGGATTGTGTCGCTATTTTTTTATCTTTTTTTTGGGGGGGGGGGGGAGTAAAAGTCGAGTTAACTCATTTATAGCGCGGACGGGAGTGTTGAAATTAAATCGAATGGACATGATTACGTATGTTTTTTTTTGCTTCTTTCAGGTCGACAGCCTAGAACAAGAAAAAGAGGCCGTACTCCGCAACCAACAGGGCCAACTCGAGACTGAACTCTTTAAGTACACGAGCTCACGTGACTTTGTAGAGAACGTTCTTCTACATGGAAACGAGGTGGAAATTATCCAGCTTCGCCAGCTGATGCTTGATCGCTTGGAAGAGCTCAACGCTATAAAGTTGGATTACAAAGAACCGGAAGAAAACGATGTTGTAGATTACATCCTCAACATGGAATCAGTAGAAAAAGTCGCCACAACGATGGGCCGCGTGACATCTAGTGTGACTTTTAGTGCTTTGTGTAACGCAAGGGGCCTCGGTATAAAGTCTGGAAAAGTAGGAGTGGAATCGTCCTTTGTAGTGGAATTGAAAGATCGCTTTGGAAATACATCAGTTGAAGGCGATCACTCTTGCCCGGTGCAAGTAAAAGTACAAGCTCCTGAGGGTTTCTTCGTCGGGAATAAAGTCACGAATAATGGAGATGGAAGCATGAGAGTGCGTTACACTCCTGTCACGCATGGCAAGCACCTTGTTCACGTAGCAGTCCGTGGGCGAGAGATTGAGGGAAGCCCTTTTACCGTTAACGTATTTGAAGGAATCGACTACCAAAAGGTTGGCCCGATATTCATGAAGATTGGTTCCCAGGGAACGAAGAGCGGCGAATTCAAGCAACCGTGCTCCGTAATAACAGACAAAGAGGGACATATATACGTCACAGACTTTGTCAACTGCCGAGTTCAAAAATTTGACGCGCTTGGAAAACATCTCCTGGATTTTGGGTCTCGCGGAAGCAAAGATGGTCAGTTTCAGAATCCTTGTGGTGTCTTGGTTGACGCTAATGGCATAATCATCGTCTCAGACTGGGATAATCATCGCGTGCAACTGTTTAGTCCTGAGGGAAAATTTATTGGGAAGTTTGGATCTAAAGGTAGGGTTCTTAGCGCCGGTTTTCTATCTAAGGTGGTCGGGACAGGACACCAAACAACGTGTTCCCCTCGCGCGCTGTATAAGAACTAATAAACAACGAACTGGCGCCTGCCAAGAACTGGCTAACACTTTCATATTTCAGCCAACTATTTGGCTCTCTCTCTTTTTGGGTGCAATCAAACCTCGTTGATACGGGCACTTAAGCGACCAACCCAAGGTTTTCACCTTACAGAGGTGTCTCAGTGTTATAGATAAACAAAAACTCACAACTAATCACTGGATTTATCTAACATTTTAGGATCCGAGGACGGAAAACTGAATCACCCTGCTGGTTTAGCTCTGACCAAAGACGGCAACTTGCTGCTGGCCGATAAAGACAACCACAGAATACAACTCTTCAAGATGGATGGGACCCACATCATGTCGTATGGTTGTCATGGCAACGAAGACGGTCAACTCAACAGTCCGAACCACGTGACAGTGACAGACGATAACGGTTGCCTGGTAACCGATACTGAAAACAACCGAGTCGTAAAGTTTGACTGCAACGGGAAATTCGAGTTCAGTTTTGGCGGGAAAGGTAGCGATAACGGCCAGCTCGACCGTCCCGGGGGGATAACTGTAGATCCCGAGGGATTCATCATAGTGAGTGATTTTCAGAACCACCGAATACAGATCTTCCAGCCGAATGGCAGATTTTACGCCGCTTTTGGCAGCGAAGGTGACTCAGATGGTGAATTCAAGTTTCCCGGGGGTGTGGCACTTACAAAGGATGGACGAGTCATTGTTGCCGACCGGCATAACCACAGAGTCCAGGTCTTTTAGAGGGTCAATCGGCTTTTTCCATCGAGGTGCCCTTTGAAAATCAGGAACAAAAATAAAAAAAATGTCGCAAGATAAGAGCAGCACATTTTCGGACTGGAACTGTAGACAGGAAACTAGGGGAAGAGTATCTTAAAGTATCCAAGGGTGCTCAGATTTTTTTCTTCCGAGCCACCTGTGTTACTGACTTAAATAACAACTTTCTCATAGTTGTTGTTGTTGTTGTATAAGAAAGATGAAAAAGGGGATTAGCATATGGCCTTCCGGCATATAGGTCGTGTTATTTTAAGCTCTGAAGGAGATATTTGTTAAATTCCTTTTCCATGTTTTGTTTCTTTATCCCACTTTAATCTTCATTTTGGCCCGACTAGCCTTTTGGCTAACTGCGGACAAGTGGAAATTGTAAATTATTATAAAATACGTTGTTGTTGATGTTGGTATTAGTAGTACAGACAAATGTAAAGAAAAGTTTTATTTTACCAAGTGACAAAATAAGATTTATATCTATTCACTGAGGCAACGCAACTTTTTTCGATTAACAAGTATTTTTTCAACATACCGTGACCATGATTCCATCATCAAGCAGACGAAAATCTAATGCACAGTTATGATGTTAACTAATATTGTTGACTACCTCATGGATATACATTTAATGGAATCGGATAAGAAATACGTAATAGTTAGAATAGTGTTTTTTGAAATACTATAATGCAAAACCTAGAGGAAAATGATACATCAAGAACGTGCATGCCATTGATGCTAAAATATGCTGAGAATAGTACATAGAAAAGCTGACATTGACAAATCAGTCTCTTAAGAATTACTGCAATAGATATTGGTGAAATATGTATATATTAGGAGAAACACTGTAACCCCCTATAACAAGGCGTGGCGACGTCATGAGTCAAAACGTAAGAAGACACCGGAACAAATTAAGGCTGAGATCAGTGTTTTGGATTTTTTTGCTCATCAAAGCCTTCTGCTGAGAAAGGCAATGCAACTAACTGAGGAATTTCTCAAAACGTTTCTATCCCGTTGTCTAATCCCGCGCGAAATCCCGCGTGAAACTGAGTCTAGCGGAAGAGCAGAGAAGTAAACACCGTCTTAAGATCCTAACATAGCCCGGTATTTTAAGCATCCCGATAAATATAATTAAATTTTCATCCTATTCATAAATTTCAGTATGTTAATATGTAAAACGAAACCGATGTATTTCAATGTAAAAAACGTAATAATTAAAGATTACATCATTAACGGGCTTACATAATCCTTTTTACGGGAACTTTCGGGTTATCAAATAGTTTACATAATGGCGTCTCAAAACTACAAAATTATATTCATAACAACAGGCTGAGCTCCACTCCTAACTGACAGGAGACAAGGTAGTTGGTTGTCCCGAAAATTATGGCAAAAATACGGAAAGATCTCGGGGGAATGGAATTTCGAGTAAAAGTCCAAACTGGCCTATCCTAAGCGCACTATGAACACTCTCTTCTTTTAGACATTACGTTTAAAATAAGCCATAAACTCCCCGCAATTCCCTGTTATAATCAAAGACACAGACAGTGAGTGATAATAAGGGGTATTGTAATATATTCACCTGAAATGAACAGAGGACACTGAGTCAAGTGAAAAATAAACAGGTCGTTTTAAATTCCTGTACTGCTGCAAATGAACTTCTTCTTCTTCTGATTCCAGTCTTAGTCAATGGAACTTGGATTCTGAATTCCAATCCTTTGTAGGATTCCGGATTCCTTGAGCTGTATTCCGGATTCCACAAGCAACAATTTCTACAGTATATATGTAAGAGTAAAACTTGTGACCGATTCTTAGTGCGCCGAGCTACAATTTAGAGTCAGTGTAGTCTTCGACTAGGTGTGGCAGCATCCATTCCGTTAAAAAAAATACTTATACATCCGTGGCAGTTATTCAGTCACTGAGATTCTTTACGGACCCATTTCCTTTTGTTTTTCGTTGGCTGTTTAGGTTTCTCGTGCGTATTCAAGTGTTTGTTCAGCTCTTGCCTTCGGCTGAATTTCTTGTCACACTGTTCGCACCCGTATGGTCGTTCCCCAGTGTCTGTCCTTTCGTGCAACTGGCGATGACAGCCCTGGGCAAAGCTCTTATCACAGTAACTGCATTTGTTGGGCTTTTCTCCTGTATGTGTTCTTTTATGTCGTTTTAGACTATAGCTGTCAATAAAGGCCTTGTCGCACTCTTCACGCGTGAATGGTTTCTCTCCGGTGTGTGTACGCTTGTGAAGATCCAGGCGAGCCTTCTGTTTATAAGCCGTGGAACAGCAGTCACACTTGAAAAGCTTTCCAAGCACATGTGCTGTAAGATTGTGTTTATCCATAGTCGATTTTCTGGATGCAATGAAAGAACACTTTTCGCAACGAAAGATGTTGCCCTGGCCTTGGTGCTTTCTGGTGTGAGTATACCGTGAACTTCTTGATTTAAAGGTTTTTGAGCAATGGTTGCACTTGTAACGGAGCTCCACGCGCGCGAAGGGGAGCACCTTGGGCAAGAAAATTTGGTTATCTATTTTGGTAATCACGTGACCGTACGCCCGACCGACCGTCCTTCCGCACCACAAGCATACCAATGTAAAATAACTCAACCAACAGTATAGCAACCCAAATGCAACTTGAGTTTTTTTTGGCGGGAAATCGCATAGCCACCCGCTTCTTGTGAAGCAGAGACAACTTAAAAGTCAATAAAGATGAAAACGGAAAGCGGAAATTTTTTCTGTATCCGTGTTGTATTTTAAAAGCTTAGATTAATTGTCATGTCCACAAATTTGGAATATAGGGAAAAATAAAGTGGGCGACAGGCCAGCGAAACTCAACGAGAAAAAGAGAAAAACAATATTTCTTGCAGCTGCAAAAACCTGTCAGGAGTGAGGGAACACGCTGTCGCGAAGATTACTCTAGTTTTGTCTTCCTTCCGTTGCGTCAGTTCCGTCTCGTGTGGTCTAAACATATTCTCAAAGGCGCAGAGATTTTAAAAGCTAATATATTCGCTCTGACGTAGTAACAACCATACCTGACCTTGCTTGACCAGGCTTGGATTTCGAGACTTCAATGGCTTTTACACTACAGAAAAATTGGGTCCAGACCAGTAAAAAATAAATGACATGGTAAGGTACCAGTAACTGTTGTAAAGACATACTGGAGGTTTCGCAAGGCCACAGGCGCCCATGGCCCTGTGAAAATTCCAGTATTTCTTTACTAAATATATCGGTACCGTACTGCTTTTTTGACGCCTGGGGCCAGTTTCTCGAAATTCCCGGTAACTTTTCGACCCCGAAACGTAAAGAATAAGAGCGCGAGTCCTGGCTAGAAATCTACTCCATTTTGTTTTATTAACTGACACTTTTATCATGTTAGATGCATGTAAACAACAACAGCTTTACGGGTCCGTTAATTATTGGGACTTTCGAGAAACGGGCCCCCGTCTGGGCCCAGTTTCTCTGTAATGCCGAAACTCGCCATTAAGCCGGCTACAAAAATGATTGAAATCTTATGTTAGTCTCGTAACAGCACTTAAAAAATGAGTTGTCCGAGCAGTGACCAGTTTCTACTAATTAGCCCTAATGTTGAATATTTGCTTAGAGCCACCCATGCGGAAAAATACTCTTCTTCGGCTTGGAGTAATTAATAGCGGGGCTCTCTCGCGCGCGAAGGGCGCGCCAGCGGAGCACCTTGGGTAAGAGAATCCATCCGAGAAAATTTGGTGGTGACGTCAGCGTACTCCGTCCGTCCGTACACTCTTTAGCGTGATGGAAGGGAATCAGGTGTCAGCCCTTCGCGGGGAGGAGCTGATGTTATAAATCGTACAATGTATTTTTGTAACCTCTCGTTTTTCTCAACGCGCAAGTAAATTCCTGCACCTATTACATATTACCCACACGAACCACCTTACCTCTACATCTGTCTTTCTAATTCTTCGCCAGTCCGCAGAGGGTCCATTTGAATAAGTGGTGGAGCTCATCATGCTCATTAAGTTTAGGTTCCTTGCAAGATGTTTTTTGACGCGGACATTAGTTAAGAGCGACGGTCAGGAAATATCGACCATTGAGTGGCAGGAGTTGAAAAATCGATTTCCTTCATTTTTTGTCCATAAATATCTTTTAGGTAGATAAATAATCTGATGTAAGTTGTTCTCCGCAAAAAGAATATCAGTTTTCGTGGTCGGAGACTCAAAATGGCAGTATTTTCAACCGGAAATTTGCTAACATCAACTCTCCTTGCGTTCGCAAATAAAGCCGCAAGGAGAAATTTGGACACTTTCCATCAATAGAACAACTCTTCCTCTTTCACTAGAAGATACTTCCAAAGCAATATCGAGACTCGTTGAACTGACATAATTCAAAAACGAAGAACAGGTTTTTACGGTGACAAAAACTCTAATTTAGTAGTTGTTTTCTACGGCATTATTCTTCATGTGGTATAGCTCCAAATTTTCCCAGTCCTCGTTTATTCACACATTTAGACATTTATCTAAAACATACCTGAGAATTGGCTTGGGTTCCTGAAGGCAGCCTCCAAAGGAAAGTATCGAAGTCCGGTAAATATAGTGAAGCGTGGGCAAAGTAACTTATGTAACGGCTCCAAGTTTCCTCGATCGTAAAGTAACAAGGCGAAATATCTTCCTGTTCCGTCATCCTTAGCGAATTACCATTGTTCAGTCCTTATTTTTCGATAAAAAGTGAGTACCAGAATACTAGCGCGTTTGATTTTTTTCTTCTTCAAAATACTGTCGGTATTGAAAATGTTCCTCTTTCAAGAATTGGGTTGCGTTACTACCGTGATTCCGTGACTGTCATTTTGACAGCTTCGTGTCTTCAAACGTAAGTTATGTCACGTGTAGTCACGAACAGATTGTCACGCAGAGTTGCCGGCTGGTAGAGTTCACTGTTTGAAAATGGCTAAAATTGACCAAGTTTCACCTTTTTACCCCACTCTTTGATTGAGAAAAGCAACTTTGCAATGGGAAAACCTACAAAAAGTACGAAAAACGAGCCTTTAGGCTATAAATATCAACATTTGTGTGTTTCGAAATTGGAAGTGTCTACACAATTACCGCCGCGGGCCTACCATGAAAATTCCTGAACTTCGATGGTGTCTTACAGAGATTTCCTTCAATAACCCAAGCCATTTCCCAGGTATGTTTTAAATGAATGTGTAATTGTGTGATTTAAATGGCATTGAGAGAATTTGGAGTTATACCACATGTTAAATATTGCCGTCGAAAATGGGTAATCATAACGAAATTAAGTTTTTGTTATCATGAAAACCTATCTCTCGTTTTTGAATTATTTCAGTGCGACGAGCTTCGCTAATGCCCTGAAAGCATCTTCTAGGGGAAGGAAAAGAATTTTTCTGATCATGGAAAGTGTCCAAATTTCTCCATGCGGATTCGTTTGCGAACGCGAGGAAAGTTGATGTTAGCGAATATCAGATTAAGAATTAGGGCCGTCTGAGACTCCGACATCGAAAACCGATTTTCTAATTTTTCTCACAAATAATAGGCTTCTGGCGGGAACAATCTACATTAGGTTTCTTATCTACCTAAAAGCTGTCTATGAACAAAAAATGAAAGAAATTTATTTTTCAACTCTTGCCACGTTTTTTCCTGACCGTCGCTCTTAACTGATTATTGTGGTCAGCGGAGTGTCAAGAAGAGGACGCGCGCTATTCCTTAGCAACGATTGGCAACATCATTGGTAACAATCAAGAAGGAAAGCGTTCGACAGAGAGCGAACGCGACTGGGAAATTCTGCTTATCAAAAATACTTTTTTCTTTTACTCCCGGGCGACAGTGACTCTCACTGGTCATGACATCTGAACTTCGCAACGATCTCAACCTGACATCCACAGGAAAAGCGCATTATTACCAGACTGCTCATGGCTTTCCACCGGACGGCTTTCGGGTGAGTTACAATCTTTGCTGAATCACTGTCGAGCACGATTTAGTGTCGCACCTCATTGCCTCTCTTTTCTGGTTGTTTGTATTATCCAAAAATATCTCCAGATACCCTACTTTATAGTTTTAAGCTCCTTGCACGTAACTTTGCAGCTGTGATCATAAAAATGTACTCGATAGTCTATCGATAGTCTATCAGCGCGATTAGCTTTTGCTATTTGTGAAAGGGTGTGCTGTCTTTCTTTCACAATTATTTCCTTTTAACGACTCTACACTTTTGTATCAAGAGCACAATAAAGATTGTTGTCGTTGTTGTTGTTGTTCGGTCATGATGTTGCTGACATTGTACATCGTAATCGATGGCATGTGCACTCAATAAAACCGAGAGTAATTAAGAATAGTCGATAAAAATATATTTTTCGTGGAAATAAATCGAGATTAAACTTGATGGAATCAGTGATGATTATTGAGTTGATTTTATTTTGGAGCTTGATTTTTTTCCACTTGTATTGAATAAAGGAAAACGTACTACTTAGAAATACACAGACTCATTATACTATTTAAATTTGCTTTATTTTTAGAGAACTGTTTATGATGTGTTGCCACCGGTACTTGGAAATCCAGATTATGTAACTGACAAAGACTACTTCCAAACAACAACTGGTACGACTCACGACTATAAAGCTCATGGAGGAACACTGGGTAACATGCTGTTTAAAAAGGCCCCTGGATCATGGAAAGTTCATTATGTTGAGGACAATATTGGAAAGGTATACTATCAAACTTCCCTAATGCAGAAACAAAAGGGACAGATCTCAGAATGGGCATTCATTAATTCAGAGGTGGCCCTATAGAGATAACTTCCCTAATAAAGATACCAAAGGGATGGACCCCAGTGTCCACTTTGATATGTTGAGGTGTCTGTATTAATATATATCTTAAGAGGTGTCCATATTGTAGAGATATAATAGATTATAGTTTAAGGTGCTGTGTCATGAAATTTAGCCAAATTAATTAGACACCAGGATTAGGTACCCAACTGCCATGATGAAACTTAATAATTGCCTAAAACATTCACAATGGAGTTTTTGAAAAACATTTTAGCCTAAACGTTTTTTAAATTAACATGTGACTGTTGTTTTTTAATTCAAAATAATGTATATTTCATAGATAGGATTAGCCAGTGGTAGATTCAGATGTCCAGGTATAAAGTGGGGGGCTGATCTTTGAGATGTCCCTTAGATTAAAAATTGAAGAATTGGAAGGTGTGCCTTTATGATTAAATAATTTGTTGTGCAATTTTGCAATATGTTATTAATTAACAGCTGAGTGTCAAACCATGGAGAAGACCTCTAACCATGGGAAACCAGTGCAGTGAAATGAAGTCTCAGTACACAGGGAGACCAGGAGTAAATCTAGACACTGCTTACAATGCAGGCATACAACCATTCAACTTGGCTGATCACCACAGGGAGGGTAACAGTAAGGTATAAAAAGAAACTCTCCTTTTTTTGTTCCTCTGTATTGCATCACATAATTTCCTGGAAATTATCAAGCAACAGTTAGAGTGAATATTATAGTCTTGGTATTAGTGCAAGGCCCTCATGTTAGGGTAAAATTCCAACAAGCGACGTGGCCTTGAATATCAACATAACAGCTGAAATACAGTTAAAACTGTGATAATATGGACATAAACGCATGGCTTAATTCTACTGAGAATACGGTATGTGAAAAATTGGTTTTGAAATTCAGACCACTGACATACTGTAAATCCTCACGCATCGGGAAGCTTATTTATTTCAAGCCCATTTGGGGGGGGAGGGGGGCTTAATAGAACTGGGGGCTTCTTTGATTTAGAAAAGACAATGGTATTTGTTCTCCATAAAGAACTAGTATACAAATGGAAAAGCTTAAGTACAAAAAGGTTGGAGGTCGTTCAGCCAAGGATCAGAGTCAAATCCGAACTTCCAGTTGGTAAATAAACCATCCTGGATCAGTCCACACAAATTTTTGAAATCGTGATTGATTAATACAGTCTATCATTTATGAGTGAAGAATCTTTAGACGGGGGAAGGGAGGCTTAATAGCAAGGGGGTTTTATTAACTTTCTTCCCCAGAAAAGGGGGGGAGCACTTTTTAGAGGGAGGTGGCTTATTTCAGAGGGAGTGCTTATAATAGAGGATTTATGGTATGCACTAATTCCCCTCTCCTCTCCTAGTGTGTGGTCACCATACTAGAAATTTTTTCTTACGGTGACATTGCCATATATTATTTACAGGACCTTGTACCATCAACAATCAACAGAGGTATTGCAGGTCAAAAGTTTTATCCCAGGGATAGAGGGGTGTTGACCTACCACATGGACCCTTATTTGACCACAACACAAAAGGACCACCGAGCATTCACCAAGTAAGTTACAGTACTGTATCTGATTCCATGAGGCTTGTGTAGCGGGAAATCACCCTGAAATAGCATTAACCTTGCATTGGAAAAATGTTTAATTAAAGGTAAAAATCATTGCTTGTTTAATTAACACTTGAATTGAATTATTTTAAGAATTATGTGATTTCCTCAAATAAGTGTGAGATTGCACCATCTGTGGGAAATATCAGTATTTGATTTTCAACACTTGCAGAAATTATTGCCAATGAGCAAGCCGAGCGAAGACAGTCGACTTGCGAGGCGGCCAGCTTAATGCCATGCGAAGTATGGCAGCAGGCAGAAAAATTCTCGATCGTGCTGTGAAAAGTGTATAGTGTTAGATTTCATGTGTAGTTTCACGTGGCTTTTGATGACCTTTGTTGTAAACAAACCTTCAAAGTTCGGACATAGTTCTCTGCCACAATACTGTACTTGCAATTGTACGAACTACAACTATTTCAAGTTCGCGCTAACCTATAAATGTTATTTCCCTTTTGCTGTTTGAAACTCGACAAGTTTAAGGTTCAAAAATGTCTAAGCAGAAGAATAAGAGCGATTTTAAAGGCCAAGAGCATGGCAGAAATGTAGGAACGAGGAGTGCTTGTAGTGGAAATTCTCACCTCAGCAGCTGAAATGGTTTTATAATTGGAACTAAAACCAGTGACGTAGGCAAACTCTTTTTCTTTCGTTGGCACTTAGCGAAAGCTACAACTAGTAATAATGTACACTTCTGGACCATTGTTATGAAATTGCAGTGAATATGCACAGCTTTATGTTGTAATTTAATTACATTTAAAGCTTGTGCATATCCTACAGCTATTTCAATGATTACATAACATTACCTTAAAAATCTGAGCCAGTTAGACTGAACTGCAGTAGGCAGACCTCAAGGCAGTATTAAATTTCATAAAACTTTTCTCAACATGGAGATGAAGCAATTTTTTTGGTAAAATATTACTGGCAACATAAATTAGTAATATCAGGATTTCAAAGAAATAACAGCTTAAGTCTCATATGATGCTATATCTTGTCTTGCAAAATTACACCATTGCGTAAATATATCAAAGCCCTTTGCCTAAGTTGGATTAGTATCGTCTTTTGATTTTCCACATATACATGCACATAACTTTTTTGGACCAATTTGTTTTGAATTTGCTGTGAATATGCACAGCTGTATTGGAGTAATTTAAATTTAACTTCCTGGCATGTGTATATTTGCAGCCGTAATTTCAATAAATAAATTACATAAAGTTACATATTAAAGCTGACCCAATTAGACTGAACTGTGGTATGCATGTAATTTCATAAAAATTTACTCAACACAGACATGAAGCAATTTATTCTTCTGTAAAAATCACAAAGTTAAACTTTTTGTGCCATGTGGTACTGGTAACGTAAAGCAATATCAGGTTTACAAAGAAATAACAGCTACCCACTCAACCGTGCTGTCTTGTCATGTTGTGTCACCCATTATAAAATATCCAAAAACAATTCTAGCCTGTGTAGATGGGGGAATTGTTTTTGCCTGTGTTAGAGTTTTGGAGACGAAGCCACCATTTTCGTGACTATTCTAGTTTAGGTGAGAAATTCCAAAGTTCCACCCAATGCGCAGTCACCACTTCGTAGCTCCTCTGGCAAAACTTTGCACATGCTAACAATCCCAATGGCTATGCTGGCTACTTTGATTCAAACAGCTGCCATGTCAGTGGCGGATCTAGGGGAGGGGCCAAATATTTTTAGACCAAACTGAGGCCCGGAGGGCCAAAAAAGTTTTTTTTGAGGCATCCCCTTATCTCAGGGCCTGGATGACAACTCCCCCTCCCCCCTATCTGAATGTCTGGATCTGCCACTGCATGTAGTACATCTTTGTATATGCCACCCCTTGGAACTTCCATTTGTGATGGAGAATAGACTGGACGATGACACACCCCTAAAATTTGACATTCTTTGGCAGCTGGGGTAGAGTGGAGTGTGGAGGCGGGGGGCAGGGGCATAATTACTCTAAAACACTTGAAAGGGAAATATGCCATTAATCCAAGATGTGTAAGATTTGTGTTTGCTTTTTCTCAGCTGAGCACAATTATTGTATGCTAATTCACCAACTATCTCAAGAAGACGATGAATTTCTCTCCTGCTGAAATATTTTAAAACAAAGTACTGACAGTTGAACCTCCATTATTGAAGTGGCCACCTATTAAGTGGCCCCCCTCTATTAAGCGGCCAGTAATCAACGTCCCGAAAATTAGGGAGCTTAAGTAACGGCGATGGCAACGAGAACGGTAAAAAGCAATGGGTTTAGATTAGCAAAACAACAACTTTGCACGTGCATCACGCTTTTTTGCACATTTCTTTGCCGTCACTGCACGACTACTACCATCAAGCGACTGATACTCTTAATTTAGCTTTAGCTTATTATCAAGGAAAGTAGAGTCCGTGATAGTAGGTGAAGACTGATTTTGGACCAGTAATGCTGCTCCTGTCGCGTGTTTGTTTCATTGATGAAAATAAATAGATGTTTCTGCTAAGGATTATGATGCTAATTTCAGTCTGACGAACCTCCATTTAGCGGCCAACCTCCATATATAAATATATAAAGCAGCCACTTGCCGGTACCCCCAGGGTGGCCTCTTAATGAAGGCTCAACTCTCTTTTATTAGACTCTTAACAGTGTGTTTCCTTTTTTAATCAGGCACGAGTTAGGACGTTATCCTTCAAAGGATTATGCGACATACTGGGAGTGCGAAGAGTACACAAAAGCGTGGGGTCATGGCTCCAAGGAGAACCCACTACCCCCAAATTCTGTTCCTCGAGAAAAAGGACCCATGAGGGACCGTATCTGGTTTAGAGAACCCACTACCATTCCTAGGTTACCTAAGTCACTCAGTCCTGTACCGAATAAGTAAGTGTACACATTGTAAGTTGTGTAATAATGCTATGGTTGCACCATTTTGATGAAGGGTGTTCTTTGGTATTACAGCAAATCCTAAGGTTTTATACTCTCTTTAGACTTACCAACTTAAAAATACGTTTCTGTCTTTTTTGTATACATCAGAATTGCTTGTCGTCTCTGTTCTTCATTTCATGGGCGAACGTTATTTCCAGTTTAGTTTGCCAAGATTTGCTGCCCACTACTGTAATTTTTCTACGTGTGGTTTACATCAGTTTGTCCACACCAACCCCTCTTTTTCCAACCCGCGGTAAACGGTTCTTGTTTGAGAGTCGTTTTTGCTTTTAACGTTTTCGATTATTTCCCACTTTGACCAACGCGGGGTATACGCCACTTGCACATCTTCCATAATGCACCTTATTTGCTTCCCAAAATTTTGCACAACCTTTGTTTTTTCATTTCTCCTGGGTATTACAGCCGTCCTAAGAAAAATTGAAAACAATGCTTATGCAAAAGTTTTTGGTGCAAATAAGGTGCATTATAGGAAATGTGCAAGTAGCTTATCGGCAACTGTGATTTTAGATTCGGAATCAGGCGCTTATAGCAAAGAGAAGAGAGGAAGAGGGTGACTCCTGTTACCCCCGTTGTAGGCTACATCGCAGTTTCAGCGTATCTTGGTCTTCACGCTAAAACGTATCAGACCTGTAAATATTCTGCCACATCGCCGTTTTTAGTGTCGTCACGCAACGCTCCTCCTTTTTTATATATATTTATCCATTGAAAGGCGTTTTCGAAGAGATTTTGATCTGAAAGTTAGGTGTAAGTTTTGTTGCTTGTGTAAGTGGGGCCTCTATAAGAGTGTTTTCCGCACATTTATAAACAAAAACTGGAGATTGCATGAAAGTTTCCTTGTTACATAGAGTTACAATAAACGAAAATGAGTGACGTAAGTGGAGCGGTACGAAAGAACGAAAAATGAAGGACGGAGACAACTATATAATTGCTCTACCACTGACCGCATTAGTGCCAGCAGTCGCTGCGTTTAACAAGAAGTTACTCGACCTCGCGCTCGCCATGACTATTGTCTCTTGCTGTTTTTTGTTCTTTCCGGGAACTATAAAGGATTGGAACCTAATCCCTTCTACGATTAGAGCAGGAAGTCATTCAGTCTTTCTTAATTACCTTAACTATAATTTTAAAGTTTTTCGCAACATTTTTCTTTTTTCTATTTTTGTTCTTATTTATCTCTTTTCGATGCAAAAGCGTTAAAGAGTATGCCTAGAAGTAGAAAGTGTGGCTCGAGTTGGGCCTTATTAGCTATCATAAGTGGACAAAAGAACAAACTCTTCCCCTCTTTTCTTTTGAAGAAAATGCAAGGGAGAGCTTTAATCACTGCTGAATTCTCAGTTTGATCATAAATGCCAGCCCTAACACACATTGTCTTCGTTTTAGGGGAATGAAAACGCTGATGACCGAGTCGTACACGATGCCACTCGAAAGAAAACGATGGGAATTGTTTAGCTTGAACGTACCGAAACCATGGCACGCTCCTCTTGAAAGTAAGAGCCTTTCATTATGAACTGCGGCCTATTTGGCATAAAATTTCAATGCGCGAGCGAAAGGAGACACACGCGCGTCCGCTGAGTCTCCTCGCGAGAGGCGATCTCCCCGCGCACACTTTTGCGAGAAAAGCTGCCTTTGCCCACCTCGCATAGTAATTTTCTTCACTCTTTTCTCACTCTCTCAGACAAACGTAAACGACTTATATTGAGTTGTGTATCTAAATAAACATAGTCTCGACTTCAAGATGCATCGCCGTGTTCGCGCACCTTTAAATCCCGATTTACGTAGGCTAACATGTTTAAAATCAGTATAAAGGACACCTGTTTCTGTACTTGATAAGTAACTGAATTTTTTTCCCCTTTTTTGCTCTCTTTGTGTAGGTCCCGGTCCAGGAGAGACATTCCGAGTACCCCGGATGTACAACACCGAATACCAGTTCTACGGCAGCGAAAAGCCTGTCACAGTTTGACTGAACATAAAGGCTAGTAGAAACGCGCGATATTATTGTCTTTTTACGTGTACATCTTACGATGTGGAAAGGGAACATCAGTACCTTTTTTTCGTTTTAAAAAAATCTATCCGAATATAAATTTTTTCTGGATGGTGGACAGGAAGTTGTGGCGAGGATGTTGGTGTTGGGGCGGGGAGGGGGTAACGAGGGGGGCAGTGTTGGAGGCGACGGAAAATCAATATTGAAAAATCTTGATACTTTCACTTGATATATTTTATTAATTATTGATTTTCTGTAATTAACAATCCGTACGCCAAAAAAAACCCCATAAGATTAGGAAATAGTACCAAAAAAGAGCACAAAAAGTGAAAATACTGCTGTTTGTTTTTGTATATGGTACACACCGAATCGAAAGAAATACAACTAGGATTTGGTCTATATAACGGACATCTATTGAACGTGAGAGTGTTATTAATAAGAGTGGGTATTACATCTTAAAGATGTGCGCTTTTCTCTCAATGCTTTCAACATTTCCCACTGTCCAAGAGTTTTTCGTTTTTCTTTTTTCACGAAGCAAAAAAAGGTGCTGTATCATTGCTGTAAATAATATTTGAGAAAAAAAAATAAAGTTTTCGTTTATTTATTCATAACAGACTGAAATTATGGATGCTTGTTGATTGGTCTTGCACCTTCCTGCAGCATGTAGTCGTACATACGGTGGAAACCCGCTCCACGGACACCCACTTAATACCGTCACCCGTGTACAACGGACAGTTTCATTTGTCCCGAAGAAATGCTCATATCTTTTCTCTGAAATTAACCCGCTTAACACTGGTTATCTGCGTAGTATTTATGACTGAATATCTTACCTGCGAAAACCTAAAAGAAAGACTGAAAGTTGCCATATAACATTTAGCCCATCTGGCTGAGTCCCAATGAATGCGTTATGGCAAAGTAAACTAAGGTCACGGATTCCATTGTCGTATTTTAAGGAAAGAATTTTAGTCTGAGACTGACAGATGATCGCGAGTTTTCTCCAGAATAAACTTGTTACAGTTACAGAGAAGAAATGAAGCGACGTTTTTCCGTAAAAATATCATTGTGTTTTAGTCTAAACAGTTAGATATGTTCGACACTTTTTCCTATCTTCGTTAAAAAACACTGAGTAATAACAAAAGGAAGCAGATTGACAGTCGGAACAAAGCCTGAATTATAAATTAGTGGTTTATTCAAAGGTATAATTAATGTATTTGCAATTACATTTACATGTACTTTCATTTGATAAACTGATTTACCCTTTCAACTTCACGTGACACTACACATGCATAATTTTGTGTTATTTTCAAAACTAAAACGAAGTGAATTGTATATACCGGTTTGACGCTCAAAAGTATGCACCGACGACAAATTTGTGAAATAGAATTTGCGTTTTATGTACACTATTTTACAGTCTGCTTTATTGAACGGCTTATTGACCACGGTATACTAGTCTGCGAGCAAGCTCTCTATTTTTTTATGGTGGCGAGTAACGTCAGCTACACGAGATCCTTCTCTCACGCATGCCACTAGCGCGTGGTTTTTTACTGCGAGCTTTCCTGCAGGCAACTGTATACGAGCCATTGCTACGAGCAATCCCGTGAAAAAGCGGCCATTAATTCACTTTTTCTTTCTTTATCCTTTTTTCTTCCTCTTGTTCTTCTTCTTTAAAAAATGAAATTTAATATGAAAATGTATCGATATACTTCCACTCGCGCTTAAATAACATAAATATGAGAATGACTGTATATGAAACGATTGCAGCCAGGAAATAATCAGTGTTGATAAATGAATGGAGGTAGACATGATCGAGATGATACTTGCGTAAGGATTGGCTATCAGCCTAGCTTGAAAGGTAGAGTTTCAGTCGTTGCCCTTACAGCGGAGGGGTTTTCCTCCTCTTCGTGTTTCCGCCACTTAAATTCAAGTTCTGAAATTATGTCCTTCAGGGGCGGATCTAGGGGGAGGGTGCAGGGGGTGCGCACCCCCCCCCCCCCCCGAGATGACTTGCGGTTTTTTAATACAACTGGTATTCTGCAAAAAAAAGAACTATGCGGTTTATTGGTGTTGAAGTAGAGCAAGAGACGAGTGCACCCTCTCCTAAAAAAAACCCGTGGATCCGCCCCTGTCCTTCCAAAAAAAATACTTTTAAATGTTTTCGACGATAGAGCCTGAAGACAGAAACTATAGCCCTCGAAGGAAAGAAAACCAGCACCTTAGATTACATCTATAGCTCACAGTCATCTTGACCTAAAACTTGGCTTTCACGCCATAAATTATTTACAATTCAATTATAACGTGGTCTTGATAAAAACGTTGGTGACTTTAAAATAAGTATCGAAAAGACAAACTTGTTATAAACTTGATTGAGCTGATTGAGTAAAAGTATAAAATGAAATAATCAGATAAAGGCATTTAAGATAAGTTTGGACGACTAATGAAAGTTCCGAAAAAGTAGTAGTTATAAAAAGAATATTTAAAAGACTTGGATCCGGTTATTTCCACTATCCACTACAACAATATTTCCCTCCTTAGTTACTGCTATGCCACAGGGGTTCTTGAAACAGCCTTCATCTTCACCAAAGGCGCCAAAGGTGTTCACAAACTCGCCATTAGAATTGAACACTTGTATCCTGTGATTGTGATAATCACAGACCAAGATGTTGTCCTCGTCGTCACAGGCTACTCCCTCTGGGCCATCGAATAATCCGTTCTGGGATCCTTCAAAAAAGAAATATGTTCTGTCTTAAAAGAAGATAGAAAGAGAAGGTATTTTTCTTTTGAATAATTTTCCTGATTTATTTTCGCAATCGAGGTAAAATAAAAAGCTTTGATTGCTCAGAGGCCAAGAAACGGGACTAACATTATCGCTGCTGATTGGTTGAACATCTAGTGATCACGTGCAAGGCCCTGTTGCACCATGCTCGTTTTGGCGGGAAACTTGGCTGGCTCTTGGCGAAAATTTGAACAAGATTTGCTCGCAGCTTTGCGTTGGAGTACGTTTGTACGATGAAGATATATAAGGATAGAATACTCGAATAATACCTAAAAGGGACCTCGTAAAGATAAATGACAGTGACTTAGGCTTACAGCAAGTGAATATTTGTCTACATGGAGAAATTAGGCGACTAGCCTTGTGCGAGTTTGAAGATTACCGGGGAAATTCATTTACAGCGATTAAATGGCTTCCTGCCTTCAGATGAGTATTCGTTTTGTTACGAGACCGAACGACAAAAAAAAGAACCCTGTAGTCCTGGAAGAAAGCAGTGGTATCGCCAGGCTTGCGTACTAGTTTGGTGTGAAGACCTGTCGTCAGGTCGTTGCATTTTATGCAGTCGGCGAAATGTTACAACATCACAAGTCATAGAAAGGTAAGCTTATCATTTGCTTAAAATTGCGTAACGTGTGTTTTTGAGAACTAACATTTCGACTCTACAGTAAGCTGAACAACTAAGTAACAGTCGATCATTTTACTCAATCTACACCTCAACACTGCCTTTGCTTTTCTTTTAATTGACATAAAACTTTGTACGCGACATTCATTAACTTGCCAACGCTCATTTAAAACCTGCATAATAGGGCATTCACGTGCGTGCAAAATTGCTTTTTTTTTACTTTTTGTTATTTTTAAGGTTTAATCTGTAATCTCCACTTGATTCAAAAGTTAAAATAAATGATTTTGCCTGGAAGAAACGCTTGGTTAGTGTATGTATATTCAAAACGAAAAACAATATTAACAGTTACGACTTAGGGATATTACGACTTACAAATATTTCGATACGTTTACTTCCTTTTAAGAAATTGGCGTCTTTATAAAGCTTAGTTTCAACAATATGTAAGAGTTGATTTAGCAAATTAAGGAGGATGAGTTTTGCTGACTGAACAGTCAACTCAGAAGACAGCGGTTGCTCGATGAAAGGGAATCAGGGAAATGTTTGCTTGTGCGATCCGGAATCCTGAGCTTTGGAATCTGGAATACAACCGAAGGAATCCGGAATCCCACTGAAGACTGGAATCCAGAATCCAAGTTTCACAGAAAAAGACTGGAATCAAGTAGCTGGAACCCGGAATCCACGGCGTGGAATCCAGAATCGAAGATTCTATTGGATTACCTTACAAGGGGCGACAAGTGACCTTTTGAAGAAGGGACCACCTTAAACTGAAATGACAGAAAAATTCATTGTGTACGTATAAGAGAAAAATTTAAGCCAATCACCAAATACTTTCATTCTCACGATTGTTCAAAATTGTCAGAGGACTGCAACACTCGCAAAAACCATGTTCACTAGTCCAGTACCTTTTGGTAATTTGGTAAGGAAGCTTCTTTATAGGGGTGGTTGACTCTTTTTTATATACGGAATTACCAATCATCGTCATTAAGGTTACCATCATCATCACCATATTTATTGTTGTTAAGCCCTACCTTCCTTTCCAAAGTCTGACAGACATTTTCCTTCCATATCAAATACTTGAATACGATCATTGACACAGTCTGCCACAATGATTCTTCCCCTCTGATTCACGCTTACGTGATGTGGGTATATGAATTGTCCCTTAGAAAAGCCTTGGGATCCAAATTGTCGAACCGGCTCCCCATTCATGTTAAACAGTTGCACCCGGTGATTGTCTTGCTCCGAAACTATCACCAGTTCTCCGATGCATTCCACACCGCACGGATGATTCATGAGGCCTGGTCGTTCAACTCCGAAGCTACCAAACTTCCTGATAAAGCGACCGTCCTCGTTGAAAACTTGTACTCGGTGATTGTTGAAGTCAGCGACCATTATGTGCCCATTAGAAGCTTTAGCTACTCCTTTGGGGTTTCTAAACTGGCCTTTTTCCGCCCCCTCTGCACCAAACTTGAACATAAATGTTCCTTCAAAGTCAAAAACCTGTACTCGATGGTTGTTGCAGTCTGTTATAATAAGATGATGATTTTCTTCGTCAATAGCTACGTCCCAAGGCATGTTAAATTCACCTAGAAAGAAAGATAATCAGATGTGAAAACCATTTAAGGTCCTTAATACTAAGGGACTGTGCAATAATTATCAGGAGGGGTGCCCTAAAACCAGAGGGGGGGGCATTACATAAAATTGCTGCCAAGATAGGGGGGGCTCAAAGTAAAATCACTCATTTGACGGAGGGGGGGGGGGCCCTTAAGTTTTATTCGAAATGTATATAAAATTAAACGCAATAAAAGATTCTCAATACAGGCATTATGATAGACTGTAACAAATATCAATACGAACAGCTGTTAAACGATTATTGAAAATATTCCATCAAAATGAAAAGCAAATTCACAACTGATCAATTTTAACCCGTCTTCTAATTAATTGAGCTGATCCTATGTAAAGCAAAAATCATGAACTTGTTTTTCAGCTTCCCCCATAAAACAATGGGAATCAAACAGATCTCGTAGACAAGCTTTGTCGGTTTTTGATGTGACAAAAAGTAATGTTTCTTCATCGACTGAATCGATTTGCAGAATTCCATATATATGTGGCTCATAACAAAGTTCAACAGGCTCTCCTCCCAGGGATCTAAATATAATGCAAGCCCTTTTTCGTCTGTTATTTGAAGCGTTCAATCTCCTGTTCTTTGATTTTTTTCTCTGCTCCTTTATCTTTCTGGCTTCAGAAATTTTAGATTTTGAGCCAATGTGGTAAGCACCCCGGTACTTAGCAAATGCTTTGTCTAAATCTTCAATCAAGCGATCAACATCCTTCTCGATACTAGATGTTACATAATAACGTTTGTCATTATTGAAGCTGTGATGGCAGCTCAGTCCAGTTTTGAGTTTACCAGTGTGGTGGGAGGGGGGGGGGGGGTGCGACGTTATTTTTAACATAACAGAGGGGGGGTTAGAACTAATTTTTTTTGTTTTGGAGGGGGGGTACTGTCTAAGTTTTTGCTAGCTAACTCTAGTTTTTCAGCCCCCCCCTCCTGATAATTATTGCACAGTCCCTAACTAAAGAAAATCAACATAGTCCTCCCTCCTTCGTAACTTAAGTTTTTAAAACATTTAGTTGCATGTTAAAGAGCAAAATTCAATACAGTAATTATTCCGTCTGGCCAATCGCAACAGATGCAGGCAATCAAATGAACCAAAACATGTCTTCAAAGCTAATTCATGCAGGTGGCTTAGGGAAAAAAAAAAGAACAAAAAAACTTGATTCCTTACTGATTGGTTGAGCGACTCACAGATTATAGGGGCACAAAACAAAGAACTAGATTGAAATTTATGTCATGTTTTCTTACCTCCTCCAGTCCCCTCGCAGCCAAAGCACGCCATGACCTTTCCAACCTTGGCAAAGTCCATTCTGCCAGTCACATTGACACTGAAAGGACTTCCGTTGATGTTGCAATTTCTCATAGTAATCGTGATCTGATGGTTTCCTCTTACTATTGGCTGATAAGACACGGTGTGAGTTCCGTCTTCATTGTCTATGACAGAAACTGAGACGAAAGAGAACGTTTGAGTCTTAAATCGGCAAAGGAAAGCGCGTGCGCGATTAAGCAAGAGAATTAAGGGTCTGTAAATGAAAGCCAACCTCTCAGTGTTTTAGCAATCATAATTTTATTGTTTTTAAAAACTGCATTATGTCGCAAAGATTGAAAAGATTCATTATAGACTTGAAACGACGTTGCTCTGACTCGTATATTCAGCGAATACTCCAAGAGAAATACCTACTCGGGACGGGATCTCCCTCGGGTGGCTCAATCTCTACACTGATCGGTTCCCCTTTACCGCTGTATATTTCATTCATCCTGTCTTTTGCAGTGACAAGAAACACAGCTTCCAAGCCTGCCTTGGCGCGATGAATTCCAACACCAGTGGCAAAGCAGTAAGGTGGATAGGCGTGGTAAACTTTCACCTCTCCGATGTGCTCGATTGCCTTTCTAAAATTGTCCGTGGAAAACGTGTAATCGATGAGGGCATCTTCCAATGGCAAGTACTCCAATTTCAAATTGTTTAGTTCATGCAAGCGTTGTGTCATCTGTTTCTTTACAATCATCACTTCTGCTTCGTTACCGTGTCTAAGCAAACTTTCCGTGAAATCGATGCTGCTGTTTAGATTGCCTAACATTAGCTGAAGCTCCTCGAGTTGTATTTCTAGTGTTTTTGACTTCATGCGGTACAAGTTGTTAACTTGAGTTAGTATTTCTTCTTCTCTCTCTTGGATGACTTCTCTGCAGCGCTTGCAGTTCTGATTCACCTCTTGCCTTACTTCCTCCAGCTTGTAATCTAGCCTTTGTTTCGTTTCGGTGACTTTCTCGATGGCCTCCTTAAGTGGACCGATTCTTTTCTTTGTGTTCATGACCAACACACCAACCTAAGTAAACAGAAACCAGAAAGAAGGGAGAAAAACAATTTATGTTACACGATTGAAAGAATGAAAAAATAAATCAAAAGTGCATTGATAGCTAATAAACTACTGAATGAGTGAAAAATAAACGATTGGACGTTTATACTGGCTTAGAGACGCGTTACCACATTGCTCTCCGTCTGTAACGAGAATAATGGGCAAGTTAAGTTGGCCTTCTCTGAGATACCTTTAAGGCTATCAATGGTATCGACATTAAAAGATGTGGTAGACTGTTCACAGTCCACTATTTTCCCTTAAGATCGTCGAGATCGAGCGCTTTGCGTTACGGGCTGCCATTTTGCATGAGTGTCAAAACTACTTAGGGGCGGGGGGCGGTTTGGGAGGAAGCGAGAAATATTTTTCTCGCCCCCCTCCCACTAGAGCTATAATCCCCGACGCCCGCCCCCTCAGAACATTTAAAAATCAAGATGGCCGCCATTAATGGTAGGACGCGCTATATCTCGACGATCTCACAGAAAAATAGGGGACTGTGAACAGTCTAAAGATTTAGAGTTACAGTCAAACCCTGCTTAAAGGACACACGTTTAATACGGACGTCTCATTATTACGGGCAGTTTGCTGTGTCCCTGGGGAAAGGAAGCCCTTACATTTTCTCTGAATTCCACCCGCTTATACGGACACCCCGTTAATACGGACACTTTCTATGACCCCCTCAGTATCCGCGCGTATTAACCTGGGGGTTTGACTGTATCGGCGAAAGTAGTAACCATTTACATTTTAGGTAAGCAGGGGTGGTTAAGCTGGAAAAAATAGAACCATTTGTGTCTCCAACGTTACATCTGACGCTGAACTAACAGGTGTGGCTATTTACTATACCAGGTCTATACCAAAAGCTATACATGATACTGGATGTGTTCCGAAGAAAACATGGGAGATTGAAAAACTCAAGAATTTCTTGACTGGAAGGTGAGTCTTAAAGGGCCTTTTGGTTCATAATGGGGCCTTACTAAGTTTATTAACTTCGTTTACACGTGCTTGGTTAATGGTTAAATAAAGTTTTATAAAAGTTAATTATGCAAAAGGTGAATTTAATTTGAGTAGCACCTGGTATGTCATTATAATACTGACAGAGGTAAAGCTATAATCACTAAGGCAAGGGGGCATTGCAAGTCCAGCTTAGAAGCATGGAAGCTGGACTGTAATACTTTTATAAGATAAAGACAATTTAAGTTTCTTTACAAACACAGTGGCAATTACGGTGCTCATGCATCTTAATTTGCTGGACGAACCCAATTATGATTTACGAATAAAAAGCCATACTTTCCTATTTGATGGGGAATTCCAGCGGAGATGGAAATTTAAGCAAAATTGTTATAGTTAAAGCTGAAGCCACCAATTATTTGGAGGAGTTACTCAGATCACCCGGATGTATGAATAGATGAAAAGAAATACTTTCAGGGAAATCGGGGTTGGGGGGATGGCTAACAATGAACTTAAATAAACAAACAATGTTAGATCAGTATTCGGTAAAACGAGCTGTTAATGTTAACTTGAAAACGAACTCTCTTTGCGACCTTTTTAGAAATAAATTGAAGAAATATAAACTAAGAGACTAAATAAATGGTAACTATAAGTTGAAATAAAAAGAACGAATTCTACTTTTAAGTAAACTAAATTGACCATTGAAAATTAATTACCATTGAAAAGTGTTTTAGCATCATTGGCGGCCCTTCCAAGAACAAATCAGCTTTTGAAGAATTCTGTTCATCATTTAACCTACGGCTGGTATAACATTTCCGGACCCTCAATTTCGGATTTTCTGTCTAAAGCGTTCATGCATAAAACATATTTAGTCTAGGTGTATTAACGTGTTTTGGGAGTATTTCGATGTGACAATATGCTGTCAGTCAACATTCCAGAGGTTCGTTAAACAATAGCCAGCTCTAGTTGCTCTCAGTTTAAGTAGCAGTTGAAATTTCAAAGGTTGTTTAGTAGAATATGCCCCATTCTATCCAATATAAATGCACTCTAAACCCAAAGGCTTACCTCGGATCGATGTTTCTTATCCACGTCTTTCAAATAACCATAGTGATGTTCTCGGTGTTCGATAATCAGGCATTCTCTGCAAACAGGTTCATCGCAAGTCTCGCAAAAGTACTTCAACACCTCTCTCTCGTGCACTGTGCAGAGAAGGGGCCGGTGCAATTTTTCCTGGACTTCTTTCTGTGCCTGCAAATCATTTAAGGCGATCACCTCGTGTTCTTTGGTCAAACGTGTTCTGCGATGCGCTGCAACGCATTGGGCACAGAGGAATTCCATGCACTCTATGCACCGCGAGGTGGCTCTGTTCTTCTCCTCACAGTTAGTGCAGATGACGGGATCGGAATTACTTTTAGCCACCGAAAGGAAATCTAACATGTTGTTAATAAAGAAGTTGGTCGACAAGGCTCCGACGCCATCTTTGGGGACGGAAACTTCACAACGACATGTTGGGCATACGATGCTGTTTTCTCCACTGTGAATGAGTCCCTGAAGGCAATGCTGACAGAACGTGTGCAAGCATGGAAGGACTTTGGGGGTTGTGTACGTTTCCAGGCAGATAGGGCATTTAAGAAGATGTTCTGAGAGTTTATCAACCTCCACGGAGGCCATATTCAACGGGAATGGCAAACACCTTGTAAACAATTCTTTTCCTTCGTATTACTATGAAATGGCCCCAAAATTCGCTGCTGCATTCACCATGTTTAGAACAATTTCTTGAGATGTCTTTCGATCGTGGCGTTCATTCAAGTCGTTCAAGCGGAATACAAAAGCCTACGTTTCTAAGTGATCTCGAAGAGAAAATTTTACACGCCCTTACTAAACATATTTTGCGCAGTAGAGGACCTAGAGAAACAAGCGGACGTGAAATGTGAGTTTGGCCACCTGCTACGGCACCTGTTTTACATCGCTGGTTTTTCGCCAATCGATTTAGAATCGTTCACTAATCGATAACTCTACGAACCGTCTGCTTCCAGCTATCTATCAATCTTTTGGACTAAAGGAAACAGAAGTAGATATACTTCAGCAAGAAACGAGCGAAGGGGATATGCGATTGAAAATACTATACACATCTATCATATCACTATTGATTTAAATTTGCTACCAACGATTCGATCGTTTTTCGACCGTGTGCTACTCCTCTCCTAACTACTGTTTTATTATTTTGGACTTCAGAGTCCAAAATGCAAAACAGTGAAGCAATTGCAAGGCACGAGCCACGTCGCTACACGTGTGTAAGCACACAATACATCCACATTCATATTCATTATTCGCCTTCGACTGCAATTTGATACTTATCGGTAAATATTTATCAGATCTTGTGCCACCAGCGTGCTATTGTTGAACGAAACTGAGAAAGAAGCACAGTTCCGGACATAAACAACTCACATGCTGTAAACTGCCGCTTATACAGCTTCGTAAGGGGTTACAAACGGGGGTGGGGGGGGGGGGGGGGGGCGCGGGAAGGGGGGACTTATATGAGGGGAAAGGGGGCGGCGCTCATTCGTAGCCAGGACTAAAAAAGCGTTTCAAAACAAGCTTCATAGCAGTGCTGATCAAAATACTTTTTGAATTGACTGACTTTTTAAGCTTCAAACTGTCGTACAAAATCGAATTCCTTTTCATACAAGCTAGAGGAGGGCTTATATCCTGAGGACGCTTATAACCGGGTGTATTTTTTTGTTTACAGGTAGATGTAACTGAACTTAGGGCTTATAACTAGGGCTGCTTATAAGCGGAAGTTTACGAAATCAGAGTCACGTTCACTTTTAGGTTTATATTGTCTTGTTAATGATATACGCAAAGCAAGGCGATGAAATAATATTTTCTCATTGACTGAAAATATGCGCCTGAGCATGCTTTATTTCGCATTTCTTTCTAGTTCTAATTGCCGCATTTTCGTTTGATATTTGATAAGAAAAACTTTAATTGATGCTTCGTCTTCTTTCGAATGTCTACACCAACAAATGACATAAAAAAGCCACCCGTTTGTCTGGCAGGTGTCCAACACTAAGTGCTGCACATTTTAACAAATAACAAGGTGCTAGACTGCATATTACATTTGCTACTGTAGCTTGAGAGGATTGAACCATGCAAACTGCGGCCGAAAGATTTTTTATTTCTATCTTTGCTACTTCTTTCATCATGAAAGGTAAGGGAAAGTAGATATCACCCTCCATTCCATTTTTACATACACCTCTCTTAAAGCGAACTGCAACTACTTCCTTTTATGTTTCTTATAAGGTCTTCTTGCGGCAAATGTAACTTCCAAAAGCGAGTATAACCTCCTGGAGGAGTTGTTTGACTCTAAGAGGTATAACAACCGCGTGAGACCAGTGACGAACAGCCAAGATGCAGTCACAGTAACCTTTGGATTGGTTGTTAAAGAGATAGAAGATTTGGTAAGGAGTCTTTATATACGCATAATTTTGGCTTTGCCAGAAAAGATCGTTTCTTAGCGCAGTTGGACGATTCACCTACAAAAGACGAACTCAGACAATAGGGACACCGCTTCAGTCATAATGGGTATTCAAACTCCAAAAAAGGCCCAGCTCTTGCTCCCCGCACTATACCTGAAAAATACTGTAAGCACTACTACTACTTCCGCCCGCTACAACCACTACCACTACCACTGTCCCATTCACTAACACCTCTCTTACTACTATGATTACCACTAACACTACAGTAATACTAACACTAAGAAACAATCACCAACGCTACCAACAACATTAACAATACTTCCACCACTAGCACTTTTAATAACACGACCACTAATACTGGCAATACCATTGCCACTATCGACACCGCTACTGATATATACTACAACTATTGCTAACACTACCACCATCCTTACCATTAACCACTACAATTATTAGAGCTGATAACTATGGCAATTTCTCTTACCATTGACACTTCAATACCAAGTAAAAGTACGCAATTAAATGTGTTCTCACTGATTTTGTTACAAATAATAATGGTGGGTCCGGTATGGGACTCATCTTGTGAAAAATCATGAGTCCCAGTAAAAAAAAACCGAGTCCGAAATTGAAAATGCTTGGGCCTTTAATGTTTAACCAGAGAGTTAATCTGAAGACGGACTCCAAAACTCTCTTTCACAGTACACTGAAATTAAAATATGGTGCTTCTATTTTTAAAGCACAACAAAGGCTCAAAGAAATATGCATCGTTCAACAACAGCCATAATAACTGCCACAGAAATTACACGAACGGGAAATTTCTACAAATACACATGTTCAGATCGATCGATCGATCTTTGCGTCCTACGGGACGCATGCCATGAATTACTTTGCGTCTTTGGGGATTTTTATGCATCACGGAAGCAGGACGCAGAGGTAACAAAATCCCTGATTATTCTGAAAATTTTTTTTACGGATTTCTTCGCGCCAATCTCTAGGACGACAAGAACCAGCTGCTTATTACAAGAGCAGAAATACGAGAGGTAAGTAGTACAGCCTCCTTTAGGCTTTTATGCAATCTCCATTTCATTCATTAACTAATTTCTGTGTACCTTTCTTACTCGCCTTCTACCTATCTATTTTCCGGTTTAATTAACTGCCAGTGTATACTCATCTGTATGAGTCAGTGATGAGTTACTCTCGTGGTATTCAGCGTTTGTAATTTCTGTTTCTGTGTCTGTGTATCTGTCAGTCTCGTATATTTTGCCGCGTCTGTCTGGTGGCTAAATTTGAGATGCATATAATTTGGTATTCGAACGTGTCAGTCAAAAAACGCGCCATTAGCCAAAGTAATGGCGTCTGTCTGTTCTTTTCAGGTAATCATGCCATCATTTTATTTATAATTATTTCTTATTAATTTCCAGCCCTGTTCTGATAGTCCGTTACTTGATCAATGAGCATTTAAGAAACGTTCAGTTTTTTTGTTTTCTCTGTAGTATTGGCTTGATCCTTTACTGGAGTGGAATCCATCAGAGTATGGTGGAGTGAAACGTATCAGTGTCGATCCAGGCAAAATCTGGTTACCGGATATCGTGCTGTATAACAAGTAATTATTATTAACATTATAATCATTATTATTGTTATTCTCTTAATTAATTTTTATTCTATTAAGTGCTATTTCTCGGTGATCGATGCGTAAATGCATTTACTTTTAGCGCTGGAGAAGGCTTTGGGAGTGGCATTACTCGAACAAAGGCTGTAATAACACATCGTGGGCAAGTCACTCTGAATGTACCGACAATTATTCAAAGCAGCTGTAAGTTACACGTGGAGAATTACCCGTTCGACCAACAAAACTGTAAACTGAAATTCGGGTCTTGGACTTATGACTCAAAAGGAATATCTCTTTCTTTAGAGGTAAGTGAACAATGAGCTTAAAAGATTATTTGTATCATTTTCATTTTATATCAATATTTTACATTCCACTCTTCAATTCTAAAGGGACACCTTTATAATCAGATATTTTTGTACCAGAGCTCCTCCGCAGACCTGAGTGAATATTCTGAGAGCGCGGCATGGGAACTTCTAGGAGTCCCAGGAGAATTCCATTCCAAGAGATACAATTGCTGTCCAAATCCTTATCATGACGTCACTTACAGTGTGAGAATTAAAAGGCGAGCACTGTATTACGCCATGTATCTGATAATACCCTGTGCACTGATTGCCGTGCTGACGTTGTTGGTGTTCCTGTTGCCTCCAGATTGTAACGAGAGAATGACAGTAGGTATGATGAAGTGATATACATATCGTGATGTTATAGAATCTTGCTCTGGTCTCACATGATAATGTGAGTTTTTCTTAATTTCAATTGTTTTGGAAAAGCCGGTGATAGGAAATTGTAAACTGTAAGTACATTATTATCCACTACCCTCAGGGATCATTTTCAGGGATAATTTTCAACACTGATTGCGGGACTGCTATCATACTACCTATGGTGCAGTTTACAAATAATGAAGGGGAGCGTAATGACGCCCCTCTGATTTGTGAGTGTGAATTTGAGATAGGCCACCACACCGGTTGCTACTTTCCCTCCGTACTCTCTACGAACAGTGTGTGGCTTCTTAAACGTTCCTCAGATTCTCTGTTGGGTCACAGTCCAGGCGCCAGTTGTTCGAAAGGTGGATAGCGCTATCCACTGGATAGCGCAAGTGGTTTCCCTGATACTTATCCGATGGATAGTCATATCCATCTTTTGAACAACGGGGCCCAGGCGCATTAATTTTTATGCCTTATGCGCTGAATATGTGTAAAAATTACACTCGTTAATTTCGGACCGTAAATTTGTCTATTCAAATGTTTGGGTGCTTGAAGTGAACAGAGTTTATGTTGTTGAACCTCTTCACACATGCCACCATGGGGACGGAATGAGAGAGTGGCCGTTGTAGAGAGGTGTCATTTGTAGAGAGGTTAAAACAAGAGTCAATGTATGGACTGTCCGCCGGGACAAAAAAGTGGTGGCCGTTGTGGCAGAGGTGACCGTTGTGGAGAGGTGGCCATTATTGAAGGTTCGACTGTACTGTACTCTATCATTTTACTACCTTTTTCAGGTATGGCGATTCTTGTTGGTCTCAGCTTCTTTTTTCTTCTGGTAGCCGAGTACATGCCCGAAACATCTGAAGCGGTGCCCCTGATAGGAATGTACTACACTGTGACAATGATACAGGTGTCATGTGCGTTCTTCATGACCTGCTGCGTATTGCGTTTTCATCATCATAACCCAACAGAAGGAGAGGTTCCTGAGTGGGCCAAGGTAAGCGTTCTTGTCAGCAGGTTCGTTCTTGTGTAAGAAATAGAAATCGATTCAACTAAGCCGTTATAACCTACGCAAGATGATTGGAGAACACCAGAAAAGCTAGCTGATTGTGTGTGGCAAGTGATTTAAGTGGTTTTTAGGAGTGTTTCTAATACGCCAGTCCGGTGGGGAGAGGCGAGGGGGGAGGGTAGTCAACAAATGTTTATACGGGGAGGCTCCGCTCTGAGGTCCAACCCCTTACCCTTTTATATACCATTTTTTACGAAAAAGGTACCCCTTTAGTATACCTTCTATGGTACCCCTTTCACATAAAAAAATGATTTAGAACTTTGCATCCCTTTCAACGTCTGTAAATGCACTGTCTTTTAAATAGGAATCAATCAATAGAACGTCTTTATAAAGCCATAAAAATTCATCTGTTAGCCCTTTTGGGCCCTTTCACAGAGTAGCCCAAATGACGGATTTCCCTACCCTTTTATATACGTCAACAAGTGACATCCCTACCCTTTTTATATACCTGGAACCTGAAAAAGGCACCCCTTTCTGGCGGAGCCTCCTCTTATGGGCCATGATGGGGAGTAACCCCAATGGTCAACCACTAAAAAGTGCCGTAAAATACCAGTGAAAACAAAGTGTTTCACTATAAGTTTTCCGCTGATGATAAACGGTGTTAGTAACAAATGCTTTTTGACCAATCAAAACACGCCTTGTATCCAATTTACTTTGGAACAAGTAGTAAAAGAGAGGTCTGTTGTAGCTGTAATACAAGCCAAGTTATTTTAAAAACCTTATTATTTTTTCTGAGAAAAAGACTGTTTCAAGTCTGTAATTTTTAGTCTGTTCTGTTGACAGAAATATTTACTTGGTTACGGAGCGAGACTATTTTGCATCAAGTTTGGGACCAGCAGCGACGTTAACGAGACTACAGTCCAAAACGGAAAAGTGAAAAATGACCTTCCCTCGGAAGAAAACACTAATAGCTCAAAAAGTAATAACCTTTTTTCTTTGAATATTTTTTAGTTTATATATTGTAGTACTACAGTGAATCGGTATTCCCTGATTCTAAGCGATGTTTTGACTACTGTAGAGACTTGACCCATGTAAGGGAATCCGGATTCCGGAATCCAGATTGCGGAACCCGGGAAATTATTGCTAGTGGAATCCGGAATCCTGGGCTTTGGAATGCGGAATACAGCTCAAGGAATCCGGAATCACCCTAAGATTGGACCAGAATCCAGGCTTCGCTCTCAAAGTCTGGAATACAGCACCTGGAACCCGGAATCCGTGCCGTGGAATCCAGAATCCAAGACTTTGGATTTCCTTCAGTTGTGTAGGAGCTGCCCGGAAGGTCTCTCCTGATTGGTCGCAGAGAACAATGACATGTCATTATTTAAATTGTTTCAGTATTGTTCTAAGAAAGGGTTAGGCACTACTGTTGACTTCTTTTCCGAGCAGCTGCTACATGACCCATTTCCTTACATGGGGCGATGAATACAGTACCCAACCAAAAATGATGTTAAGGTTATGTTCACTTGACAGGCGACAAGAAAACTTCCAATAGAATCCTGGGTGATAACATACGTCATCAGATGATCTTGGAAAAGAGGCAAGAAGAATGGAGAAAGGCAGCACTGGTACTGAATCATATCTGCATCTGGGTGTTTCTCATTGCAGTTGTAGTTTCATTCCTGGCCATATTCTTACAAGCACCATTGTAATTACTCTCTGAGTTATATGGTCGTCCAATTAAGCAAATTTAGACCTGATAGTTTGAACTAAAACTTATAGTAGAAATATCGTACCTCTGCTTAAACGTTTTTAAACGGTTTTATATAAACGGGTTCCTCCTTCTTTTCTCTCTTCTTGATCGTATTTTTATCCTCTTGATAATTTTCAGCATCGTAATCTTCACCAAAGCATAATTTACGGGGGTAGGGGCTCCAAGGAAAGATAGTCACCTTTATTAATTATTCGGTGGGTGCCCTGAGCTTGTGTTTTGAGTTTTGACCACTTCCAAAACTTCACGCTCCTATAAAGCGGCCACCCTCTATTTATTAACGACTAGTTATCAGAACCTTTCATTAAGAGGCCAATCTTTACTAAGGGGCCTCTTTGTCCCTTCCTGAAGGGCGGCCGACACAAACTATGATTATTTTGGAATCATAAATTTGAATGGTCATACCACAGGATTTAGTATACATTGTCTCAGAATTTAACTTCAAAAACTGCTGAGCCGGTTGACCTAGTGTGGTGGATTCAGGATCAGTTAGTAGCAAAGACTGATTACTTTTGCCTTCAAAGGTGTCATTTTTTTTTGCTTATTTTGCCTGAAGTACGTTTACATTTACCTTACTCTTCGGATCCTGACTTTTCAAAGCTGCAAGGCCATCTACCCCTCTACCCAACCCCTTGTTGGTTGGGTTGATACCACATCCTGATTATCATGAATGTCGCATTCCTTAGTTGCAACGAAGACTGCGTGCTTGCAATCAATAAAGTACTTATTATTTACGGGTACATAATAAGAAATGTCTAGACGGAAACATAGTTTTCAGTTTATAAACAATGTAGTAAAAAAATTTACTCCTCGGTTGACTATTAAATAATTCGTGACAGTATAATTAACAATTATTCCACGAGGGCGCGTTGGATATGAGATGATAGATAGCCAACGAGGCGCATAGCGCCGAGTTGGCTATAATCATTTCATATCCAACAAGCCCGAGTGGAATAATTGTTTTATTAAAGACGCCCACAAAATCTTAGCTTGAGTATCAGGCCTTCCTACGGGGCTGGGGGAGAGGAGATTTTAGATGGGGGAGGGGGGAGGGGGAGAAGAGAAAGGAAGGCGTTTCTTTCCTTCACCTCTCTTCCTTTTTCGCTTCCATTTTTCCCCTTTTCCCCAGAAACGCCTGATACTCAGGCTAACAAAATCTCGTTGAATCGCCCCGACTAGAACAAACCGGAAAAGACAAGGGACTTCCGCTATTGACATGTCACACGTCTATCAAAACTGTCAACGCGCGAACCGGCTCGCCTAGACTGCATGAATGAAAAATCAAAACATTGTGGATGAACATTAGGTTTTTAAAAACTCATCGTGATTCTAGGATTTTACACAGCAGAACAGCTTAAAAAACCTGGCAGATAATGTGAAGGAAAGGAATTTTTAAGTGACAGCCGTCGAAATTACTATGAATTTGGATTTTCGGTGCAGTTATAAAAGTAAGAACAACGGAGAAAAACTACCGGTATTACCTCGGTCGCTTGTTATGAAGTTGTTTGAAGCCACAAGCTGGTTTTGCTGAACGAGAAAAGAAGCTATACTGCCGCCTCGATTGCTCTAGTGAATGGCAGCATAGCCTGTATTTGTAGCTGGTTACTTGTGATTTATATTCTTGATGTCGGATAAACAAGCTGCAGTTCTCTATCGGCGAGTGACTCGATCGGCGAATGGCTTCGCGATCATGAAGAAACAACACTTGTCTTCTTTCGTATCTGGTCAAGGTACTTTAGTTCCATGTGTTTTCATGTGTTTTTCGACAAACTTTCAAACAAGCTCTTGCGGCTTTTTTGTTTGTTTTTGTCTTTTTTCTTTCGTTGAAATTGCATTTCTAGTATTCTAAGAAATGAATTAAAACGATTTGCTTCGGGCGCCGTTCTATCCTTCGCGAAAAAAAATCTCAGCTAGCTTCCAATTTTAAACTGACGCGTACACCGACCATATATGGAGAACATGGTATATTAGCTCATATACCATAACGGCTAAGCCAATCAAAATGCTAGAATTGCATTATCCAATGATTCAGTTTTTAATAATGAGATATATGTAATATGTCATTCATATTATTGATTATCCATATTCTAAACACGTCTACGACCAAGCGTAGACCATATTGTACCTTTCTACGACCCTGAAAAACGTGGTTTCCGGACACGTATACACGAAGGTCCAACGCACGTTCACAATTTTCATTCCTTTGGACTTTCCCTATGGTCCCTTTTTTTATCGCTTTTTTTAAATATATATATAAGAACAGCAACTGTAAACTACAGTCAAAACCGTTAAAATGGACACTGAGGTGGGCCATAGAAAGTGTCTGTATTAAGCGGATTGAATTTATAGAAAAATGGGAGGGCTCACTTTTCCCAAGGGCAAGGAAAACTGTCCATAATAACGAGGTGTCCGTAATAACGGGTGTCCGTAAAGCGGGGTTCGGCTGTACCTTGTTAGCACATTATCCACACAGAGCACGAACTATTCTTTAGCTGGATTAGCGGAGGCCACTCGATCCTCCGATGGTCATGTCATGTTTTAACATCCGTGGCTTACAAATGTCCACTCGCCTTGAAAGGAAGCCTGCACAGTGAGGTTTTTACAAGGGCAAAGTACCAGTCTATGGCTGCCACTCCCTGGGGTGATATGGTGATATGGCAGTAGTGTCGCACGAGAAACGTACTGGCAATGCTGCTCGTTCTTGTTGAAACCTTTTCTGTAAGTCCAGCTGCGAATGTCTGGCTCAAAGGCCGAAAAATGTGAGAAAAACTTAAAAACCTTTTGCGAAACGCGATCATCTATGTTCGATTTCGTCTCTGAGCAGAGCGAGCCTTAAGACCATATATACGGTGTCAGATGAAGAGGTTAAGGGAGGAGTTCGCCAAGTAAAGAATTTTTCGCGACTATACGAGCCTCGCTTTGGTCGAAAAAGAGGGGAGTGTGTTCTGCTCATCTAGATTCCCCACTTCCAAGGGTCATGAGGTAGGGAGTCAAATTCAGTTCCCTTGTACCACTATATACATAGGGATTGAGGATAATGAGGCACTATGAGAGGGAAATGACTTGCCCAAGAACACATTAGACAATGATCCCTGCTATTGCTCGAGCCCGGACCTCCGATCGATCTGGAGGTTATTGCACCCCCCACTTGTACTGGAGCTTTATTCTACCTTATATTTTATTTCACGCTTACAAGATCATTTTTAAATGGATGTGAAATATGCATTTAGAATCTGTTTAAGCATTCAAGTAGCTACCACTTTGAAGAGAATATCAAGTTTTTCTCTCAATTAATGGTGTCCCGAATGTGTCAGTAGTGTGAATTGTACAGGCTGGCCCGGCGCTTCAAAGCTAGAAATTAGACAGTTTTAAAAACGTACTAATAACGTACTCACTTTGTTGATAAATCAGGTAACACACTGCGCATATCAAATGTGATATCAGGATTGTTGTTAAATTAGGTATGGAAGCAGGATCGATACATTAGAATTTCTTTTTTTCTCGAACCCTTTCGAGATTCTCTAAAAATTCAAAACTGTTTAATGACTAATAGTTCTCAATAAGCTAAATATAGAGCGGCGACCTGAAGCAACAGAATAATACTGATTTGCATCCACAATGCGTTTACTGCTGAAGAACTTGAGCTTTTACCAGGTGTTACAATCGGGTCTATCAAAGAATTTTGGTTGAACTTAGGAATGCGGAACTTGAACTTCATTTCTCCATCTTCAATCTCCATTTTAGGGAATCCTGTTGGCATGGCAGTGTACTCGTCGTCATTCATGATCTAAGAAGGAAAAGGATTGTATTAAAAAGGAAAAAACAGGTCTCTTTCGGTACTAACACAACTTAAACTCATTCTCCGTTTTAAGCACAAACCAACTCGTACTGCTTTCTTCCGCTCTTTCACGATTTCGCCTTAGGTAAGGGAATCCAAGATAGTCTTGTATGGATTCTTGATTCCAAGCTATAGACTCCAGGTTCCTGGTATTAGATTTCGGATACCTTGTCAATGGAAATCGAATTCCGCCTTCCAAACGGTCGCCGAATCTCACCTTTCTTTGTAATCCGGAATCCGGATTACCTTACATTGTACGACACCGATTCGTTAACTTACCCCTTTGTTGAGCAGCATCTCAGAGTTCCCTCCCATGTCGTATATGGTGGGACAATCATCACTGTCGTCGTTTGCGTCATTTGCATCGTTATCGGACTTGTCGTTGCTCTGACAAATAGCGTCTTTATTGGCTTTCTTGCGGTCTTCGTCATCCACCTCTTCGGGTGTTCCCTTGCTCTTGATTTTTAATTTGAGATCCAAGTATTCCCCTGCTTTTCCCTCACTGCAGTCGGTTTCTTTGCAGAAATTCCAGTTGCTAATCTGTGCGAAAAGAAATTATTTATTTCGACGTTACTAGTTTAATCTGTGGGAAAAGGAGTTTATGAGACCGTGATTCAAAGGACTTTTTTCATGCATGATGCTAGTGCTACCAATTAAGAATAATTTACATTGACTATGTCGCCCCTTGTAAAGTCGTCCAAGAAAGACTTTCATTCTGGAATCCACGGTGTGGATTCGGGATTCCAGTAACTGGTTCGGGAAAATTTCCCCGATTCCGAAATCCGGATTACATTACATAAAGCGAACAATGTCTTGGGTTTTATTACGTTAAACCTAAAACAACTGAAAATAACAAACCTGGATATTAAACTTCACTGTTCCAGCTTGAACATTAAATGCCTCAGTGCCAAACTTGACCTTACCAGCCTCGCGAAACAGATAAACCATGACGTCAAGATTAGCCTTAGGATCGTCAAGATAAGCAGAAATGTTGACATTAACTGCCGAGAGGCCTTGAAAGGAGGAGTCGCTTTTTACTTGAGACAGCTGAAAGAAAGTGTCGTCGAACGAGTCCACGGAATGTCTCTCCAGTCTGCCCACGTCGTTCCCGTCTGCATCTTTTTCTTCTATTCCATCCAGTTCAAACGATAACAAGTCCTCGTTGTCGTCACTAAAATCATCATCGTCGTCATCGTCGTCGTCGTCATCGTCGTCGTCATCATCGTCATCATCATCGTCATCGTCATCATCATCGCTGTCGTCGTCGCTCAGACGAACAACTTTGATTTTACCTGAACGACGTTCCACTCTGGCAGAAACATCGTCTGAACGGATTGTTTCATCATCGTCCGGCTTTCTGTTTATTTCATCGGCGATACATACTACCACAAGCAAAGCTGTGTAATAAATAGAACACAAATTGGTTTGCAATCAAAGGATTAGCTCTGACTGAACTGTTCTTTTGAACACACTTTAAAATGTATAATCTGAAGCCCAAAAGTGCTGGATCACTCATCCAGGATATAAACTTCGCCTCAGCTTTTATCGTTGCTCCTTGAGGGAGTGATTCAGCTCTTTTAAGAGCTAAAGTACACAGAGAAAACGGCCACCATGCATGGAAATGTACTAAATGTGCTCAATGGTTAAAAGTGCAAATGTAGAAGGAACTTGACCTCATCAGCAGAACTATTGTTTTGTAACGCCCTCAATGACATCAGCTCCTTGACGGTCTCTGATATTCAAAAGCAACTTATTACAAAGGTATTCAACTTTTTATGAGGCCTGAAATAAATCATTTCAGAAGACACTTCGTTAAAGACAAAAATTTAGGAGACGAATGGATTGTGGGTGATATGCTCGGCCGTTATTGACTGTCGTGTCTCTATCTTTTCATTCGATCACTTGGGAATGTATAGCAGGAGTATTTGCCAATACCAACAGGAAATAGACTAGTAAAGATATATAGGTAACTTGCTCATAAAATTCTTGGGAGTGAGCTCAGAAGGGCAATTTCAACTACTTGTTTTATCACCCTAGTAAAGAAACAAGGAAAAACGTCTATCCACTGTTCAGATTGTTTGTCAATACAATACACTTTCTTTAAAAAAGGTAAAGGAATGTCTAAGCCCTCAGTAAGAACGTTTATTGTGAATATCGGCTTTCAAGACTTAGGTGACAATACTACTCAATGATATCTTGGGCAAAGATGAAGATAGAGTGCGCTTGGTTGTAACTTAAATTGTCATAGATAACCTAATCAACCTGAATCCGTCTGGAAAACAATTGGAAACTTAAATAATAGTAATAAAGAAACTTTAATTTCATGAACATTTGATGATGAAATTTAAGGTCCTGGAGTTAACTTTGCCTCTGACAATACTACTCAATGACATCTTTGGCCAAGATGAAGATAGAGTGCCCTTGGTTATACTTCAATTGTCATTGATAACGTAATCCACCTGAATCGGTCTGGAAAACACTTGTAAACTCAAATAAAAGTAATAAAGAAAATTTCATGAACATTTGATGATGAAATGAATTAAAGGTCCTGGAGTTAATTTTGTTACTCAGTTCTTTTCCGCAAGCAGTAAATGTTCCTAGGCCAGAGGAAAAATTCGTAAACTAGAACCCGTACTTTCAGGGTACCTACTCTCTAGAACGCACTGTGATATCATTTTAATGAATTAAGAGCGTCTATTAAGAATTACTGTCTTAAGGTTTAGAAAACCATTAAGAATTCATGATGAAATTTGAATAAAAAGCTTCTTTGGTAAATTGGGTAATAGCAAGATTACAAATGTAAGTTGGAAACTTTTCCGATCTTATTTACGCGCATTTTTGTAGTTCTGTCTGTCTATAACTGTCTAGTCGTTTTGTGAAACTACGTCTTTTCAGGGTGTCCACAACTCCAACACGAATAACCAAATTCCCCTTTGTAAATTATTGACCAACAGATATGCTGTAGACTTGAGATTTTTATCCATTGTTCAGAGGAATAGTTAGAACTGAGTTATTTTTCTATTTAATTAGAGGCGAAAAGGCTTAAAGTGCGGTTAGGCTGTTTCCTTACTGGGTAGCAGCCCACGCGTCAGGTGCTGATAATTGGAAAGGAAACAAACGCTACAAATTAAGGTGACGGGAACTTCAACAGTTTGCTGTATAAATTAATACTGTTAGTACAGTAGGAAACTCATCTTTCCAAGACCTCTCTGACACTGATTATCGACACCTCACAATCATTTCGAGTACAATTCTCTTAGTCCGTAAAAATACCAGTATTTCTGATTCGTCCCTCTCTCCATAATGAAGACACCTCTGGATAACACTTACACGGAGACAGTAACACTGCTTAAATACAGTTAATTCTTAACAGTAATAGACTTACGGTAAGTACACTTGGGTAAATTCCTTACATGCATATAGTGTGAAATAAAGACAGTTTGAAAGATTGTAATAAGGCATAAATACTTTTATAGTAAGTTCCAAACTCATCTTTCCAAGACGCTGTAAAGAGATTACGCGCAATTATTGAGCTATAGGAGAATTCTCTCAATCTTATTAATATTACCATAATTTATCCGTCCGTATTTCCTTAATGGACACAGCTCTACATAAAATACGGCAACTGAACTTGTGCCTAAATTTTTGGTGTCCGTTTTAATGAGTTTTGATTGTACGTAGTAAAATTTACTAGCATAGTCAGCTCCAACATATTTGATTTAGTTAAATAACTTTTACAACTCTAAATCTTTAATGGCTAAGTTTAAGTCACCTTACCTAACGTTAAGAGTAGCAAGATCTTGGGAAAACGCTGAGAGAACGCCATGGCTATTACCTGTACTTAATGAACATCGGAAAAGTGTGCGCTCCTTATAGAAGGCAGCTATAAAGATGATTAATTTGTTTTGTGATACGATATTTGTAGTTTTTAATTTCTAATTTTCTGTGTCGATATTTTTGTTTGATATTCGGCTAAATCTTTTTTTGGCTTTCATTCTAGTTGCAACAATTTGCTAATTACTTGCTTTCAGCATGGTACTCTGGCGAAATCCGTTTTGCGCAGTAATGTGTCAAAGCCAAAGGTTCCTTTTCTTATACTTCTCAGCTATTTAACTTGTTTAACAACGTAAGGTAATAGTGCAAAGCTTCATTTCTTAAGATCTATTGTGCCATCTAAAATATTGGTCGACGAAAAGTTGTTCTAGCTCCATCCAGGCGAATTGCGGCGCTTTTCATATGCATTCCGTTAGCTAAACATGTTAAGACAAACACTTGATGTTGCTATGGTTAAGCTGCCGTCGCTAAGGAGATATGTTCCGGTCAGCCATGTTTACCTATCGCCTAAAATATTGGTATTGCAACAGCATGGGAGGGTCTTAAGTGCTCTCACAAACAGTATTGCTCGTAAGATTGTTTAGTCAAACGATGGACCACGAGGCCTGTCTAACATGCAAATTAAAGAATCTAAACTGTTAAAAAAGAAAATATACCTTTTGATAAATACGTGACTTGTAACTTATAAAATCAAATAATACCTATTTTTGACGTCTTGAATTACTTTGATCTTTGCAAGGTCGGTGGACAGTTCTTTTTCAGTTTTTTTAAAAACGTCAGTTACATAACGAACATTAGATGTCCCGTCCTGATATGATTTCTAGATTACTCCAGCCATCAGCAATGCTTTTGCTTAAAATTAGCTTTCACAGTTACCGTGCTCTTCAGCCTTCAATGAAAGATTGAATTACCCTGCAAACTGATTTGAAATTGCTCCTCTAGGCTTCATTTCATTATTCGATAATTTGAAGGCGACTGAACGAGATGCTATCAGTGTTTGCCCAATCTAGTGAAAAATCTGACCTCAGGCGATATTTGTTCTTGCATTTTAGACTGCCTTCTAAGTTTGAGTTTGAACTTTTTTCAAATAATTGAAAAATAATCCACAGAGCCAAAGATAGGTCAAAGTTGAAAGACTTGAAAGATTCCGCGTCATAAAAAAGTAATTGTAATGTTCTGTTGTAATGTTGAAGGTAGCCTATATTAATTAACATCGCTTAGCATTTGAAGAATTTACGGAACAAATATTACCTCTCAACTCCTGACCTTTTTGTCTTCAGCCATAGTACCTATGGTCTCCCCTCGTGGACAATCGATCAAGTTCCTCGGATCATGGAGTGTCGGTTAATGCTTCTGTTCCGACTGCAATGCCTGTAAGTAAGCCCGGCCATCTGAATCTATCCCAAAAAAGGAAGGTACTTGCGAGAGTCTTGGAATATACCTCTTACCATTTTTAAGGTTTCGTCTTCATTGAAATTTAGACGAAAATGCTCTGAAATATAAACATCATTTTTGATGACCCTCATATTAACTCTGAGAGAGCAAGTAGGAACCACCTATTTATCCGGCCTCTGTTTGTTTGCGCAATAAGCGCACTCCGTCATTAACTGACTAGATTCATCAACCCCGGGGGAAACCCCATATAAAACTGACGCGGATGCTCGTCCGAAAACTCAAACTAAACCCCCTAGGGAGACCAATGTGGGTGTAAACTGACCCCTAAGGAACATTTCTGTGTGGTCAGTGTGAGGACATTTTTGGTAAATTTCTTTATGCACAGAACTAAACGATACCTGAATGGGCAAATACAGTTGACTCCCGATAACTCGAACCTCCCGCTAATTCGAAGTAGTTTTTGTTTCCCTTCGGATCATTTCTATATAATTTTACCCTCGATAACTCGAACCATGTTTTGAGCCCTTAAACGTCGGGGAAAAAAGCAGTCTACTGGCGTACCAAACATTGAATTTTGAATTTCCCATCGACGTGTTGTAGGCATATAGTTTACTATTGGAGGCTGATGTTGTTTGTCACAAATCTCACGTGAAACAGCGTTACTTCTCAAAACAGTAAAACGCATGCTCTATTTAGGCAATAATTTGTATACGTTACGTTCTGATTTATAACCTAGAAGTATCTTTTAATTTTCACTTGACATTCCTATAATTAAATGTGATTAAAATGTTCACTATGCAGTGAAAACTGTTTTTTTTTTTTCACCCCCGGCTATTTTCTTCAAGCTCCCGATAACTCGAACCTGCTTCGATTTTCCCTGAAGGTTCGAGTTATAGGGAGTCACTGTGTAGTGACTTTCCATCCCAAACATCCTAAGTGAGACCAAAATATGTAATTTACACCCCAAAGCAAGACGATGAGCACCCCTGTCACTTTTAAGTGGGGGTCCCCCCCGGGATATCAACTAGGAATATTGTCCTGACAACTGATAAAAACATGCAGTCTATTTCCATACGTTTTTGTCATGTTACCATAACCGCTCATAACGAAAAAATTGCACCGTTCGAAAGACAGTCGGCATTTCTGAGCAGTACAAAACACCACATTGATTATTATATTTAAGACTTTTAGAAAACCGTCTAACTCCATTAAGTCAGAGAATAAGGTCTATAATGGATAAAGTAGTTACACAAACAAACGCTTTAATATTAACTTTTTAACATTGATAATGAGGCAAGAAATTGAGGAACTGAAAAGGCGATAGAAGAAATATTCCTGCATTTTCTGCAGTTGTAAGCAGTTCGGCGTATTGTTTGATGGGTTCGTAAGTCACGTTTTGTAAGCCATAGAATATATAACCTAAACTGTGTCGCAATTTTAAGCAAATAAGCGATGACAAGGCATTTTGTTTTACTTTGTATATTACTCGGATAACATCTTTCGCTCAAAGCTGGACTTGGTAGTTAGACACGAGAAGTTGGAGCCTTTGTATAATTTTTAATATATACTTTTTAGCAACTACCTGACGGATAGAGCTGCTGAAGAACCTTACAGAAACACGACCTTAAATCAACCGTACCTTAATTCATATTTGTCGCCGATTTTAAGAGCCTGCCTACGTGTATTGCCTGACAGCGGTTGGCCACCTGCTATTGCAAGTTTGAGGGGTGCTCTGTCAAATATGCTGCGTGTATAAGCAGTGAGACGTATCTGATTCCCATCTAATGTTCTCACTGGCTTACAAAATATCTCTATAAAATATGTTCCAATTCATTCTATCCGTAACAGAATGTATCTCCACGCAAACATATACACAGCTTGGCTCATTCTAATTCTAGAAGGTAAGTGTTAAAATCCTTTGCTTTTAAGAATGGGATATCTAATTAATTCCTTTATCTGAACAAGGAATTACCTGCAGCATTCTGAATATGGAGAGTTGCTTGGATCGTTTCATGCCGATGTTAAATTTTTGTAGATAAAAAGAACGTGATATGTTGAAAAATACCTCGTTACGTGTCTCTCTACTATAGTTTTGCTCGATACAAACAAAAAATTCAGGATGACAATGAGAATGAAAAGAAATATTTCTGAGTGAGTTACTAATATTTACGGAAAACACAAGTATTTTTTTAATGTTTCCTCGAGTGCCTGGTATAAAATTGACAAGGTATTTTAAAATGCTTTGGTCATTTGGGTTCGGGTAAAAATATGAATTATATTTTCGCTTATCAATTATCACGTGACGACATCGATAACGCGACCTCCAATTTCTAATATCTAATTTCTGTATACTTTTCAGTATCACTCATAATCATAAAAACCTCAATGTAACGAACCTCTATATAACGAAGTCCTCGGTATAACGAACGATTTTCTTTACTTCAGTGCTAGTAAAATATGTGAAAAAGAACCTTGATATTATGAACCTCGTTACAGCGAACAAATTTTGTCAGTCGCTTGGCCCTTCGTTAGATCATGGTTCCACTGTAACTATCATTAAAACACACCTACTGCAATCAAGTTAACGGATTAGTGAAATAAGAAAAAAACCTTTTATCCCATCACCATCGCTAAGAGAATCTCCGACCATGTTTTGGTTCACCTGGACACTTGACTTGAGCTCCTTTGTCAGGTTCAACAACCATTCAGGAATGCAGTCAAACCCCGTTAGTTAATACGGATACTGAGGGGCCATAGAAAGCGTCCGTATTGATGGAGTGTCCGATTCAATTAAGCGGGTTGAATTTAGGGAAAATTTGAGGGCTTACTTCTCCCAGAGGGACAGAAGAACTGTCCTTAAAAACGAGGTGTCTCTCCGTATTAAGCGGGTGTCAATAAAGTGGGTTTCGACTGTATAACCATCTTTAGAAATGGAACTTATAATTTACTCTTCGGATTTCTTATTTTTAAGCACCAGAACATAAAAGGACCTTTTATATGCTTTTGTTTTAGGTTAGTCATTTGCATGTCATCGTTTGTTATGGTAAGACAGTTTCCGGGTTAACTGACGTACGGTTCTATCGTTCTTTCAACAATTTAATTCGTTTCTTCTCTTTTACTTTTTGTGACGTACAAATTCAAGAAGATTTGCGCCAAACATCATTTTCTTTAAGTTAGTTGATTGATGGAGATACTTGGACCATCACTGATGTCATCGATGCCATTTCCTATTGGCAAGCCTGATGTAGATAGCAAGCAATGAAAATAACCACAAGTCAGTGTTTATGTGACATTTGACAGGTTATAATAAAACATACAAGGAACGAAGACTCTGTAAAGAAGAAAAGATTATATTGCTTTATTTGTGTCGGAAAAGTGTAACAAATTGCTTTTCCAGAATCGATAGGTAAAGAAAAGATGGAATAATTCTAAATAATTGTAAACGGGTATTAATATGTTTATGTTAAATTATTAATTAAAATAAATAATAAGAGGAAGTTAATGACAGTAAGCAGATTCATGAAGGAAATTGAACATAGCTTTCCCCATTCCTAAGGGTGAAACAATCTGTTATACTCTTTTGTTCATGTTCTATTTTTTTCTGTTTTATTCTATATCCGATGGGCAAAAGAATAAGAAAAGAGCTTTTCCTATGTATGCTATGTAAATTTTCCCTTTTACGTCACAAGCTATTTGTTTTTGTGTTCTAATTAGGTATTTTGAGCATTCTAATTACGGACAAAAATTACCACTCAACAAACTGAACGTTTGACCTTTTTCACTGGCAAGTGACACAACCTTCTAGACAACAGCATAGAAATTAAAGCTAATGTGACTCCTGAACAATTACCTATAGTAAAATTGCAAAGTCATTGCATTTCTTAATGTTTCTTTCCTAATATTCTAAAATTAGAATGGCCATGGAAGATCGAAAGAACCCTTCTTCATTCAGTCACTCTCGAATGTTTTCCTTAGCCTTTCCTTTACAGGGATACAAGTCTTTGTTTTATATGTCTATCTGCAATAGTAACCCTAAGGAAAAAATATTATATATTATAGTCTGTGAACAGGCTCTCTCTTTGGGGGAAAAATAGCGAGGAAAGGGAAGGGAAAGGCGGGGAGAAAGAGCCTGCGTAGCAGGCCCAAGAAAGAACGGGCATGCAAGAGGGAGACACGCGAGGAGACTCCCCTCGCGTGTCTCCCTCTCTCGCGCTCGTTCTTTCTTGCGCCCACTACTTCCAAGCGCATGGCACGCAGGCTATTTGTCCACAGCCCTTTTCGCTTTTCCCTTCTCCTCAGTTCCCCGCTCGTCCAAAGGCCTGTTCACAGGCTATATATACTATAACCCTCGTTTCCGCGCTACTCTCCCCAGATCATCCCGCGCTACCGCCATTTTAGAATAAGGTGTATAAAAAGTACTTGTGAAAGATACTGTCTAATCCTTATTCTCTAATTATTTTGAATTGGTTCAGTATATAAAACAAATTTCAGAAGAACACTTTATTGACAATAACCTTTTAGCTCATCTCTGTTAAAACATTTTATTAATGTAAAACTGACGAGTTTCTTGCATTTTATATATTAAGGGGTAATGTAACTCAGATGCAAAAAAAGCCTCTCAAGGGCCTGTATAATATATATCCAGCATAAAACTGCAGTATTGACAATTTTAAGCAAAAGAGCTGTGCCAGTTGACCTGTCCTACCGATAAGAGAACAAACTCCTCAGACCCCGTAATCGTACCGTGGAACCCCGTTAACGCGGTCACTCAATGGGCCAAAAAAATTTGGCCGTAATAACAAGGTGACCGTATTAATGAGGGTTTCTTTACTAGAAAATGTACGGTCGTTTTTGCCAGGAGGCCAAAAAAGTACAAACTGACAAACCACAAAGAACTGCAAAAAAAGTGGCCGTAAGGCGGGCTTCCTTGGTATTTTCAACAATCCTATATTTTATCTCGTTCTAATAGGTCTAACAAGGTGCTCTGGTCAAGAGGGAGAGCTAACAAGATTTCTTCTGAACACTACTCACTACAACAACAAGTTTAGACCGGTTAAAGACGATAACACCACAGTATATGTCGAGCACAGTTTGATTTTGCACAGGATAGTTAAAGTAGTAAGTTGCAATTGCTTTGAAATACAGTATGTTGTGTTTTGGCAAGTTAAGCGACTTCTTTAAATCCCATCCAAAGTCATTGAAACAATCGCCTTGGCCTACGGGACATCAGAAATCTTTCTTGAGGGAACAACATCAAGAGGTTCTGCCGTCAAACCCGGCTTACATAACGCCGGGTAATTGATGCTGGGAACTTGTTTCGATTTGTGCATAATGCACTGAAACTATTTTACTTTCGTTTCTGACAAGGCGATTGGACCTTTGAATTTCGGATTCATGCCTTTTATTAGCCTGAGTATCAGGTCTTCCTTAGGGGTACGGGGAGAGGAAATTTTAGAGGGGAGGGGGTAGTTTCTCTCTCTCTCCTCTTTTCCCTTCTCTCTTCCCCCTTTCACCCAGAGACGACTGATACTCCGCCTAGCCTTTTACTAGTTATCTTACTGTTTGGTATAGCATTTTACTGAGATTACCTTATTGGTACTTAATTTCGCGAGGTTTTATTTTCGTGATTTTAACACTCAAATATGAAAAGGCCATTAAATCTCGCGATTTAAGCGTTCTGAACTTCATTTTATTTTTAAAAGAGTCTGAAAGTTTCCAAATTTCTGGGTAAACTGAAAAAACAATAAGTGAAAGCTTTACAAATTAACGTTATTTCATTTACTGAAGGTACAAAACGGAGCTTACCAGTAAAACCAGTTAACAAGTTATATTTTCGATACATAACACGGTATCATGTATACGTTGTTGCTATTAGAAGTCCATTTTTTTCCTGTGATTTGAATTTGCTATATGAGGATTTAATTTCGCTGGTCTTTATTCTCGCGAGTTTTTTACAATTGAGAAAAACGCGAAATCAAAGACCCGCGAAATTTAGTACCAATGAGGTAGTAGCTTTGTATGGAAGGCTATTTGCCCCGCCACGTACGAATTTTCTGTCAGTTGTCCCTGTTACAATTTTCTAATTTGCCACGCCTTAGTTTCTTGCTAGAAGAGGCCTCTTTTTCCTAGTATTCAGGGAAAAGAGGCCTGTACTAGCAGAGGAGGCTTTCATCGCCCCAAATAAGGGAACTGTCTTGGATTCTGGATTCCAGGAACTGGATTTCGGATTCCTTATCAGTGAGACTTGGATTCCAGATTCATTGAGCTGAATTCTGGATTCCAAAACCTTGAAAAACTGAATTCCACAAGAACAAATTTCCTGGATTTACCTTACATAGGGCGACTTTCAAAAGAGAGCAGGCATCTTAATTTCATGTTCGGTTTAGATTTCTCCTTGTACTAGTAATAAAAGGAATCAGAACACCATTCAACGTGCTAATTTACCATTTTTTCCATTGAATACATATTTTTTTTCTTTTCCTCTTCAGGAAGAAAAACACCTTAGGATTGCTTTAGATGTGATAATTAAAATGGTAAGGCATGAATATTAGTAAATAAATAAATCTCTCCAAATTCAATTCGAAGGAGAATGAAAAATAAGCGGCAGTACGCAAAAGTAGAGTGGGAGGAGTGTTGGCACTGCTGAAATCATGCGAATAGGGCATTTCTGAGTTCCAAAACTGTCACTGGTAAACCAAGGACAAGTGTAAAAACATTCTTGTGAAAATGAATTTATATTTGCTTGAGGATCAAAAATCATTTTCATGGCTTTGCACTTAGCCTTGCTATGAAACAGAGGCTTGAAGAAACTCCCAAATAAATCTCCCAAATAGCCCATTGACTGATGCGCCACCGTTATCATTTTTGAGGGTCGGCGTGGTAGAGTGGTTTCGGCGCCTGACGTTTTTTTTTTTATACATCTTTGGTTCAGGTTCCGCTCTGACCACTAACTGGAGCTCTTTCGTGGTACTCCCGAGTTCATCGATCACTTTTTGGGATAGCCAAGAGAGGCTTCACTCTCAGTTCTGTTGGCTTTTTAACCATATTATTATACAATAATCCTAACATTTAAGAAATAATTCTCCTCTCGTCACTAGACTGTTAAATAATTTATTTCAGCAATGGAGGGATGAAAATTTAAAGTGGAATTTTTCTCAATTTGGCGGGATAAAACAGATTAATTTGGGCAATACAGATATCTGGACGCCGCAGATTATTTTATACAACAGGTAAGAAGACATATCATTCATCACTTTAGAAAAGAAAAAGGAACTGGAGCTCAAATCAGTCTCGCCATTGTTTCTATGATCGTTACTTAACGGGACGCGCCAGTCAGCCATCGGCCAATTTCTTTCCCTATTCCTTATGTAATAGAGAGGAAAGGGGGAAGGGGGGCTTATTTGAGAGGGTAGGGCTTATTTAATTTAGAAACGACGATAGTATCGGTTCTTCCTAAAGAACTAGGATACAAAGTGGAGAAGCTCAAGTACAAGACGTTTTAGGTCATGCAGCCGAGCATCAGAATCAAATCCGAACTTCCAGTTGACAAACATACCATCCCGGATCAGTCCACACGAAGTTTTACGGTCGTGATTAATTAATACAGTCTATCATTTATTAGTGAAGAATAATTAGGGGTGATGAGGGAGGCTTAATAGAGAAGGGGGCTTATGAACTTTCTTCCCCTGAAAAGGGGGGGCTTAATATAGGATTTACGGTAATCCGGCACCCGGATAATACGCACATTATGGCATGTCCCCTTAGTGTCTGTATTAACCGGGTTCCACTTTAGTCCCAAAAGTCTTTGAGAACTGCACAGTTTCCTTCTCGTTTCTAAAGTGGCGAAGCTGTTTCACGACATAAATTTTGTTTAATAAGTTTTGCCAGATTCTCGGTATTAAACTTAACAGCAGCACGGGACGAAATGGCTTCTAAAAGATAAAATTACAACATCCATGAGAAACAACCTGAGCATTATAATTTAAAGTTAAAACCAGTTCCAAATAATCCGAGACTCAGTAACACATAGCTTCTTATAAACAAAGTCTCTTCCTATTTTATTGAATTTTGTTCTGGTTCCTTGTCTGCGCCTTTGTCGATGGAAAAAAAATAGTTTTGTTCAGATCTCTTGGCGTTAATTGCCTTCCTTACAATTTAGAGAGATCCAGAATCACGTTCACCTAAACGCCCATGATTCGTACCACGTGACCGTTTTTACCGTTTACTTGTCGTTTACTGTTTATTATGTCCACACAAAAATTAGTAGTTTCATGTCAAGCGCATCCATATTATTTATATTCACTTATAATATTTATTTTTACTTATTTTGGACAGTTTTTATTCAACCATTTCTTAATTTGACAAACTGTCAAATTGAACTATCTGATGTTTGCCGTTTGCCGTAAATGTGATTTGAAAACTCTCTATCATAACGTCTTAAGTCTGCGAGCGAATAATTTTTGGTTGGTAACAGTAGCAACCTCTCTCCGATCCACTCTCTTGGTCGGATTTACTTGAATAGTAAGCGGCCTGGGAACCAAGTATGAAGCAGGCAAGAAAGCAGCTGGTGATATCCCCCCTCCCTCCCCCCCCCCCCCAAAAAAAAAGGCCAGGAAGACATTACAATTCCCAATTCCATTCTAAGTCCCACGTGACAAAGAAACCAGAGCCAGCTTAAAACCACAGATTAAGGCCGTGCATTTGACTTCTAACACATGTGCAAATATCATAATGCAAAGACACGTGAGACAGGCTCGTTTTATGCATTGTTAGGTTTTGTTTTTCTCATATCCGCTTAATATTCAGCCAAGAATCAGCGCTTGAGCCTTTTAATAGAGTTCTTGCCACAAGAGGACGTAAAAAAACTAAAACCGAAAGCAATTATATTGCAGGGCTCTGTTACTATATTGTCTTAACCTGTTAGCAGAATTTGAGCGAGCTACGTCTTTTAATGAATATGCTGATGAACCCTCGGCTGACAAAATCAAAATTGATAAGGGAAAACAGCTTACTCCGCTCGAGATTTATTATCGTTAAGTAGAAAAAAAATGCATAGGTCTGTTACCAGATTCTCAACTCATTAATAAGTACTTACTAATCGGAGCAAATGGTCTCTCTTGTAAAATAATTGACGAAAACTCAATACTTTAGTCCATAATTACAAGTTGTGGCGCAATACCCCGGAAGCTTGAAAATGGCTAGTATGATCTTAACATTATATTGCCACCTTACAAAAGGTTGTGACTTGGCCGAACATAACAAAACAGAAACGTGATTAATGAGAACAAGAGCGATATTTACACAGGAGTAACTATAAGCGTGGTAAGCTCTTTTTCTAAAGTTTGTATAATATACCAAACGTGTTTGACAGTTGAATTAATTGCACACATCCCAAACCTTGACGAAGTACTCCGGCTTCACGGATAGACGCTGAAATGGCTTTCCTTGGGCTTATACTGTTGTTCATAGAGTGTTTTCTCGGTGGCTTCCTCATAGCGTACTTTCTATGTTCTGACGGCGGATCGTGCAAAACCAACGTTTTCCTTGAGACAGGGAAAGACAATGAAAAGGAGGAGGAACTGACAGAAGTTACAGTTGAAACCAACGGCCCTGAACAGTTCGAAAAGACAAGTTCAAGCGATGCAAAGCAGCAGCAACTTGAGGATTAGTAAAAAGACAATAACGAGAGCGAGGAAATTCAAACAGACTGTAAAGCGAGCGAAGACGAACAAAAAGAGGCACACCAAGAAATCACCGGGGAGGATTAACTTTAACTGACTGATGTGCTCAAAATCGTTCATTATGACATTCAAGGACAAATCGGCCTCGTTTTTAATAGGTTTCTAATAAGTTGCTTCCTAAGAGTTGTAAATAGCTTTTAAAAGTTGTGTTTAGCATCGCAAGTATGCATTTTAGTTTGTGTTCAGTCAGCGGCGATCTATGTATGACCTTTGCTGTCAGTTCAGTTTTACGACTCAACGAATACAAACTCTTTAGATTTATAGATTTCTGTCTTGAGAACAAAATCGGATGCAATAAATTATTTGTTTACTCATATTACCTGTTTACTATGCTACTTGTTGTACAAGTTCGTTCCGACCGTTTTAAAACGTCCAACTTTGGAAAAGAAGAAGCAGCAGCAGCAGCCAAAAAAAACAATTCAACACACATATTCCTCCGATCGCATATGTAAATAGACCACGACGGAAACAGTGAGGAAGAACCGAATGCAGATCCTTGTTTGGAATTACAACTACAGTGGACTGACAATCAAAACCAAGGAGCGATTTTAACGTCTCCAATTGACCTCCAAATTACCTTTCCTAACCGGCTCTTTACCTCCTTGATATCTGCTATCTCAGGAGGATTTTCCTTCAACTTGAATTATTAGGAGAACGGCTAAAAAAAGAGAAAATCGAAAGACACACGGAATTCCGACGTCACTTTCGCATTACCCATAGTACACCCTACCCCTTCTCGAATTTTGCATCAGCGTTGTTTTCGCTTTCTCTTGTGACGATTCTATTTTTTATTTATTACTTAGAGGAAATTGAAAACAATTCTTATGCAAAATTTTGGGTAATAACCAACGCGGATTATGTGAAAATGGCAGATTTCAGACCTTTAGCAGGTGGGTTCATTTCACGTGCGTTTTTAACTGAAAAGGAGGTTTCACGTGTTCGGAACTGAGTACGGCCTGTTTCAAACGTCGAAAATCCAAATATGCCGAATTTAATACTAACGAGGAAATACAAGTTGCTCTCGCTCACTTGCAAAACATATGCGGTTTCCAAAATATCTGGATTCATGTGTACCGGGCCTTTAACCCTTTAAATTCTAAGATCAAAATTTGAATTCTTATTTGTTGCCCTTACTCATTTCCTACAGAAGTTTATTTATCTTATTTACTGTATGTGATGAGAAGTAAAAAATGATCATGAATAGACCCTTTGACTTTGTTTTCAAATTTTGACTGGAAGCACTCTAGTAAGCAAAAATCTGTCCACACTGCATGAGAGAACGCCTTAAATTAATGTAATTAAAGTTGCCAAGTTTGAAAGCGATATGTTGAAAACTAACGAAGATATAGCTCTGCAACGTCTCTGAATTTTACAGTCGGTTGTTTTGCGAAGAGTGCCGAACAAAAACAGCTGATATATATATAAAAAAAAAACAAAAAACAATTTAAGATGTAGTCACTGCGAATTCTGCAAAAACAAGTTGCGTTTTCATAACTACTTGATGCTATTTGATGACACACGAGATTCCTTGGACAGTGAGTTTGCTAAACCTACATGACTGCAAAACCATACACAATCACGCTGACGCTCTCATTATCACATTCATTAGCGGAATTTATTGCAATTTTTCTGTTATACTTTGCAGGACTCTAAATCAACACGCATCCGCGCCACCCTTGTTTACATGTTATAGTCACACTACCTTTTAAACAAAAGTTTATTTTACGTTCTACTTTCTAAATAATATAGATCCGAATCAACACACATTCTCACCATAGTTGCAAAAGCTTTGCTTCACTTTCTACTTTTTATTTTACACGATTTTAAATAATAATAATATAATAATAAAAACACTCTCCCCAGAATCGAATTCGCACTCATATTCACATTGCATCTGTGGCAGATGTTCTTATTTCACGTTCTTCTTTCTATTCTCCTTTGTTTAGACTCCAAACAAAAACATAATCGCGCCCACGTTCACGAACACATTCTTGTTTTAGTAGCTGGCAGTTATGTCACGTTCATGTTTTCACTAAACGGGGGTTTCACGTGTCAACAAGCCATGCAGACTTAAATCTTGCTATGGTTATCTGTTGAACTTAATTCTATTATAAAAAGCAAGTCAGTGTTTGTTGACTCCCGCAATCAGTGCTATACTAAATACACATCAAGTCGAATGCGGATAAAACAGAAGAAAATTTCAGTATACCTTGCAACAACTTCAGTCAGCTCTCGTCGTAGATGTAACTAAAACAGAACAAAATATTCTATCTGAATCTAAGATCTCTGAATCTTAGATTTTATTGTGTGCTTTCTCTAAACTTTTTACTTGAAATATTTGGAAAAGCATTTATCAATAACGTCCAAGTTTATTGATTTTCCACCAGGTGTTTCTCTTTGCGTGTACTTAACAACTAAAAAAAATTAACGCGTGTTCAGTATATATCTTTTTTTTTTTCGCGCCAACACTTCCCGTACCTCTGGGAAACTAGCCTGCGAGCAAGCTCTCCGGGGTGCTCTGGCGGAGGGGCGGGAAAAGGAACTACGTCTCTGAAATTTGAATTCCACCTCCAAGTTCCCTGTGGCTCCCCGTTGACTGAGCTTTCAGTTTTCAGCCAATCAGCGCGAAGCAGAAACAAGGGCGAATGTAAACAAATACAGAAAAATACGTGCCTAGGTTAATGTCGTCATTACTAATGTCATCTCCGCCAATCAGCATTTCGCACGCTTGGGCTACTTTACGTTAAAAAGCTAAAACTTGTCTTCGCAGCCATTGAATTCCAAACCGAAGAGTCCAGATTTGTTTTTTAAGACTATATTTAGGTTTTGAAACTGTTTCGTGCTGTCTGTTGCAACGAATGACAAGGATCGATAGACATGGATTGAAACTTGAAAAAGTTGGGCCAACTTTTCTAGCTTTGTCATCTCTGACGACTAGGGGTATATCATCATCATCATTATCATCATCATCATCATCATCATCATCATCATCATCATCATCATCAGGGCTTGTATTCACTCTTGACAGAGGAACCCCTCCCTGGATCGATCCCACAGGTGTCTGTGCTTAGCTAATCTTGACCATGAGGGTCCGATCCGTTTGGTGAGACCGTCTCTCCATCTTGTTTTTGGACGACCCTGTTTTCTGGTCCAATCTATTGGGGTCCAGTCTGTTGCTCTGATGGGGTATATGTCAATTAATAATAATTAACTTTAAAAAATTCAGTGATACCACGGGTACCTATAAAGCTCCTTTCGTTTCTGTTCAACGAGTCTTCAGGCAATCTAATACTGTGCCGAAGGAAAAATATTGGTTTATTAAAGACAACATTCTTTTACAAGCTGTATACTCCGTTACAATACCGAAGAGAATTCTTCTCGCGTGTGTCGGTTTTTATATAGTGATCGTCCCATGCAGGATAATCCATAAAGACAGTATTGGATTCCGGATTCCAAGCACTGGATTCCAGATTCCATGTATTGGTATTTCAGTAGAACTGGAATTCCGCATTCCAATCGTTAGTGGGATTCTAGCTTCTTGAAGCTCAATCCCTGATTCCAAAGCCCAGAATTCCGGATACACAAGCAAAAGTTGACCGCATTCCGGGGAGATAGTGAGCAATTACCTTGACATCTTCTATCATGTCTTAGGGCAGCTACCGACGAATCTGAAACAGAGTCTTTCAAAGCCACCGTGACGTACGATGGGAATGTCACGTGGTTGGTACCAAAGGTTACCAAGAGTTCCTGTCAAATAAGTGTTGAACACTTTCCCTTGGATGAGCAGGTTTGTTTATGTGATTTTCTCTTAGTTACAACGTATCTTCTTCAGTTGGTCTCACTTCATTAAGGCAAAACCTTATTCCTTTTGTTTGTTGCCAGTTGGCATTCTCTAAATTTATCGTATTTATCGGATTTGGGGCTAAACAAGGTGAAATTTAGCCGATCCCCCCTTGAATGTTACTTCACTTGAGTGGTCCCCCCTAATAACTTTTGATGACTTTCGCGATCCCCCCCCCCCCCCCCCCCCCGCCCCATGTCCTCATTAATAATGAACGGTCCCTAAGTCCATTTATAGCTCGCCCCATGTAAAGGCAGTCTTGGATTCTGGATTCTACGCCGTGGATTCGGGATTTCTTGTCAGAGGAAATTGGATTCCGAATTCCAATGGTTAGCAGGATTCCGGGATTCCTTGAGCTAAATTACGGATTCCAAAGCCCAGGATTACGGATTCTACAAACAAAATTTTCCGAATTCCGGATTTCAAAGCAAAAAATTCCCTGGTTCCCTTCCGGAATCCGGAATACCTTACATGAGCCGATCTAGCATAATCGAGTTATCACTTTAGACTTTACTTCTTTTATATGGATAACTGAAATTAATCAGTCTTCAAAATTGTAATTTTTTTTAGATGTGCAAATTAACGTTTGGCTCATGGAACTATGACATTACGAAGCTCAACATCTCCGCTGCCAGTCGGACTGTCTTCACAAGCGATTATATTGCCAATGGAGAATGGGTTCTGATCAGTGCGCGCTCTGAACGTAGCCTTATGTCACATCTCTGCTGCAAAAACATGGTGTCTGGGGTATCTTACGTGCTCCATATCAGGCGTCTTCCGCTGTTTTATGTCACAAACTTCATCATACCGTGTGCGCTTATATCTGTTCTGACACTCCTGGTGTTTCTCATGCCTGAAGGTTAGACACGCTGCTTTAATATTGTAAATTAGTTTTTCAGTCTGAGGTGATAAGGATTTTAAGTGATTATCCTAAAGGGATTCTTAAACTGGTGTTTCAAACGATATTGAGTCACACAGCATGGTAATCTAAGGAATCAGTAGTGAATTGTATGCGGCTTTTGATTTAACGTAGAGCAACACTACTGGTGGCCTGGGAACTAGGCATCAGGCATTCAGAGTGAGCGTGTTACGTCACCTTCATTTCCGTTTTGATGCCGTACCGCATACCCCTCTCTTAGTTATTCCATCCCAAGTAGGGTCGTCCCCCAGCTGTCTGTTTTTTTTGACGGTTTTATTCTATGCTTTCGGCCAGTCAGCCATTTATTTTAATACTCAGTCAGTCAGGGAGTCAGTCACTCGGTCTACCAGTCAGTCAGTCAGTCAGCCAGTCACTCAGTCAAAGAATCAGCTGGCCACTCAGAAAGTTCACGGTCAATTGGCCAACAAGTCGAACGGTAAATATTACCCACCCGACGAGTAACACACAGAAAAGCAGTCAGTTAAATTCTACTGGTGATCAAACGTTTCTGTCTGCCTTCATCTGTAGTATATTTTCTTCGTTGTCTTAAATTCAGACACTGGTGAACGAATGGCAGTGGGAGTCACAATTCTTCTATCGCTGGCTGTATTTTTTTTAATGGTGGAAGAGAAAATGCCCGTTTCAGAAGACCTTCCGTTGATTGGTAAATACTACAGTTGCACCATAATAGAGGTATCAGTATCTCTAGCGGCCATGTGTTATGTACTGCGCTATGTACACCATAGGTCTGGTCCATTGCCTCACTGGAGAAAGGTCAGTATAACATTAAAATTTAAGATTCGGCCCATGCAAGGGAATACAAGTCAGTCTTGGATTCTGGATTCCACCCGTGGATTCCGGATTCCATGAACTGGATTCCAATTTTTTTACCTGTGGAACTTGGATCGTTAGTAGGATTCCGGATTCCTTGTGCTGTATTCTGGATTCCAAAGGCTTGCATTCCGGATTCCACAAATCAAATTTCCGCCATTCTGGAATCCGGATTCCTTTACATGGGGTGACAACATATTCTCATCTTACTCATCTAATCAGCTGAAGCCGTTTAACGACTTGGGATTCCGACCTGACTTGCAGAAGCGCATCAGTTCAACTAACCATTCGATAATCGCTACGTGACAAACTGGAGATCAGGGAGGAGTTTTTAGTTCGTAAACTACCCCGTGATAATGAAAATTAAGATGAATTTGGTTTTGTAACACAATTGATAAGTGAGATAGTTTTTTATGTTATCCGAAAGAAATTGTCTGTTACTTATTGCAATACCTTCAAAGTGGAGCCCGTTTACGAACTAAACTATAAATAAACGGCCGGTTTTTAATATCCGCCCATCCCTCACACGACTTTCCCTTTTCCCTCCTGAATCGGTCCCAGATTTAACTCCCAACTGTTGTTATAGTTGTTTAAACCTTCCTTGGTGGGAGGAGGGGGTGGATGGAGGGGGTGGGGAGGGGTTGAGAAGCGTTTTCAGGGCTCATTTCTGTCGATGAACACTAACCTTTTCATTAGGAGGCCAGCAATTTGAGTTCAATAAACGTGGCAATATGCGCACTTTTGAGTTACATTCACTCGACCATTCGACTGACAAAGCAGGCTTTTCGTCCGAAATTCACGAAAGGCCTTTTTTGTTTGCCAGAAATACATTCTAGGTTTCTTGGCGCGGGTGGTTTTTTACAACGCCGGACACACAGAAACGCGTGAAAACAAGGCACCGAGGGCACAACTACAACTGGACACTCGAGGTTCCCGAGCGACCGAAGAAGAAGGCCGGACAAAAGCAAGGATTACCATGAAAAAGTGGAAAAATCGTAAGATAAGGGACTTTTTAGCTCATAGATTTACCGGTATTTTCTATCTCCAGGCTATAGAATGCAACTTGCATGGCAACAGCAGTTGTTGTACGGGGAGGAGGCCTGACGAATGCTTTGTTGCCACCCCTCCCCTGCTTCTTCTTACCCCTACTCCATTCGTATTTACCAAGGTCTCTTTCTCCTTTATAATTTCTACCCACGAACGCAGCCATGCACTGACAAGATTCCTGGGTCCTCACGGCTGTATACTGGGCATAATCAGTGTTTTGAGTGTAGTTTTTTCAGGTTGGTGTTATGCGAAAACGTAAATAGCGATTGTGGTACCTTCCATGTGCTGACTTCGTTCTAGAAATCTATAACCCTTCTTGTACCTAACAAACCTCTTTTTTTACTTTTTCTTTTTTTGTTCACTCAGCAACGATTCCAAAAAAGAAATTCGACCTCCCAGCAGCCGAGTCTCGAGCGGTCAAAATCCTCGCGGAAAACGTTAAGGAAAATGACAAGACGGATGAAATACACGAACAATGGCTGCTAGCGGCGAATGTTCTTAACAGGTTCTTCATTTGGCTGTTTCTTATCGCAGTTATCATCACTATTATAGCTGTGTTTACTGAGGATACAACGAGACTTGAAACTTAGATATCACTGAACCCAGGTTGAAATTTTTAATGGATTTGATCGAGGGGCGATCGACGTTTTGACTGAAAGATGAGAAACGAAAGAACGATGGAAAGTTTTTTTTATAGCAGCCGAGGAGCATTACGCAAAGATTTTAAATTTTCCCGCAGAAGATCTCACTAGAGTAGAAAGACCGATTTTTCATTTTTTTTTTTAAATGCACGTCAAGTCAGATTAGGATGATGTAGCCTACGTGTAGCCGCACCCTCCCCCCGACAAAGGAAAAACGGGGAGAGTGAAGAAAGCAATCTCGCCGCCATTTTGCCATGTGCGTGTGTGTTTTACATTTAAACCAATGAACGCCTCCGACAGAAATGATCGAACGGGCAGCCGATGAAAAACTATTATATATTTTCTTGGAAACGGAGTGACGTCACATAACACGATTCGTGCCAGCCTCTCGTAGACGCTCCCTCTCTCCGTTGTTCCTTTGTCGGTGGGAGGGTGCAGCTACACGTAGGCTAGGGATGATGCAGTGACATGGATGGATGGTGGGAGGGAATTAATACTTACATTTAAGAAGTTTTGTTCATTCAAGCCGATCGTGTCACCAAGTGACATCAACACTCCGACACAATACCTTGTAAAATTTCACTGTTGTAGACCCATATATTTCTTGACGCCACATTCCGGTCATAAGCCCCATCACTGCGATGAGACAACGGAAACCCTTTATTTTCCCCTTACGAATGTAACTCATACATGCCCAAGGCTTAAAGGGAACCTCCACTTCAACAAAAAGATAACTTTAAATCACAGGAAATAAATGTTACAGTCAAGTCAATCTAAAATATTTTTAAAGAAAGCGTTTGTATCCGAAAGAAATAACTTTTGGATTCGCCTATTTTTGTTTTCAAATTTTGCGGGCGTCGCCATCTTGAATAATTGTGACGTGTAATGGTTGCCCTATTGTTATTAAACAAAAGTTCTTTGTGTCAGAACAACAGAGCAACCATTACACGTCACAATTAGTCAGATGGCGGCGCCCGCGAAATTTGAAAGTGAAAATAAGCGATTTTAAAATTCACTTTTCCTGATATAAACACTTTTTTTAAGACAAATTTCGAACAAATTTGTTTATCAACATAATTTTATTCGATTTAAACTTATTCTGTAGTAAGAGTGGAGGTTCCCTTTAAAACCAAAAACCAGAGAATAGCTTCACTTTATAGGGAGAATCTACTACGAGTTAAGGTAACCGTGGGGTTGGGTGAGTGGGGGGGGGGGGGGGGGGTGGGGGTGGGGTAGGGGTTTTATTCTAGACAGCACTTAACTGATAAGTTTGCTAATGCTTGGTAAATATGTGGAGGCCTGAGTAATTCATATCCTGTGAGAAATCATACCCAAAGGGAAAATGCTTTGGTCTTTATCAAATTCTCTCAAATAATTCTTGAACAAAAAGCAAGGAAATCAGTCTGAAAAATTTGTATTTCGATACTGGGCCAGGCGTTTAGCTGAGAACTCAAAGTAGACTTAAAACACACAACCTGATAATGTATGTTCTGTTAATTCCAAAATTAACTTACAGAGGACATAAAACAGTGAAGCAAGAGGAATCTTTGCTTTGAAGAGATGAAAAATAACTCATCTACATTAGGCAATTACCTTCTATAAACCTCTTCAATTTGTACAGGTGCAATATTTAATAATTTCAAAAATAACTACAATACAGTCTTAAATAAATAACTCATATTTTACAAACACACTTCATAATAAAGTAATAATTCCCTAAATTAAGACCGGACAGCAATTACATAACTAAAAATGTAATATTCTACTATTCCTTTTTTCATGCATAAAGATCAAATAGTAGGTAGCGTATTTCCTTAACCTTTATTTTAACCCGTAGGAAATATGAAGTAATTTTTTAAATTTATAGTTAGTAATGTTGTTATTCTGTGACTGGAAAAGAAAATCGACTGAACGAAAAGAAAAAAAAAATCTGCCCTTTTTTGGTCAAAGTGTCCCACAAAGGGCGAGGGGAAGGGAAGTGGGGAAAAAAGGTATTGGAAGGGAACGGCGAAGAGTAGGGTTACGAAAAGGTCTTCCGTATAAAAGCGAGTCAGTCATTACTCAGCACCAAATAAACAGATTCAGCGCCGCCTACACCGAAATTAGGGACTTAAAGATCCAACGACGCGGACGGTAACGAAAAAACAATAGGTTTGATTAGCAAAACAACAACTTTGCACGTGCACCATGCTTTTTTGTACATTTCTCTGCCCGTTTTTGCACGACTACGACGTGAACATTCCTAATTTCGCGTTTTACGGAGGTCGTAAACAAGCAACGACGACATCTTATTTCCCTTACTGTACTTGGATATGGTGCCTAGGAATTCAACTCCAGGAGGGTTCGCCTACATTTGACAAAGTAAGTGGGTAGTAATAATTGCGATATAGACTGAAAGAACGCAAATTCACTTTTTAAGCGAAGTTCTCATTGCCGTCGCGTCGTTGGATCTTAAAGTGCCTAATATCAGAATTCTTAGACACTTATCCATCTCTTAACAGCCCACTAAACACAGCATACACGTAACCAACAAAAACAAACATGCAAAAAAGACCAATAAAAAGTTAAGAATTCCCTCCCTTCAAAGACGAAAGAAAAATCGACTGATATAAGGAGGCAACGCGGAGGTATTAAGCTTGTAAAGGGTGGTTTGGAAACATTTTTTAAAAAGTATTTTCAAGCTATTTTAAAGTGGAGAGATAATAAAAACTAAATATATCGAATGCTTATTAAGCGATAGGACGCGAGTCGAGTTCGGCGAGAGAGACTGTTTGTCGATAGAAATAATTTTTTTAAAATGTTATTCTGATTTTTTTTTCCATTCCACTTGTGTTCTTCGTTTGTCGAAAATGTATCATAGCCAAGTGTCATATCTACAAAAAAAGACGAAAAAAAAATCAAAATTGCGTTATATTTAGACTCCTTGAACTTATACAGGACCGTTAAATAGAGTTTACACGAGCCTGTCGCCCGTCACTTAACTATAGCTAAACCCCCTATTGACAGCAGCCATACTACGTGAGAGAACATGCGAACACATAAAACAAATATCCCATCATGTTAAGAATTTTCCTACGGCACACTTCCCATCTAAGCAAATCAGATACTTACACCTCTCCCCCTGTGACTGGATCTCGTTTTCTGACTACACTCCCACTTCTTAGAACTGTGCGCCGCTTGCCACTTCCCTTAACAACAACCAAATCAAGATTTTCCTGAAGAAAAAAAGGTGGTGAAAATAAAAAATGCTAGTGGACTGGCAACCTCAGCAAAACGGGATCGTAATTTATCACCTGTGCAATAGACCATTTTTGATACATTACAATATTCATACTTGGCTCCGAGGCTTGGGGGAATAAGACGAAAGAAATGTATTATTCACTGTTGAGCCTCGAGATGATTTCTTTTGTTTTATTCCCCCAAGCCTCGGAGCCAAGGATTAATTCTAATATATCAAAAATGGTCTATTACAACAGGAATATCGAAGGTTTTCTGTAGCTTTTGATGTTATGGCGATAAAGAGAATTGCTGCTCTTACAGTTCATATTTTTCTTTGCCAAAATACCCGCAAAGGGTACAAACGAAGGCGTGTCTAAAGCAATCGGCAAAACGCATCTTACCGAGCTCCTGCTCATGGCTTTGTTAAGTTCCTCATGCGCCTGCTGTACATTGATTCCCAGTAGACTGATTCCCTCAACATTAAGCAACTGGTCTCCTGGCTCGACACCGCCTAACATGAACAAGAAATAGAGACTATTAGAGCAAAATTCGCTTCAGTCGGTAGCTATTGCAACTTGAGTAAAGCATTTTAAATAGGATTTTAGCCTGCGTAGCTAGCGGAATTGGTCCTCGCGCGAGTGAGGTTTGTCTCTTCCCCAATTCTCCACGGGGATACGCAATACGCGCAGACGAGACGATCCCGCCAGCTTTAATGCGTCTCTTCCCCATTCTCCACGCGGATACGCAGCTCTGCCTCAATATACGCACTGACGTGACGATCCCGCCAGGTCAGGTGTAACCGTGACAATATAGGAGTTGCCTGCGGAAGAGGCTACTAGACACGCGGGCTAATAGACTCTCGCAAAGCCCGTTTCCAGTTACTGCTGGTTCTTGTGGCAAGTCCACATTTCAATGTGCTCTTCGATTGCGGCACGTAACCTGACTTATATATAACATGAATAAAGGGGTTAGTTTCTAAAGAAACTGTGGCGTATTAAATGTCGGTGTTGGAATGAAAAGTAACTTGGCCAGCGTAATGATATTCAAAAGCTGACATTTGAGGCACTTGACCTTCGTCAGAGCTACTTGTAGGTTCAATTTTTGCGTGTATTCTGGCCGGGCGGTTTCGTTCTCTTTCGAGCGGGCTTTTCAGATAGTTTTCTCTGACTGCACAAGTCCTGCATCTAAGTAGTCTTTCAAAGTTAGGGGTGATGACGTCACAAGCGCGGCAGGAATGGTAAGGGATTTCCACTAGGGTGATTTAAAACATTTTGGATGTCAATGAGTTACACAAGCATATTTTGCGCAGTTGAGTTAAATGAGTTTTTTAAGTGATGAGTGCCCCTTTTAACAAGTAGAAAATAAATCAACCACATACACCAAAGGTGCGCCAACTTACCATGGACGGCCACACAGCCATGTTCCTGAACTTCTTTTACGAATATTCCGCCATCACGCTCTTCTATTTCTATTCCTAAGTCTGAAAGCTGCGGAATTATTAAAAGGAAAAAAGGTATACAGTCGACTGTCTCTTAACGGACACCTCTATAAGACGGATACCTCGGTAAAACGGACACCTAGAGTTGGTCTGTGCCTCTCTATAATCCCTTTTATAAGCTATACTTTCTATAAGCCGGACATCACTCTTAGACGGATATTTAGCTGTGGCGGATCCAGACCTTCAGATAAGCGGGTGGGGACGGGGAGGGGGGGGGGGGGGGGAGGGGTTGGGCTAGTCATCCAGACCCTGAGATAAGAGGGGTGGGGGGCGGTCTCAAAAAACATTTTTTTCCGCCCTTCGGGCCTCAATTTGGTCTAAAAATTAAAGGGGAGGGGGCGCTGGGCCCCCACGGCCCCTCCCCTGGATCCGCCACTGTTTAGTGCCGGTCCCAAAGGTGTCCATCTTAGAGAAAGTTAACAAGAAAAAGAACCAACAAAGTAGAAAACTCACTGTGACTTCAGAAATGCAAGACAGTGACTACAGCTAGAGAACTCGAGATAAGAAAAGAAGAATTTGAAGAAAATCACCGGAAGCCTCCTCCACTTCCTTATTTACCTTTTCAATTGATAAGAAGTGAGCTTCTCTTCCCTCAAGCACGTCATCTTGAAACTGTCCACAAATTAAAAAAAGGAAAGATAACGCTTATAGAGAAGTCCTGTCAATCAAGGAAATAATTCATTGCGGGCGACCAGAGGAGCCCGCAATCCTAATCTTCAGGTTGCTATTACGTCTGCGCGGCACGTATGCAGCCAGCTCTCGTTAAGACTTCCACTAACAATAAATGAAATGCATAGATTGAAATCTGATCACGCGCGTTTGGAGCTTCTATCACGTGAAACCTCTGCAAAGCGCAGCGTTGGAGAAAAAGCGTTTTGACTTTCGATTGATCTCACGCACACTCCCTAACCTTCGGTTATTACTAGTTTGTCTACTATTTTGAACATTTAGAAGGGCTTTCAAGAAACTGGGAACAAACTTTGAGTCCGGTACACTTTTTGGAGAATGTCATGAACCATTAAAGCGGTCAAAATTCTTCAGTAAAACGTGATACCTGTTTGTTATCGAGATTTAATGGCGTGGGGTGTACATCAGCTAGTACTGTTTCCTTATGGTAGCTTTCACTAGGTTCTGTCCCAACCACTTTAATTCTGAAACATAACATGAGGATAAACTACTACTTCAGCAGTAAAGTACGTTGGAACCTCGATATACAACGAAGGCCCAAGGGACTGGCAAATTGTGTTTGCTATAACGAGGTTTCAGTCGTTATAACGAGATTCTCTTTCACATATTTTACTACTACTGGGGCGTTCGTTAAACCGAGGACTTCCTTGTAGAGAGATTCGTTATATCGAGGTTCTACTGCATGCGAACATAAGATAACAGACTGTAAGACGTATATAAGCTCCCTTACGTTTTAATTGACACCGGGTATCGATTTTCACAGACTGGAACAAATACAATGGAATCCCAATGAGAACAAAGCACCAACAGACTCCAGGCAAATCGGTCGTTTTAATGGGTCCCTGTTCAGTAGAACCCAGTTAATACGGCCACTAACGGGCAATAATCAAGAATTTGTCCGTGTTATCGGGGTAGGGTCAAGTACTTCATGGCTACTTTATTTTCTCGTTTTAACTGAAGGGGTGCTTATCTGCTGACTTTGTACAAGAAGTCACTGTTTTCGAGTGGGCAATATGATTTCACACAGACACTCAGAAACGCCGGGATATGTGTTTTGAAATGCACATTTAGTTTAAACAGCCGTATTACTGAGATGAATCTGTACTTCGGGATTTTAAAATGTGGCCCTTGGCCGCATTTAAGAGGCATTTCGCCGGGACAAATCAAAGTATAATACGGCCACTAACGGGCAATAATCAAGAATTTGTCCGTGTTATCGGGGTAGGGTCAAGTACTTCATGGCTACTTTATTTTCTCGTTTTAACTGAAGGGGTGCTTATCTGCTGACTTTGTACAAGAAGTCACTGTTTTCGAGTGGGCAATATGATTTCACACAGACACTCAGAAACGCCGGGATATGTGTTTTGAAATGCACATTTAGTTTAAACAGCCGTATTACTGAGATGAATCTGTACTTCGGGATTTTAAAATGTGGCCCTTGGCCGCATTTAAGAGGCATTTCGCCGGGACAAATCAAAGTGGCCGTAATAGAAAGATGGCAGTATAAATGAGGAAGAGGTAGTGGATGAAATCTGGTTATCGTCTTGGAAGTCGTTATACCGGGGTCTTATTGTAGCTTACGTTTCTGAAAATGCTGCTCTTTTCTGGCTGTTTGGTGTCACTTCCACTGGATGTGATTCTTCGAGCGGTTGAAACGAGACGTCAGAGGTTTCTTCGCCGTTTGTATTGTTATCTTGAAATTGGTACAAAAAAAAATCAATGAAACAAAAAAAAAAAGTGATTAGCCCCAAAACGGATATCAACAACATGTAGGAACACGTTTACAATTCACTTTCAGAGAAAAAAAGAAAAAAATTACCACTTAGTTTTAATTTAGATTCGGTTAAGTTCAACATCGAATTCTGATCTGGCAAGAGACTGAAGAGAATGTCTATCCGACCTTGTCCCTCTGTAGTGTTTTAAATGCGACCTCCATCTCTTACGTTCTCTCTGAATTCTTTTACTACTTCTCTTTCCACTGAGTGTTTTAAATGCATTTTAGTCATCTCTACCGACTAAGCAAGTTCTGCCCAGCCGCTGTACAAGAACACCCGAGGAAACCGCCCACCCCCCCGCTCACACTCACAATGCCCGATTAAAAGGTGGCAATCTTGTAGGCGTGTCTCTGTGAGAAATGTCAGCCAAGTTTCGCTTGCTGAAGTTCTAAGCAGTACATAATAAGTTGACCACACTACCTGTGTTTCCTTCCACAGCATCGTCCCCTTTATCTTCTGTTAATTTTTGAAAGTGCATTTGTTCCTTGGCTTTTTCCAGTTTTTTCTTTTCCTCAGCTTTTCGAGCCAGGATCTGAGTTTTGATGGCAAATTCAGGCATTTTGTCTTCCTGTTGTTTGGCGATTTCCTCCATTATAAACTGTTCGGCTTCCTGAATTACGACGCAGTAACACTTTATTTACTTTTTTATCATGAGACACGTCTGTCAATAGAACCTTCAGGGGTTTATTCAACTTTAGAGAAAATACGTCCCAGGGGAGGGGGGGGGGGGTACTCAACAAATGTTTATACGGCCAAAGGTTCGGGCCTTGCCCAGGTGCCATATTCCGATGCCCTTCGTTTCAACCCCTGGCAACAGTACTTTTATACAATTATACTCAATAACGACTGTACCTTGTTATGACGTAAAACAAGATGTAACTCCTTGAAGGACTTTAGCAAGTAGATTGCCTGCAAGGGACGTTAACATAAAATGACTCGGTGTTATTATAAATAAGGGACGTTAAGATCCGACGACGCTGACAGCAACGAGAACGTCAACAAAAGCAAAAGGTTTAATAAGCAAAACAACAACTCTGCACGTGCAGCACGCTTTTTTGTAAATTTCTATGCCGTCACTGCACGACTACGACGTGAAAATATCCAATTCCACGTTTTATGGAGGACGTACACAAGCGAGGATGAAATTGTCTTTCTCTTTTTTGAACTTGGACATGCCGAGACTAAGTAATTCAACTTCGGGAGAGTTCGCCTGCATTTGACAGAGTAAGTGGGTAGAAATAATGGAGATAAAGACTGAAAGAACGCGAATTCATTTCTTAAGCGAAGTTTTCACTGCCGTCGCCGTCCTCGGATCTCAAAGTCCCTATAACCTGTAGCCAGTCGGGGTGGTACGCCTTCCGGCAGTAACTTAACAACGGGCAATGAAGGATACCGGCATATACACTTTGACACTCATCTTTAAACTAATTGCTCCTGGGCATAACCCCAAATATAACTTGACATGCGCCTGTAGCTTTAAAGTACCGGCGCGAATGCTCGAATGCACACTGACTGAACCTGAAGTCTTTCACCCTGACAATGCGTAGCCTTAAATTTATCGATTTATTTCAATTACCGTTTTATATCTTCACAATCCTTTGATTTTGCGGCTTTCTTCACAGGCGCCGGTTAGTTTTTTGGTTAGCTGTTATAGAACGCGCGCGAAGGGGAGAGGACGTCCCCTCGTAGGCGCGCGCAGTCCTCGATATTAGGGAGCTTAAGCAGCAACGTTTTTGAGCGACGCACGTCAACCGGAAGTGAGGTATTTTCCCTCTTAACCTGCCTTGATGATATAAAATTTATATTCCTTAGCTTCTTTACTGTTATAGAGGCGATTTGACTGAAAATTTGCGCGAAACCACCGTCAAAAAATGAAAAAAGGCCACTTCCGGTTGACGTGCGTCGCTCAAAAACGTTGTTGCTTAAGCTCCCTAATATGGACCTTACGACCCGACGACGGCGACGTCCATGAAAACGTCGCTGAAAAATACACTTCGCATCCTTTCACTTTTTGTTTGCGATTATCCCTAGGGGCCCACTTACTTAAAAGAAGGGATTTTGGGAGGGAGCTGAAGAGAAGGGACCGCGCCCGAGTTCAAACAGGGATGGTAGAATTTATCGCCTTGCCGTTCCCGTTCCCAAGTAAACTTAAAATTTGGTCATTTCACGTCGTAGTTGTGCAGGGGCGGCAAAGAAATGTACAAAAAAACGTTGTTGTTGTTGTTGTTGTTTTCACGTTCCCGTTGTCGTGGCCGTCGCGGTTTCGTAAGGTCCCCATTTCGCCCTAAAAAACGTAGGCTATATTGATTTTGTAACCAAGGAACATGAGCGTATACTAGGAATCCCCTAGGCCCGAAAACACTTTAGTGTTAGTTGTACTGCTTGCAAATAACCAACTCTCAACTAGCCAGCTTTCAGGGTTTCCTTATGTAGATTAAATTCACAATAGCTTAAGTCCTGATCTCGCAAAGACACAAGACGAGCCTAAATTTTTGCCACATATTTTACGTTTTTGCTTTTTCTCGGCTGCTTCAGTTGATCATTTAACTAAATATGATGAAGATATTTCTGAATAAAAAAAAAAACAAAAACAAACAAACAAACAAATTTTACTTACCTCCGAATATCTTAGTTTCATAATATTCTTTCCATTGACGGCAACAATTTGGTCACCGATCTAAACAAACAGTCGAAAATACCAGTTACTCATTCAGGTATCGCTTAGTTCTGTTTATAAAGAAACTTTACAAAAAATGCCCTGACACAGTGACCACACAGAAATCTCCCTCAGGGGTCAGTTTAAGATTGAGCCACACCCACATTGGTCTCCCTTAGGGGTTTACAGTCAAGGCAGGTATACCCTGTGCACTGAATGAGTCGATTATTTGAAAAATGAATCCGTTAGCCGTTGCTGCAACCAGTCTCCAATTCAAATCTGCATTCCTACACGCGTAATGAGCAGTGAATTTTTCACTACAACTCCTCTGTATTCGGTCAGATTGAAATATCTTTGAATGGTTAAAATTGTTTTAAGACATTTACATCAAATTCAAGAAAACTGAGCTGGCAACTCATTACGTATGCAAGGGTGCATAGATGAAACTGAAATCTACAACTACCAACGGATTCAACCTTCGAATAATAAATTCATTAATATATAATGCATTCTTGGGGGGGGGGGGGGGGTACGCTTCACCTGCCCTGACTGTAAATTGAATATGCCGACGAGCATCCCCGACGAGCATATGGGGGTCTCCCCCCGGGTCTTACCGCGGCCGGCGCAACAACCCGGGTCTTTGAAAAACTGGTAAGATATACTGATCTCAGTTCGGATGATTGCGACATTGTGCGCATCCTTATTTCATTAGACAAACAGAAAGGACCGTACGAGAACCCACACTACTGTTCGAAAAGAGGAGAAGTTGTGGTCTCCCTTGTTCACATCATTCATATCATGGGTTGGGTTGTAACCATGACACGTCTCACTGTTGTCCTCTCATCCTCGACATTTCATTTATTCAATCATTTACTAATTTCAAACTTACCCGTACACCAGTCTTGTCTGCCAGTGAACCTGAAGTTACTGATATAATAAACAACCCCTCTTTGCCTGGAACACCATTACGCACGCTGGGAAGAAAGTAAGACGGGTCATAAAAATGTTTGCACAGCAGTGGAACAGGGACAGAAATATCTAAACAAGACTAGCCTGCGAGCAAGCTCCCTGGGGGGTCCTACAGTTGCTCTAGAGTGCTTTAAGGGACTGGGTAGATAACTTAAAATGTTCGCGGTCTTTTCTTCGTTCAAAATAGCAAATACTAGCTTTAAAGCGGGGGAGATAGAGGAGAGAGCGAAGCGCGAGTGAGCGCACAGAGGATGACGGGAGAAAGGGCAGAGCGGACGAAGGAGAGTAAGTACGTAGCGCAAAGCCAGCGCCGCAACGATCGGATTCTAAATATGCTGTATTCCTCACCATTCCAGACGATGGAGAATGTCGACGAGCCCGTCATATGTCTATTATTCACAAAATCTAAGATGGGGGTCGAGAGGAAGCAAATCCTGTATCAACCTCACACACCCCCTCCACCCGTCCAACAAACCAAAGAGTTGAAATTAACTCTTACCTACAACCGATTCCTTTAGGACCAACGATCAACGTAACTTGCTTGTCATCTGGGGCAGGTTGAAACAATGCTTCATCGAGGAAGTCGCCTTCCTTAATCAGATAATCCTGCAATCGGTTTATAAGTCAACAAGACTGAATTTCCAGTTCACCAACTTTTTTTCTTACAGGAAGGTGGTGTTTACCTCTTATCGTCTGAATGTGCTACAAGTACTTTTACACGTTCGCCCATTTTCTACCTTACGCGGAGCTACGTGTCAAAAATGCTACAAACGTAGGTGGGTCTTGCTTCAATGGATTTTTATGAGATTTTATGGCATTCTGTTAAGTTCCGGTACATATTATATAGTCTATATACAGTTTTGTAGTTTGGTACCATAGGGAGGGGACCCTCGCCATCTCAGCTTCGTGCCTGGTAGCTCAGTCTCGATAAGTCGGTAGAATAACGACGATCTATTAAGGAATTCTTGAGTCTGATTTCTTTCAAAAGTCTTCAGTTCACTTTCCCTGCGTGAGTGCTTTTCCATACTATAGGCTAGGATTGACACTTTTAGATACATATGTGAACAGTCTCCCATTTTTTCGAAAATCTGTGCGCGGAAACCCTTACCCCCGCCCCCCAACCTTCTTCCATTTGACTCGTCCAATCTTATTAAGGTCTTTTTTCAACATGGTGCTACATGACTTGTCCTGAGTGAATTCTAGTTGTCAAGCGCCACCAGACTAGAGTTTTGTGAAATTTTATTGGACTCAGCACTATGTGCTAACCAGAAGTCTAACCATACATTGACAATAAGACGGTTTGCTGGAAATCTCTTGTACGTTTTATGAGATGAGTTTAATTTCTTGGTGTTGCCCAGAATAGAGCACTAACCAGTAGATCAGGATGGTAGTAGACATTTTCTTTTCCCTCAGCAGTCTCCCAGCTAATGACCTCATTTCTGTTTGAAAAAACAGAGACGTCCAGCAAGCATTTTAACAAACAATGCTATGATAGATTATGTACAATACCGATATTGGAGAGAGGAAAAAAAGAAAGCGAGCGAGAGACGATATAGGGGAACTTTAGCAACGCTGACGGCGACGGCGACGGGAACAAGAACGTCAAAGGAGCAATAGGTTTATTAATGAGAAAAATAACAATTTTGCACGTGCAGCACGCTTTTTGGTACATTTTTCTTGCCATCCCTGCACGACCAAGACGTGAAATTTTCTCACGCGACGTTTCCTGGGGGACTTTAACACAGAAAGAGGAATGTTTCTTTCTCTTTGTACATTTGGGTGCGGTTCCCAAGAAGTCAACTCCAGGAAAATTCACCAACAGAGTACATTTGACTTTTTTCGGCGAGGTGGAATAAACAAAACAAAATTGGAAAAAAAGACCAAATCGTTTTTCCTTATCGTCACCGTCGTTGTTGCTAAAGTTCTCTATTGGAATACGGTGACCCTGGGGGAACCTCTGCGGAGAAGAGAGATAGAAATCTGAGTCGAAATTTCGTGATCAATAACAGGCAACAATGTAAACTTTACCCTCTTTCGTTTCTAGTGCAAAAATACCGTCTTTTGACGCGTTCAGGCATGCACAAAGAGCAAACTGTTGAGCTCTTTCTCCTTTCTGCTGGGAAACGTTTCACAAAAGTGCCGAGGAATGTGTACTGAAACAGAATTTCTATCCGAGTTTGCACAAGTTAACAAAGGCGTCTTATCTGGCCCGTTTATGGAGATTTTTCACAGTTATGCACGCATAAGTGTTTGTTGCTTTGAGGGTTTCAACTGATGACGTCATAAGTGGTGCGGGGTTTGCTGTCAAGCGGTGGTGAGCGGATCAAACAAACAGACAGAACTTACATTTTACACGGTACTTTTCCTGTGGCTGTAGATGAAATACAAAATACTCATCAGACACGCTCAGTTCCATTAAATCTACCCCGTATTTTGCAAAACCAGAAAGAGAAAAAAACCGGTAAATTAAGATACTTACTTCGCACTTTAAGAAGAAGGTTTTTGCGAGATCTCAGGATATTTATCACTTCCCCATGGGTTGAATCAGCAATATATAATCCATTAATGCTCAAAATTTCATCACCTGCCTGAAGAGAACAGATCGCAATCAGATACTTGCACACACACCCAGGCAAAATGAAGCAGAACCATCAAGAGTTTAGGTGATTACTTTACAAGTCAAAAATTACTGCTTTTTGGGTTTAGTCGTGCACCGAAGAATAACTCTAGATCAGGTGGTCCTTCTTCCTTTTTTGTTTGGGAGGCGAGGGGGGAAAGGACCTTGTTGTTCCTTATTTTTTACAGATCAATTCAGGTTTCTGGGAAACTGCCCACCTACCCCTCCCCTAAGCTAACATTAGCACTCACTTCTCACTTTGGGCAAAATGATGGCTTAGGGGAGGGGTAGGTGGGCAGTTTCCCTGAAACCTAAATTAATCATTCCTTTTCCCTGTCCTCGAATTTCGCTCTTCCCCGAAAACAAAAAAACGCTTCAAAGCAGGTTAACACACAAAAAACTTTCTCCTTCTCTCTCGACACGGTTTTAGCTTTTCTAGTTTGTTTGCTTTCTTTCAATACACTTTTTAGTCCTCTTTTCAGCAACAGGTTTTCGCGAAAGCCCGTGGATCTTAACAACACTTTTAAGGATGTACCAGGATAAAGAGACAAGCTTTCCCTTTAAATAATGGTCAAAGCTAAATATTTCTTTCGAGTGACTTTTGGGCAGAATCGCGATCATTCAGGAATGCTTAGAAGATATTCTCTTCTTCCACAAGTTGATCGTTGGATATTTAAACTGATGACGTCACAAGTGGGACAACGCCTTTTCACACGGGCGATTTTGTGCGTTTCTGGTGTAGTAGATGGGATCACTGATCACCCAGTATTACATGCATACATGTGTGTACCATCCTGTTTGTAACTTTTTATCAAATCCAGAGCATGTATTGATTAATTCTTCTAATGCTGACACTTTCCGCTTCAAACATACTATTCCTGATGCTCACATGTACATTCAATAAACCGTCGATGTTTGGGTCTTTCAGTGAGTTAAGACCATGCAGCAATAACACACTGTAAATACCTTCAGTCCAACTACGTCAGCCTGAGATCCTCGAGAAACGAGGGAAACAAAAATTCCGACCCCATGCTCTCGTCCTAAACAAAACAATTTAATACAAATATATCCGAATATAATATTGATAACTAGATTTATATCTTAAATTATGCATCAAGTTAATGACACGCAGAAGTACAGTTTTCCTGCATGTACATTGGGTGATTTGCCTGCAGCACCATTTTTTGAACACTTTTCCACTCAGCATTATTGTCTTCTTAGAAATGTAGATCCTTCTCAAGAAGCAACTGACCAAATAGGCTACATTAGGGAGCTTAATCAAGACGCTTTAAAGCGAGGCGCTTGTCAACTGGAAGAGGACATTTTGCATCTTTTGGCTGTCGTGCACCCAAATTTTCAGGCAGACTGTCTCAATAGAGCAAATGCACTTAGCAAATACATGTACAAGGCATTAGAAGGACTGCCACTTCTGGCTTGATGTGCGTTGCTGAAAAACACCTCTGTTTAGGCTACCTATTGCATCAACATGGAGGCATACTACCCGGTGGGGGGGGGGGGAGGGGGTTACTTCAGGAATTTTTGGGTGGGGATGTTCTGCTGGGACCCTGGGCCCCTATACCAGAGCTCGTTCAAAATGAGGTCACAAACACAGTCTAGCCAATACAAAACCGATTTTATTTTTCCACATTTTTGAGTGGCAATTCCCGGTTTTCCTAGTCTAGACTAACAGCTTCAACCAATTGATCAGTTTCCTGGAAAATGATACCCTATTCTAGACCTAAAGTCTCTGATTTGTATACCCTATCCCAGAAGTAAACTGCTTGAGAACCATACCCCCCCCCCCCCCTCGGCATACTAGACAAACATGCCTGCTCTGATGAGAGTGGAGATTCAATTTAGTAATAACGGAATGGCTCACCCACGCCACAGAGAACCTGCCATTTTATTTAGCACTACCCAGCGAGTTCTGACCTGGAGCTTGCACATTGGTGGACTATGCACCACTCCCTTCTTTGTTGAGCAGCATTTTTGTGACAGCCATCTCCCGATGAGCAGTCATGGATTGGACAAACTATCAATTGGATTAAGTGGGACCTCAAACTGGGAACTTATTAAGAAAACTGGAACAACTACTACACGTACCTCCACGAATACTGAAACCTATGCCTCCATTTCCAAAGTGTTGCACCTTGATAAGACGTATGCCGTCACTAGAACACAGTTGAATTTAATGTCCTTAACCAGCGGCAGATCTGGGTGTCAGGTCTGATAGGGATAGGGGGGGTCCGGACCCCCCTGACCCCCCCTATCAGACCCGAAGCTTGTTTGAGACTGAAATTCTTACATAGACAGGATTGTATATCACTTTTTGACAGGCAGGTTGTTTTAACGAAACGGGTGTTGCATTTTGTGAAATCTGTGCAATCTTTGTTACCAAGCACAGGAGGAGGATGTTCCAAGGTTGAATGTTTCATGAGTAGAATTTAAGTGCACAGTAAGGGGCCAAAGAATTACATCTGTATAATGTGCAACCACAACTGGTGGGAGGGGTGTGGGGTGTGTGTGTGAGGAGTAATTTGCCACAAAAAAGTTCAACAGTCCTTTCTGAACCTAAGTTTGGGCCCTCCCTCCCCCCCCCCAATAAACAATTCCTGGATCTGCAGAGGTATTAAATCAAACATACCATTACAATAAATAGCAGAGCTTATCATACCATGTGAAGAAATAAATAATAAATGACTTGTACAGTTTAAAAAAATTACATAATACAGTTGACTCCAGATAACTCGAACCCTCGCTAACTTGAACCTCATGCTAACTCGCACTAAAATCAACTTCCCCTGAATTTCCTTCATACATTAAATGTATTTTATCCTCGATAACTCGAACCATATTTTTATGCATAATGATTTATCACACCGTAAAATTTTAAGACAGTCTGACAAATCCTTCATCCAATTTTGTATTCACAAACTTGAGGTAAAAAGGTCCAAATTAGCCTCCAGTACCACCTTAAAAAGCAAGGGAAAAAACAGTCTACTGGCGTCCCAAACATTGAATTTTGAATTTCCCATTAACATGTTGTAGGCATATAGTTTACTAGTGGAGGCAGATGTTGTTTGTCACATTTCTAATGTACGTGAAACAGTTTTACTTTTAAAACAGTAAAACGAATGCTCTATTTAGGCAACATCTTGTTATGTTAGGTTTTGATTTATAATCTAGAAGTATCTTTTTTCACTCAACATTTCTACAATTAAATGTGATTAAAATGTTCACTGTACAGTAAAAACTGGTTTAATTTTTCCTTACTCCGGGCTATTTTCTTTGAGCTCCCAGTAACTCGAACTTTTCTTGATTTCCCTTGAAGGCTCGAGTTATCGGGAGTCAACTGTATTAAGCAACTCCTACGTACCGCACAAGTGAATGTCAAAGAGCTAATTGAACATTGTGCAAAATGTTACATTCAGTACCGGTAAATAAAAAAAATCGTCTCTGTCTTAAATAATCATCAAATTTCAATAATTTAGGCTACTGTTTAGCATTATGATAGTATTTTTTCGTTTCTCAATTTGTATAACTTAAAGACTTTGAATTCATAAACAGCTTGTTTTTATTATAGTCATCAAAGGCAGTTAAAGTGGTTGAATATAATACAGTGTATTTTGAAATTTATATGCCTACAGAGTAACATAATATCCAAACAGACTACTGTACCTTGGTGACTTAGGAATCAAATTCAGGAATGCAGAAGCATCTGTGGGTTTTACCAGATATCTGTGGTAGAATGATTTAAACATTTTTATCTATATTGTACTAGTTGGGAATTCTAACAGAATTATTAAACATTGCGTTTAAAATACAACAATTTCCAGTACCACCGTTTTTTTGTCCAGGATAGTGGATCGCTGCAGTTACTTGGTTATAGATCAAATCATTATTGTTTGGTGTCTAAATAGATGTCTTTTAAAAATTAAGGCAAAAGAATCAAGGGTCGACTTACTCTAAATCATTGGACAGTCAGATGACCTTGGTTTTAATGCCAATTATTATTTCTTTAACATCTTTCCCATCCATCTATTTTTTTAAGTACATTGTAGTTAACCCATACACCTTGTATTTTGTTTCTCAAGCCAATTCCCTTCTCTGTGTGGTATACAAATATACAACTAGAAATTAATAGTTAAATAATCCAGTCCATATCAACTGAATATGAATTTATTTTAATTGCTAGCATTTGAAAACCTATTAATAGTGATGAATAAATCATTGACCTGAGTCAGTCGAGGAAGGGACCTTTCTGGAATTTCACAGACATCAACTATTAAATTAATTAGTTAAGCAAAATAATTTTTTATTCTTCTCACACTTACCTTACTTCTCTAAATAGTGGATATCTTTTTGGAGTGTTAATAACAGTTTTCAGATCATTGACAAGTTTTGAAATCGAGCTTGACCTAATAAAAGAAAATTGTAATAAGACAATGTATCCTGAGCATACCAATATAGAGTACTCGGATCATGAGTGGGAGGAAGGGGGAGCAATACCATACAAAAGTGACATCAAATGGGTGCTGATTTTGACCTCACTTAGGGTGTCTAGGACAGAATGTCAATATAATTTTAACCCATAATGGTATTGCTTGGGACTAATGGGCCAAAAAATGATGTATGATCCCAAATTGTTTGCCTTTAAAGGGTTTAATTTTCTGACATAAATCCTTATCTCTCTCATATGGAATCCCCCCTTCCATTGAATACCCACCCCCCTCCTAATAGATGAGAATTTCTGCAGGGTCTTGAAAGTTATTTCTGAGGGGAGCAGCTGTGTTGGCACCTTTGATCTTTGGAATATTTCTGGAGGGCAACGGTAAGAAAAAAATACCCTTTTTTTTTGAAGGGAAGGGGAATGGGCTAATTCTGAGGGGGTGGGTGGCTATTAAATGGAATGGCCTAGTTTAGAACCAATCAGAAACGAGGAACATTTCTGAATGAATAATAAATATGGTTAGATTATGGACTTTCTACGTTAATTTAGAAAAATTTTAAGGCTTACCCTTGATAGCCCCTGAGAGCTTCATAAAGCGTAGCTCTCTCCTCATCATTCTCAATCAAGACTTTGACCTTGAATGAAATCAATATAATATTATGCTCAAAAACGCGGCTTTTCGATTAAATCAAAATAAACTGTGTAACCAGTCTAGACATTTTGACGGAAAACGTTTGGCAAAGTGTTACCTTATTTTTAAATTCAGTAGCATGTTTGGACAAAGTGTAGCGATTCTCTTGCTCAAATCCGCGCTTCATCGTAATGATAATGATCGTCCAAAATGCGCCAAATTTTATGTCGGCAAAATCGAAGCTTCCATCGAGCTTCCATCACAACAACACTGACAGAATAATGAAAGCGAGGCCAAAACATGAAGCGTTAGTGCTTTTGGTCAGCGACTCCAATAATATGACGTCACCGGAGCTTGGTTTTGGCCGTTCCATCATTGAATGATTTTGAAATATGCGTTGCTTAGAATCGAATTTATTGGCATTCTGGAAGAATTAGAAGGTTAAAATGGACGTAGATTGCGAGTTAGACAGTGACCTTTTAACGAAGTTCAGCTGTCTGGGAACGACAGACCGCGATGTGCTTATAAATGAACTGCAAAGATTGTTGGACTTCCAACTCAATCCATCCGGTTGTGCTTTCTTCCTTGATATGACAAATTGGTAAGCCCTGGTTGTATTATTGACACTGATTATTACATGTGATTTTTCGTTCTCGAATATTTACAACTTGTATTTTCTAAAAATTGAAAATTCTAATATGTGGTTTTCTTTTAACGCCATTTTCTTCGTCCCAAGGAATCTACAGGTAAGCAGACAGTACACTTATCTTTATTAATATGTAACTTACAAAAGCTTTGCTAAGCAAAATAGGTTAAGTTTTGCTAAAAATATGATACATTGTGTATGTTTTGTTTAGAACTTAAATAATCTGATAAAACAGTATTAATAAATCGTCTTTTTTGGCTGGTTATATTTTCTTATCAAAATGACTGCGCTGCGAATATTTAGGTATTATTATAGTTAATGTTAATTTTGTGGCTATTTACGTTTTGATAGGATTCGTTGGTTAGACACATGTAGTAAAGCAATCAGTGTGCCACAGTGGTAATTTGAATAAATTGGTGCACTTGTAAATCACTGAAGTAGATTTTAATGGCAGTCTGGCAATATATTTTGAAGTACTGTATCACACATAAGTTCCGCACTTCATGATCAAACATGTCACTTTAATAAATTTCAATTAAAATTGGAATTTCTAGCCGTAAACTTGGAATACATTGCAAGGTATAGCTATGGTATAAACTGTATTTTTTTCTCCTGGTTGTCCAATTTGCTTGAACACAGCCTATTAGATAAAGTTACTATTCAGTGCCTTCATTAAATCTAGCTATATATAGTTATTAACAGTACTGTATGAAAGTTCACCTCATTCATCTTTTTGTTTTTTAATTTCTCTTTTTAGGCAGCAGTAGGCGCATATTATGATTTTAACAGTCCCCAGGAAAATCTTCCCAGTATGGCATTTATGCGGGATGTTACTATAGGAGAAGGAGAATCTGTCCCACCTAATACAACTTTTTTAAAAACTTGGAAAATTCAGAATAATGGTAAGAAGCTCATAGTGTTCCAGCACTTAAGTTAGTTAGAATGAGCAAAAAGTAAATAGCAAAGCTTCCGTGATTCCATTTTTATTTTATCCTTCCAAAGCGAACCTGCGTTACTTTTGGCGTGTGGGTTCTAAGAGTCATGTGATACTGAAACTGGGCCGTTAAGAAGAAATGAAACAACTGGGGAAGGATTCTTCTCACCTGAGTCCTAACCACCACCCCCACTTTCTTTTTTGTATTTCCTTACTAACTGAGAGCCTACTCTGAACAGGCTAGGATCTCATACGGTAGTGTTGTTTTGATATATACTACTTGTTAACCTCATCTGTTCGGTCATTACAGCAGTCTTAACTGTAAAAAAACATGTCACCTCAATGAGTTGTACACTTTAGCCTGCAATACAGTCAGATGACACTGGTCAGCGGATGCCCTTTTTGACAGAGTGTCAACTGACCATAACATGGATTTGTATCACTAATGAAACTTACAGCAAAGTACAGCTTTGGAACAAGAACATGTAAACCTGCGATCGATCTCACCCACACTTGCTAACCTTTGGCTATTACTAGCTCTGAAAGTTACTGTTTTCTTACCAGGTAATAGTGCATGGCCCATTGGGGTTTTCCTAAAGTACACTTCAGGGGATCAACTAGGTCCCATAAATATGGTGTCAGTAAAACCTTTGGGTGCTGGTGAAGAATATGATCTTAGTGTAAACATGATATCACCTGGGAAAACAGGCATGTACCAAGGTCAATGGCGTATGTGCACCCCCATGGGGCAGTATTTTGGAGGTGAGTGAGTTGTTTACAATGTAATTCATATTTGAGGTTAAAGAACTGCATGCTAGTGCACCAGCAAACTTTCTGTACATAATTTCCAAGGGTGCCAGTGGCTTTAAGGTGATGTTACTCGAGATGATTCGCAGTGACGAATGTATTAGCACAATACAGCATTGCAACATTGTTTCGAATAGCTATGACACTGTTCCAACATTGCAACACTTTTTTTCACTAAAAATCGTTGTTGTGAATTGTCTCATGTAACATTATCTTTAGTGGCTTTTATCTTTGCTACTTGTACAATATCCATGTGGAGGGTCCCCAACAGCGATATACATGTAGCTAAGGTTTGCTTGTTCCCAGAGGAACTCAAACCTTTGCGATAATGGACCAGGCGAAACTGAGAAACTGGAACAAACTTACATCTGGAACCCCATGACTACCTGATAAATAATGTACAGACATGTAGTGTAAACACAGACAGTAATTTTGTTACCTATGCATCCTGCATCCCTGATGCATACGAATCCCCAAAGACACAAAATAATTCATGGTATGTGTCCCCTAGGATGCAAAGATCGAGTGATATCTGATGATGTCTTTGTAGAAAATCCTGTTTGGTGTGATTTCTGTGGCTGTTCTTTCGGCTGCTGTTTAACAACTCATCTCTCTCTTACTTTTTGTTGTGCTTTACAACAGAAGGAGCATATTTTTATTTCAGTAATCTGTAAAACAGAGTTTTGGTGTCTGTCTTCCGAGCAGCTTTAATTAATAGGACTTGTCTTTTGAACTGGGACTCATTGGCTCACTCATGATTTTTCATAAGATGAGTTCCAGGACTCACCATAACCATTTGTAACTAATTCACTGCTCTGATTTACATTGTTAATGGCATTTCTGTCGTTCTGGTGTAGACGTCTTCCTGTGTATTGCTCCAAGGAGCAAGGAGAGGTGGCAGCTATAGTGACAAGCTATTCTCCTCGAAGATAACTGTCGATTCATGTGCTTGTTTTCTTTTCCAGATGTAATATGGGTTATTCTTTGTGTGGATGAAGGTGGACTTTTAGGATTAACACAACAGCTGTCAAGTCTAGGAAGGGAAATGAACACACATCAAATTTCCAACCCATCTTCCCCTTCTGCTAATCCATTTCAACTTTCGACCACTCCCATTGGAACGTCTCCACAACCTATTTATTCTGTTCCCCACAACAGTCCAGCAAATGGCGCATCAGATGTAGTACATGTTTCACCCGCTAGGAGATCTCTTTTCAATTCTATGGTAAGTTTGTCAAGAGATTATCCGCCTCTTTGCTTTATCAGCAAGTTACTCATGCTGGGTTCGTAAAGGTCATGGAAAACCTGGAAAGTCATGGGATTTAAGAATTTTGTTTTCAAGGCCTGGAAAGTCATGGAATTTAAATTTCGGTCCTTAAAAGTCATGGAAAATTAAAGTTTTGTTTGGTAGGTTAGTTACTGCAGAAGACAAAGCAAGGATAAAGTACAGTGTAAGATAGAGAGGAGTAATTAGAGAGCATGAACAGCATGCTTTTTGGTGAATACCAGAGGTTGTTTCTGTTGAACTGTTTAAGGTCAAAAAATATGCTAAAACAAGTAAAGTGTTGAAAGTTTTCGAATGTGACATCTAAACCTACTGTCATGGAAAAAGTCATGAAATTTGAAGAACTTGAAAGAGTGCAAACCCTGTCATGTATAGTGAACTTATATAGAGAAGAGAGGTGATGATGCCACAAAATTAAATTTTGAAATAATAGGGTTGGTTAGCATATCCAGAAAGAACAAGATGGAAACTGTTGACTTGTTAAAGATCAGCCTGTTAGTGCAAATTGGTGGGGAGATATAGATGTACATGTAAGCACTCTTATGCTCCAGTGACACCATGAAAATCATTCTACAGGTAAAATAGGCCTAATTGTTATGATCCAAGCCATTGTATGGAACCATCAGAGCATAAAGGTGCTTACAGCTGTATATCCCCCACTCATGACATGTACACAAAAATGCTGATTTCAGCAAGAGGGCTTTTCTCTTAAGGAGTCTGTGTGGTACTTATTTTTGTTTTGAGTATTTCAAAAAAATAAATTTGGAATTTTGTTGTATTGTGATTTTTGCCGTTATCCAAACTGAAAAGGCTCAATAATTTGAGGCTTTTTATTGTGTTGTGTTCAACTTTACATTGTATGTGTGTTACCTGGCTGTATACAGTAATGTTATTTACATGTAAGGGTACATGTAATCTTGATATCTCTCAACTCTACATATAACTCCAGCATCTTCTTTCATTGACCACAATCTTTCAAAGCTGTACAATTCATTCATTTTACTTGTTTCTATAGGTAAATGGGGACCATATAGAACCTCTTATAACACCCAGTCTACAAGTTGGTTCAGCATTAAGTAGCAAAGATGAAGAACGTTTAGTCAATCAGCTAAGTGAAACATCGCTTTTACAAGACTCAGACCTGAATAATTCGTTATAACAGTAGTCCATGTTTCTAGCTTGCAATAAGCACATCATAGTGACAGAAATTTATAAGTTAAAAAGTTGAATGACACAGGGACAGAATTCATATATGGGAGCATTTAACCACAGGATGATTATGTCAATGGTGGATCCCAGCTGGAGTTTGTAAGCCATTGTACTTTTAATGATAAAATTTGCATTAATTTTATGAAATGCATGGACTGAAAAACGTAAATGGGAATTGTTTGGGATATTGACGTGTTGAGGTTGTGGTTCAATTTTAAACTTGGTTGAAATTTTAATTCCCTTTGTTTCAAACTCATTATGATACATTACCATGCCCTAAAACATAAGGGAATAAAATTTAAACCAAACATAAAATTGGATCACAACATTGATTCCCTTTTGATACAGTCTGCCTTTTCGTAATGTTTAACGGTTGTTTATTTGTTTTGTTTTAAATTGTTTGCTTTATAAGGCATCCTATTTATGTCATTCACTATTTAGTTTTACAGGAAATTTTATTTTTTGTGACAAATATTTTCTGCCCTTGAGGGTCGGGTAATAATAAGTTGAAAAGCGGAAAAAGCTATTTTGTTGCCAGTCTGTCCAGCTAATGGAAAAAAGCCGCGCATACTACTCGTTTAGTGGGCTGCAGTTGGCTAAAATTTCCTATGCCGAGCTCTTAAACTGGGTTTAAACTGTGAAAAACAGTTGTTTCTGCTTTCAGTGAATGGAAAATTCACGGTAAAGAAAGCATGGACACGGTCCCCCAACCCCCACCCCTCCAGAACTCCGTCCCACTGCAGGGGAAATAAGACACGCAACGCCTTCTGGGATATCCGGCCGCGAGTTCATCTTTTCGGACACTTTTTTATTGGGCCACAGGCAACCCAATGGGAAGCAACAGCTAGAAATTCATCTGCATGCACAGACATATGTTAAAAATAATAGTTGGTTAATACTGTACAATACAGTCAATTGGACGTGTCAGAAACTTTAAAAGTGGCATTTCTACCTGAGCTGTTTTTCAGTAAGTTAAAGTGTTGTCAATGCAAGTGAAAATCTTGCAAATGCAAAATCTAATTAGTTACATTATGTCATGAGACTCACTGTCAACACATTTTAATCCTCTCGCAATTTGTTTGTCACCTGTTGTAACGAACTGTAAGTTATTTGCCTTGAAAGACAAGGTTTCAACTTAAGGCAATAAAGAAATTAATTTTATTTCAAATATCCGTGAGTTCGAAAGATCGCCAATTTCTTTGTCAGCTATTTTACCCAAGTGGTTTGCACTTCCTCCGTTCCTCGTTTTTCCTCTTGAAAGGGGCGTAGATGCTAATAGAAATTCCGGGGGGGTGTACTCCTAGGAATTCTTGGTGGGGGTGTGCCGCCCGGTTCTCCAAATCCCCCTTTTTTTCTTCGTGAATATTTCTCCCGCGCTCTACTATCTGAATGCCTGGAACAGGCAACAGGCTACCCTACAGGAGACAACGGGCATCCCCGCACGTCTTCCCCCCCCCCCCCCCACCCCGGCCGTACGCCTTAGTCAATCTTCTCTAATCCACTTAAGACGATCCGTTCAATTTCTTTGTCCTTGTATGCCCACTGTCTTGTTATGGCCACATTTTTCAGCGTTTTTTAATAATTAATGTTGTTGGTGATTGGGTATGGATTTTAACGTGCGATAATCTTCCTATTCTGGTGGAGAGGTGCACGCTGAGTTTTTCCGATGATCACTATACACTGTGGGGGTGGGTTGGGAGTAGAGCCTTTGTATTTTCTCTAAGATGCAAGACATACGAGTCCAGTTCGCACTTTTAGTACGAACAGGGTTATGCGAAAATATTCATTGAATACTAAAAGAGAACACTAAGCTTTCACCACAAAATAGTGTCTACTTAGTTACTGGAATATACAGAAGAATGAGAAAACCGTAAAATTAACAAATAGAGTCACCCGAACTGGTAATTTATAAAAGTAAGTAAGATGGCTTTGAATTAAGTAATTGCTAAACTTTGAGTTTAAATCCTATAAAGTTTGTAATGCTCTTGTCCTAAGCTCTTTTTCTTTTGGCTCGAGAAAAATCCCCCTTCCTCCAAAGTGGAACTTCCTACTCTTTCATACCTGAGATATTTTGACTATTTTTAGAATGCGAGATCCTCAATTAAATCGTTGCTATCTCTTTTACCTTTAGCACTCTCGGCTATTCGTGTATTGCGGATTCATTAAATTCTGTTAGGTATTACCGAATATTACTTTGAATTCGCTAAATTTGGGCAGATATGCTCTTGTTTCTTTGAAATATTCCAGTCTTTAAAACAGAGCCTTCGCTTAGCAGAAACTACTCTTTGCTCTTTCGTAAAGAACTCTAAAATTTGTCAGAAGGTTCTTTTTGTTAATTTTTGATCGCACCCTATACCTCCTATTAAAACTATATCAGTTACCGCCGGGAAAGATTCAGTCGGAATCCCTTTTGTTTTTTGCAGTATACAGCCAATTTAAATAATCCACTTCGCTCAAATTGCGTTTTGTTGTACTTGTCTTTTTGGAACAACCCAGAATCGGATGATGCTTTAAAAAATGCGTCTTTTTGCGAGTGATCTCGATCTAAAATTGTGTATTTTTGTCTACAAATACGGTAATGACTAATTTTCTCCGATTCACTGCTCTTAGTACTAAACAATGCCCAGAAAAGGCAAAATCACAACTCACTTTAGAAATAATAGAACACATTATCCATCAATGTAAAGAAAACATCCTAAAAGATCGAACTTTTGTGACATAATTAGCATAACTGGTATTTGAATCATTTGTGATCTTACGTTCCAGACGTAATGTCGTTTTGAGCATAATAGTGTAGTTTTCACCGATTTGTAAATGTCTTCAAAATTTTAGTGCATTGTTGGATGTCATAGTTTAATTGTTTGATTTTGCCTTAATTTAGCTTCCGAAAAGTTCCAGAGGACGATTTTTATACAAAGAAACAAGATTCCTAAGATTGTTATTGTAAATGCTTTTCTTGTTTATAATTTATGTTGAGGTAATAAATGTGCCACAAAATTGCGCAGGATTTGTAAAATTGTTCCTTTTTGTTATTTTTGAGAAATGTAACCCTATCGCTGTTGCAGATGCGTTATCTAGAAGTTCAACTCCTCAAGAGGTCTTTCCAAAACAGAGCCTTGGGCACTCGGCTGTAACGAAATCATGCGCTCCCATTGGCTAGTTCACATGAGTGGGTAATCGAACAAAGAGCATGTTTTAGTATGCATTACACCAGTTCCGTTCTGCCTGAATTTTTCTGGGCGTGTTTATATAGTCTCTCTGCAACAGGCTCGACGTTCCAGACATTTTATCTAGGCCAGAAGTACAGTGTAGTGAACATCTTGTAGAGAATGGAGTCCGAGACCGCAGACGCAGTGGTAGCGATGGAGAAAAACAAAGAAACCGAGGACTTGAATCATGTCGAAAATGGCAGCCCTGTTGATGAAGCAGAAATGGTCCGAAACGCAAGTTATTGGGAAGAGATTGATCAAGAAGAAATCGAACGCGTTCGAAGGTATGACATTTGCAGACGTATTAAAATTATTTTATGACTACAAACCAGATGTTTCATAATGTATGACTTTAGAGAAGTATTTTATACAATGTGTTCTTCTAGGTACCCTTAAAAATTCGATCGTTCCAAAGGCTAAACTTTTATTCCCTGTACCATATTGCTGCGATCTTTCGATGTTTCGCAAAATGAATGATTTGTACACACGTCTTTGGTTTGATATCAGAACTGTTTTCTCAAAGTTGTCAAAACACTGTCGCCTTTGTAAGCTAAATATAAAAGTTGCAACTTTTGTGATTTAAATTTAGATCCTGAACTTCAACGAACATGACTACTAGGGTCACATTTTTCACTCAAGCTGACTAATGTCCGATCGATTAAGTTTTCTGTTATGTTGAAAGCAGCACGTTATTGTTTTCGAGCCTTAATGCGTCGCTACGCCAATCAACGATATGAGTACAGTTGTTAATGTTTACAGCTGTACAACTGGGATGCAAAAAAATGTCTTTTGTACAAACAGACGTCGAGGAAGCCTCTTAGTGTACATCCAAACTGACTTTTTACTTTTCTACAGAGGTTAATGCAACTTGCTAATCTGCTTTCATTGGATGTGTTAGATCTCCTAGCCCATGTCATAGAATATCATGGTATTTGGCGTACAAACGTACATGACCTTTATAGGATATATTTGACTGCCTCACAGTTTGACAGATAATCCGGCTAAATTCAGATCAGTAAAACGTAATATTATTCATTGTCACGCAATCTGATTAGAAAGTTACCAGCAATCCCGTCTCGTGCGCATGGGTTAGTCGCGTGATAGTCGACTTTGATGTAGTAATGTTGATTTTGAAGACTGTCATATCAACCTGCAGAATGACACGCGTTACGGCGAATAAAAACAAAACGTCTTTAAAGTATTATATGCAAATATGGTAATCTGCTTTGAAAGCTATCAAAGTAGCGGATAGAGAGAAGTCACAGTGGTATCGATGTCTTCTTTTTCGTTTGTACGTGACGTGAAAGGAAGCTGTTGAAATATTGGGAATTCTTCTTTTTTTTTCGTGTAAGGACTGGTCAGTGGCCGACATTTTTGACATTGTAGAACTGGATCAATTTCCTCTTTGACCTAGTGAACTGAATTCTTTCATTAGAACTCGGTTTAATGAGAGCAACAAGTATTCTGTAAAATCTTCAATAAGCATTATATAAAACGTTACAAACAACAAAAATTGCCCTTTGAAAAAAACCCTTAGGCTAACACAATTTCAGTCCGTTACAGTTTTCGGGTACCCCTCCCCTAAATCAACATTTTGTTCTTAACGAGAAGTAAGTGTTAATGTTGTCTTAAGGGAGGGGCTGGTGGGCAGTTTCTAATAACCTAAATTGATCCCAGTCTTCTTCAAGTCTGCCCCCCGCACCTCCTTTTGTATTTACCTTCTTTTAACGTTTTGAGCGAAAAATTTTAATGTTTTAGCCAATTTGGTGGCAGTTCCCTCTATTTGATTTTTGATAAATTTCTTGACACATCTCTTTCGAAAAAAGGTGTTTTTCTATCTGTTTGCGTCATTATAGAGTCGTCATTATGCTTGAAACATTCCCTAATAATTGCGTTCGAGGTACAAGAACGCAACCCCTAATCTCTGTTGTGTAGCATACGCGTGGTGAATCGGGTGAAACGTTGACCTTTAAATTCCGGGTGCGTTGTATTTGGAGAACAGTGCTAAGTAGGTGAGTCGAGTTAACCTAGTGTCACACAACAAGGGTTTAAAGTGATACGCGACTCTTTGACATCTCAATCAATAAACTTTTCTGATGACTTTAATTTTCTGTACCCCAATTTTTAGCCAATTTTATTGACCATTCAGCGGTGCAAAAGAATACCCTGAGGATCTTAGTCAGTGTTTGACCCGTTGTTACGTACGTGTACTTAATTGTCAGGTCTGTGGTCAAACGGCGCGACTTTCGCGGGAACAAAAAAATTGCGCGACAACTCTGATCTGCCATGCAAGACTCACGCAATGCTGTAAACCGGTCAAGAGCAGGAAAGACCGCCGTTTTTTTAATTATTCGCCCAGATTTCTGGACGGATTTGAACGGTTGTCAGCAGAGCCTACTTTTCGAACGCCAGCTCACACGGCGAAAATGTAGCCTCTGCTCGCAGGGTAAAGCTCCGATTGCTCCTAGTTCATAAAAATAAAAGAAAAAATTTAATAGTTCTATTCAACCTCTACAGTGTACCAAGAGATAATATTGGGCAGAAAGTGAAACAAAAAGTTATTTTTAGATCAATTAAACGCTTGAAATTAATCGGAAGTCGGTTTCCACAGAGGTCCGCGAACTTTTATTCAATGTTGTCACAAATAGAAATCAACAAGCGCTATTACAATATTCTGCATTGTCGCTTTGAGGCAGTCGCGCGTGTACTTGAGGGCGTGTCAAACAATCCATTAAAATATGAGGACGTCTCAGGAATTACACTTCCGTTTAATTACAACCTCTTAAAATTACTTCTCTGAAATTCACATATCTCGGCCCACGCCCTAAGATTTCCTGTTTGTCCCATTAGTCTCTCTTAAATGTAAGGACTGCGCACTTGGTCTAAAAGCGGATACCGTCAAAAGTCGTTTAATCCCTACCTCAGCATAACACGAACACTAAGTCAAAAAATTAAATGTCCTTTGCGAAAAGGAGAGTGACGTAAGAGGACGTCAACCCCGCTGATCAAGTCCTATTCGTGGCTATAATGCCTTGAGAACGTCCACGTGAAAATACGGATATCGTTAATCTCACAAAATGATGCCTCAATATTCCTTTTCTGCAACAGAAAGCTTTCAAAGACTGCCTGCCAGAGTTGTTCCCTACCCCTTTTGTTGTCATTTTCCTAGATCGATTTGAAATGGGCTACGTGTTTGATCCTGTCCCGACGGTGTCCGTTTCAGAGGGATTCGACAGTACACCTTGCGTCATCGTCGCACTGTCAAAAAGACTTTAAAAGTCACACAGAAGCACCAAATAACAGCTTCAGTTGTTTTCGAAAAAGTCTGGCAGCAACCCCAAGAGGGATGCCCTCTTGGCCTCTCGCGCACTGCCAGTTGAGGTTTTAATGATTAAAATCTCCCAGCAACTCATCGGCCAGTTTTTTTGTTTGTTTGTTCGTATTTCGTTTCCTTATTTCATGGTAAAAAGACTTCAGAGTGATTTCCAAACAATGGTAGGAAAATCCTATGCGCGAGGGGTAATTAAGGGGGCCGAGTTTTATCGATTTCATTTTGATAATCACAGCCTCGTGAAAAGAAATTTGAATTTAAAGAAATACCCGTCGCAGAGAAAATCGCCGTTTTAGGGAGGTGTCCGTTGACATTGAGTTGGCTTTTAGTCAGAAACAAAAGGAAAATTTGAATAGACCTTATTCACGATGCCCGCCATCTTTTCTCGATCTTAGGTATTGATAAGATAAAAGCAATGTCACGTGTTTTTTCAGGGGGCAAACAAGTGATAAAATTTGCCAATACAAAAAAAATGGCTGTCGAATTTGAATATTCTAGGCAACGGAAAATGAAGAACTTTTTCTCTTAAATGAGATCATGGCAAATTATGGGTGGAAATGATCATTGCTGCTTTTTTTGCTTATAGAGGCGAATGTAGATGTCCTCACAGCAAGTAGCCTCCCACGCAGGCTTTTTTAGGGGAGCTCGTTTTTCATCCCGCCCCACAAAGGAGAAGGCGTTGTGGGGAGGGATTAAAAACGAGGTCCCCTAAAAACGGCTGCGTGGGAGGCTACACAGCAAGCAATAATGACGTAAAACTTGTCGGTGTAATCGAACTGTTCATTTTATGTGACTAAAATAGTTGGCTCGTTTTGAGAGAATAAACAAACTCGACCGCGATTACTCGTGTTGGTAAATTTTATCACTTGTTTGCCGCCTGAAATACCGCATGACATTACATTTATCCTATCAATCTCAAATCGTGTGCAAAGGTGGCGGGTATTGTGAATAAGGTCTGTTGTATAACACGCTTGTCGGTTTAAGTAAAAATTGTTCCCATAATGATAATCTGCGTATTGAAATATTGTTGAACAGTTGGCAATTTCTGCTCACCATTTATTTTCAGGTCTGAGTCATTTTCTTCATGTTGCCGCTCTTAAGGTTAAATGTAGTTTCCACGGCGACATTTTATACCTCTGGTTTATTTTGAACAAGAGAGAATTAGATTCTCTCTTGTTTTGAATGATTCCTTCATATCATTGTGCGCATTAGATCATATTTAAATGCTATTTTGCGCCCTGTAAATAACAAATTATTATCATTAGATGGCAGAAGTACGGATATTCGATATAATTTGTGCCAAAGCGAGGACGCATGCGCATTGCTAAAGTTTTGGAGGGAGCTTTCACCGACGGTGCCATCTCTCTGCGTAGTTGACTGTCGGTGAACTTGTTTAATACAAAATGTAGCCTATCATCTTGTGAGAATTCGCAAAGGTATGAAGCATTTCGTCGGAAGCAAATCCCGAGCCAGGCAGTTCCTTCGTTTGAACTCAGAAAAAAAACACAGAATCAAATTTAATTGTCCATTTTCGAGTTGCCTTAAGCCTCTAAGCGAGGCTAAGTGCGAAGCTATTGAAGATATGAAAAAGATTTTTTTTTTCTCATGCAAATAACACTCATTTTTACAAGAAAGGTTTTTGCAAACTGTGAGTTTTTGGAACTCGGAAATGGCCTAATCACCGAAGGTCAAGATTCGTCTAAATTTGAAGATACATGCGTTAGTATTTGTTAAATTTTTGAAAACCTCAAAAACACTGAACGCCTACATACAGTGCACAACAATTCATGCTCGATAACATCGATACCACACGACGTTTTATTGATCAGTTAATAACCATCTCATATCACACCTGCCGTGTTTATTTTTGCACTTCCTAAATATTTTATTCACATATTTTTGGAACGTGGAGGTACGATTGAGACGCCATTGTCAGAGAGCTCTTCTTAATAAGCCAGATCAAATGTAATTATAAAGTCAACCCGGTATTGGCCCAATCGCGTGTTGTTTTGTTGGCAATAGTTAAAAGCGATACCAAAGTCAAGGTACCCATATAAGGTTATTTTATGGTCATTTGAATTCAACATCTTGTCGTTTTTGGGTGGTTCTGTCTGATGCGCTGCACGTAGGCGGATTCTAACTGAATGGCTCCATTCTGCTGACCATATTCGCGTCGCCAGGTACGTGGGTTTTGCTAGCGCTTATTCGTTGTGTGTTGAATTATTAAGGTTACAGTTTACTCCTTTGGATGGCTAGATAAGTCCACATATTTTATTGTTTGACCGTTTCCTAAAAATCGATAGTCGGGTTCGACGGTGCGACTTTAATATGGAGCGAAAACAAAAGAGTTTCGTGGCTAGCTGAAACACTATTGAAGTGATACCATGTATTACTCTATCGATGAAAGGAATTAAAACGCGAACGTTGAATTTCATAAGCTCTATATCGGCCTACACAAACGCACATGGTAGAAGAATTGTTCTTTTATAACTACTGAGTACAAGGTACTTCAGAAATGTTAATATCTTACTCTTAAAACTGACTGCCATCTGCCAAATGCAAATTTCAATATGGCATTCAACAGATAATGCTCAGAGGTCCTATGACATTTTGAAATATTTTCTCTTCGTTTGAGAAATTGACTTCGGTGCGAAGAATCCTTATGGCATAAATTTTCACAGGTTTTTGTAAATTTTGAGAGAAAAACCCACTCTGACAGTTAAACGCCTTTAGCATAACTGTTATTTCACAGCTTGAAAAAAAATACTTGTAAATTGTCGCGAAGGAGAATTTCCATATCCAGTTTGGTGATTGTAACCGTAATGGATCGCTTTATAACCCAGCAATAAATATCCTCGTCTACTGTAGCTTCTATAAGGAACAGCTTGGCGTAGTGACGTCACGTGAGTGCTTGCCTGTGATATGACACCCGGGCTCTCATACGAAACGCGTGTTGTGTTTGTTACCACTAAGTATTCCCTTCGCTTGAGTATTTTGGGGTTTCTTAGTTTTTGTTTCCATTTCGTTTTGTTTGGTTTGCTTAAATATCTCATGTAGTACTAAATAAATTGATCGACCAAATCAGATGTGCGCCGACGCAAAGAATATCTGAACCAATCCCCCAGAAAGCTAAGGCAATTTTCACGCTATACCGGATAGCTTTACAGCTGGCACGAAAACCAGACCAGATAGGGCTTCGGTTCGCACTTAAGGACGGTGGATTCGGCGTGATTTCGGTAACGGAGCCGCCGCGTCGATCTCCAAAGTGGAGAATCACATATCAGATAGGTGTTCATACTATACCAGATAGGTTTCAGTGTTTGCATGAAAATCTCTCCGGCATAGTGTGAATATATAGCCTAAGCTACTACATGTAATAACTGGCGCAAAGCCAACTTTGTCCCCTGTGCTTTTTCCTGAGAGCTTATTATGACTGAATAAATTAATGCAATGTTTCTGTTGGTCAATAACTTCAAAATGACAGGAATGCTATCGAACGTTGTGCACGGTTAGGTCCAAAAAAGCACTGAAAAACCTATAACAAAGGGTTTCCCAACCATCGCACTTTAATTAAGTATGTTCTGTCTCAATATATTATTATTATTATTTGTTTTTTTTATTTGTGCTTATTATGTTAGGTTTGCTGTAGCATCAGTAATAATTTATTATTATTTGAGTGATCTATTCAATGGCATTAACTAACCTTCCTCTGCTGTTTTTTCCCTTTAGTGAGCGTGAAAAAGAAGCAGGAAAGATTACGACAGAGGAGCTACCAAGAACCGGAAGTGCAAGACGAGCGAAGGAAGTGTTTGAATCTCAGCCCCAGGAAACAGAAAAGGAGACCCCCGTCGACTTAGAGATTTTATCTGGCGTCACTCGAGCAAGTTTGAAAAGGTACCAAGAAATGCAGGCTTCCACCTCGCCCTCGGCTCAAAGAGAGATTGATGATCTTCATGATATTCAAGGTGGGATTGCTTCTTCGCACAGAGATGCATTTGAAAAAGGAGAAGTTAGTAACGTCGAAAGACGAAAAGGAGACGACGAAGAAAATTTACCGACCGCAGGAATCGCCTCGAAGACTCGTGCAAACATTGAATCTGGAACGGTTATCCGCGCCGAAGACAGACACATCCGCGAAACGAACATTGCCGAAGAAATGCCTACAGCTGGCTCAGCTTCCGCCGTTCGCCGAAGATTTGAACAAAGGCAAAACGATGAGGGCAAGGCAGCGAGGCGGCTGAGTTACGAGCCCGAGAAAGGCGCAGCTAAAGCGCGAGCAGCAATGTTCATGCAGAACGTGGAGCAGTCATCACGCAAGTTTCAATCGCAAGATGAAGAAGATGCTCGTCCGCCACCTGGAGCTGCTCGTGGCGTCCGAGAAATGTTTGAGCAAGACAAAGTTATCCACGCCGAGTCGAACAGACAAGATTCTTGGAAGGACGAACTACCACAATCGGGCGTTGCGGAAGCGAGTAAAGAAGCTTTAAAAGCTGCTGCCTCGAAGGGCTACGAAAAGTCCCATGTTGAGGACGAGGCGCTGACCCCTGGAAAGGCGTCGGAGACTAGGACTCGATACGAAAAGGGGGAGTTTGAAGATCAGAAGGTAATCGAAAAAGAAGAGCCTGTTGTAGCAGCCGGGTCCACCAAGGAACAACTGAAGCACTACCAAGAAGCAGTGCAAAACCAGGGACCACGAAGAAGGACCATGGATAGTGAACAAGAAGATTTGCAGAAGGCACGTGGAATCGCTGTAGCTGTGAAAGAGAGCTACGAGAAAGAGGGCGCGCCCCATATCGAAACCAAGAAGACAATTTCAGATGAAGACTTCTCAGGCATTCAGGGACGCGCCAAGGAAACCACTCGAGAGATCGAGTCAGGCAGCCTCATAAAGCAGTCGCCAAAACTGGTGGACACTGAAGACTTTGGAGTTACCCACGGTTTGACCAAGCAGACTACACAACAGATTGAAAAGGGAGAATTAATCAAGGAGGCGCCCAAAATGGTCGACGAAGAAGACTTCTCAAGCGTTTCTGGTCTTGCCAAGCAAACAACACAGCAAATCGAAAAAGGAGAGCTGATTAAAGAACCACACAAAATGGTGGAAGGCGAAGATTTCTCTGGAGTTTCGGGCGTTGTCAAGGGAACGAGGGAACGCATCGACAGCGGTGAAATGGTTGCGAAAGCACCGGAGGACAATTCTGACAAAGGTGACGTGATGGGAATTGACGCTGAGTCCGATACACAAGCTGTTTTTGATCAAAATGGAGTCGATAACCACTGAGTGGCTGGCCTGCCTGTGTGTACGATAACAGGTAATGGTTTTGAGCCACAGAGGACGTAAGAACGAACTGTATGGGATAAAACGTAATTAATTTTTTTCTGAATGTTCTTGAAAACAATTTGATTTTCAACAACCATAGTCATTGTCATCGTCATCTCTCTTTGCGCTACTAGGCGAATAAGACCGTGATTATACAGTAAAACCCCGGTAACTCGCCCATAGCCCCCTTTAATTCTGCCGAAATGCATTTGGGAGCGGTGGAAGCGACACAGGTTACTGATCACCTTAACCAACAATACACGTGGTTTTGAACGCCGAGACTGTAATAGAAGACTTCGCATATGCGTCTCTTCTGTTTTTTCCTTATGGACTTTGCAGCAGCTATACTGATATTTCTTAGCTGTTCGCTTGTTTCGTGGAGTCGCAGATTATTAATTTGTTGTGATGACCTAGACGGCTTGCTTTTACAAAAGTCTGCATAAAAATTTGTTCAGTTAGTTTATTAGGTTTTGGGACTTCCAGGTGGAAAACGTTCAGAATATGGGGAGATTTCCTTGTAATTTTTATTTTATAAAAGGTATAGAAATTATCAAAGTGAACTGATCTTACGTAAATTTTCAAATTCGAGGGATATTCACTTGGTGGGTCTTTTATGTCCTATTGGTGTAAATAACTAGAAATAAAACAAATATATCAGTGAGTTTAAACGGCAGAAACTTATTTCAGCTTTCATTACTTAAATTATCCGAAATAGCGCGAGATTGTATAGATTAAATTAGGACATGCGAGATTTGGTCCATTGTTTTTCAATAAAAATCGAGTCTATGAGAAAATCGCAAATCAAGTTTTATCTTGTTTAACTATTTGGGTACAGTATAGTATGGAGCCATCGCAGTGGTGTTACTATGCCCCTCCTCAGCCTTTGAATCTGGTGAAAGCGATTCTTCCGTTTATCGATTGGTCTCCCTTTCTCGATCGTACACTAAGTTTACTGGGAGCGAGGTCGTAAGCTGTTTGAGAAAAGGGTGGGAAGTAGGAGAAGTTCGGTTGGGGGAATTGCGCAAGGATGCTTAGTATCTTGCAGTCGAAAAAGGGCTAAAGGGAGGAAGCCTAGAAAATAGGGCGGGAGCCGGGAATACGGGAGGCGGGAGGAGTGGACCCCCTACCCCCCACCTCCTCCCCCCGCGCTCAGACTATGGGGCTTCCCAGTTCGTTCGTTAGTCGCTTGTTTTTGTTTAGAATTTGGACAGTGCTGTTATTGAATCATTTCAAGGAATGTCCTACAACAGGCGGTACCATGAATGCGTCAAAGTTATATGTATGTATGTATGTATGTATGTATGTCTTTCACTGTAGAAGGTATTCTACAGTCACGTTTCGGGGCTGGCCCTTTTGCACGCCAACAAAGCTGCAATTCATCAGTTAATTATTCCATTGCCGTTGTCCAGTGACCAAAAACTAAATACTAAATTCCATCCCCTGGGGGTGGTATTCAAAATTGCTCAATCTCGCAGCGTCAGCCGGGTGTTTCAGCGACCTTTGTGACGACTGACCGAATAATATGGTGTAATAATTTATCAAAAGCTATAGCAAGGTGTCCCTTCTGTGAGCTGAAAAGGGACGGTGCAGAGTTGATAGAGATTTGATTAAAGACTGAAACGAAAATGAAGCGACTAGACGTTATTCGGTGTTTTGTGATTTGAGGGGCCCTAAAAGTTCAGGTTTTCTACTGATTTTTATATTAATACAATACTGGCACAAACTTTCTTCGTGAAAAAGAAACTCATTTTTGACGCTTTATACCGCCTTCAATAAGCTATTAAATTTGCAATTGTTACTTCCGGGGGGACCCCCAAATAAAAGTAGCAGGGATGCTCGTCGTCTCGCTTAGGGGTGTAAATTGCAGATATTGGTCTCACTTAAGATGTTTGGGATGGAGAGTCACTATATTTGCTTATTCAGGTATCGCTTAGTGCTGTGCATAAAGAAATTTACAAAAAATGCCCTGACAACTGACCACACAGAAATCTTTTTTAGGGGTCAGTTTAAGCTTGAGCCACACCCACATTGGTCTCCCTTAGGTGTTTAATTTGAATTTTCCGACGAGTATCCCCGTCTCTTTTATATGGGAGTCCCCCCCGGTCTGTCACCGTAGCCATTGTACTCAAATTATGTGGATTAGCTGAAGAATCCAAGGTTTAGTGTTCATTGATGGCCGGGTCGTGACCACCTGGTTGTCTAAAATTTGGCTTCAAGGCTCAGTATAAAATTATCTTCGGAAGTTTTGTTTGTTGATCGACTTGGTCGCGTGAAACGAACATCTTTTTGTCATTTGCTCGTATTTTTTGACAACAACGATTTACGGGAACTTTTTCCGTTCATGTTCGTACAAGACTGTGATGAATTCGTACAGTTCTTCGAAGGATCACAACTGTTTTAGTTGTCTGTCCGTTTAATTCCTCCACTACGTTCTTCATAGGTAGTATTTTGTAATATAACTGTTTCCTTTCGCTCCGTAAACCGCTTTCGCTTTGTAAATTCCCCGTAAAGCATATCATGCCTTTGCCGGCTGTCTTATTTCTGTTCTAAATAAGTTACCCTTAACTCTTTCTCGCTCCATGCGAGGGAATACGGAATATATCCGGGCAGTTGTTCTTGTAAATGTCGAATCCATTGCTTTGGAATCCTGAATACAGCTCAAGGAATCCGGATCCTCACTAACGATTGAAAACCGCAATCCAAGTTCCCCTGACCACCAATCCAGCAATCCAGTGCCTGCAATCCAGAATCCACGTCATGGAATCCAGAATTCCAGACTATCTTGGATTACATACTTAGATGGGGCAAATTTCATGATATGCAGATGATTCTTTAGTTCCTCTCAGGTGTTAGCTTCAGTGCCCGCACTTAAGGTATTTGAAGTCACGTTCCGAGGTGGCCTTTCTTTGAATAGCCAATTAAGTTACAACTCATAGATCAATTGTTCTTCTGTAGTTGTTCAGTGACCTTAAAAGAATGGTAAATATAAAAATCCCCGGGGAGCGATTCAAAATTCCTGCTTAATCTCGCCGTTTCATGTGTTGTTCTGACATCTGTAAAATATAACTATTTTGTTATTACTTTCGGCGAGCTTTGCGACTGACAATCGAATATGTGCAATCAAAAGCCTATAGCAAGACGTTCTTTGTATAGGCCTAAATGGGACGTGTTGAGTTGATGTAGATTTGCTGCCTTTATGAAAATGGGTGGCGAGTATCAGGCCTTCATCAGAGTCCAAAAGGAGGGAAAGGGCCTAAATGTACCAAATCAGTATTGCTGCTGATTTATGTAATTCATCATCAGCTAATTTTTTCGTAAACATCTCGTTTTCAAACTTTATACCAGCTTCCATACACTATTAAATATTTGCAATTGTCACCCTAACAGTTGAACTCAATTATCTGTATTAACCAAACGAGTCGGAGTTGATTGTTCTTGATTTGTGGTTCGTGACCACGATCTAAAAAAGGGTTATATCAGCACTCAAGAACGTGATTATTATGCGATTTGGTCTCGGTTCAGAGCATGATTGAACATTACTAAAGCTCTAGCTTTTTCGACAACACGAGCGATAACTGTAGTCTTTTTCGTGACAGAGTTCTGGCTTTTAAAATGTTTCTCACGCCCTAGTTAAAATTAAGGTGGCTTGTGATAGTTTTCTCGCTCGGCTATTATATTTTTGTACAAGGTTACTTTTGGCCTGTTTTAACTGAAATTCGCGCACCAGTCTCCATATATACTGATAAATCCTTGTTTAACCACATATTTCCAGAGAAAAGTAATTATTCATTACGCTCAAAAAAGGTGTGAACTGGTTCGAGCCACCGTAGTAAAAAAGCAAAGATAAATACATAGCAGAAATGATCTTAGGAAACCCAAACTTTCAGGACTTATACGCTTTGAATAATTTATTACATTTGTTATTGTTGAATCATCAATTGCTTTCGCAATGAATATTGCTTCTCAAGCACTTTTCTTCCTTTATTTCACTTTTTCTCGAACGGGTTAAAAACATATGAATACAAAAATATAAAAAGTAAATCTTTTGGTAGTTTCTCAAAAAAGAAGAATTTGGAAATATATTGCCATGTCCTCAAAATACTTTAAGACTTAACGTTAAACTTCTTGACAGTTCAACTTTATAATTGTTATTGTTTGAAACGGAAAGACCGTCGCTTTTTGAGTCCTTGGTTTAAAAACTTCTTTCAGGCGAATCTTTATCACTCTCCTTTAAGGACGTTAACATAAGTTTGTGGCATTCAAAATGTCCGTTCGCCCACGATAAAAGGAGTGGTGTTCGTCCTTGCTTATCCGGCATATTGACATCAGCTCCTCGTTGTACTAACAGCTTGATACACTCCAAATTGCCCTTCGCAGCCGCTTTATGAAGTGCTGTTTCTCCGGACGAGCTTGGCTTGTTAAGATAAGAGGGCTTTTTATCCAACAGTTCTTTAAGTTCAGAAACCGAGTCCTGGCTTGCAGCGGAGAGAATCAATGCGTATATCGAAAATGTGACCCGTTTGCAGATTTGACTTGGGCTCGCTGTAGTGTCTTGTTGCTCGTGTCGAATACAAGATTTCACAGGAACTATTTCAGTTCTTGTTCGTACAGGACTGTGCTGAACTCGTACAGTTCTTCGGTATGTCGCAGTTGTTTTAGTTGACAGTTCCTTTCCCTCACAACCTTTTTCTTCATTTTCATTGTAAGGTAACAGTTTCGTCTCGCTCCGTAAACTGCTTTCAGAGCGAACTCTCCTCAAAGTGTTTTCCTCTGTCTTATTTCTCTTCCAAAGAACCGCTACACCTTCCATAAATTTCATGATTCGCGGTTGTTTTTCGAGTATGAACAACTCGGTTAGCTCATTAAGTTTCTTCATTGTCCGTCTCCCTAGCTCTTTCACCGTTCGGATTAGTTTGACAAACTGATCACGCAGACTAGTAAACTTATCCTCCGGACGTTGTTTTGTTGTTTTTACACATGGCCTTTCCTTTTGTTTAGCTGCAGCCCACGTCACTATACCCATAAAATCACCTATTGTCCTGTTAATGTTTTTAAATCTATTCACAACCACGACAAGTGCTTTGTTCCAGATCGTTCAAGCGAGTTCTTACAGTCATGTCCGACTCAAGATAACTTCAACTGTTGCAACATCACTTATTTGCTCAACACTTTTCATGTAGACTTTTTCTCTCTCTAAAACAGGACACATTTACAGTATTTCCAGTTCGATTTTTATAAAGAAAAATTTTTAAATTCTTAAATTCGAATGAGGAAATTTATTTGTTTTTGAGTGGGACATTGTTTCCCTATATTAGCAGGCTCCAAAACATCAAAAAATATCCACAGTTATTCGATAAGGGACTTGGATCCAAAAAACAGTATAAATCGACTTTTGCTCATAAACAAAGGCGGAAATTTGTGCGATTTACGCACTGTTATTTTACGTTATATAATTATAAAAAGTTCTGTATATGTTAACTCTCATTTTATTATTCATACTATCTATTTCTATTTCCAAGGGAGCTTTTACTTTAAAACTGCTGGAGGTACCTTTTTGTTGGCCTCATTCGAGTGCCTAATCTGAATCTTTATATAACTTTAAAAGATGCCTTACTTCAACACAAGTTAAAAGGTAAATGATGTTTTAATTCATTCGATGAGTTCCCTGTTTCAGGAAGCGGATGTTTCATTGTTTTTTAAAAGACAATTAAAATTGTCTTTTAAAATGACAGGAAATTGTAAACTGAAAACCAGTCCTACGCATTTCTATAGCCTTCGAACAAACATTGTTTTCTTTTTCTATTCGAGCTAACGGTCAATAAATTTCCCTCGGTTTAATATTCTTACGCTCACTTGACGGTCCCAAAAAGGAGAAAATGGAGGGTCTGTGATCAGGCTACACTTCTAAGTATATTGGTTGTCATAACTACCTGAATCCAGTCTCCTAAGTGTTTATTTCCTCAAAAAAGAGATACTTTTCTGTATTGTGTTTTCTAATTTTGGCAGTGAGTGTACGTGCCGAGCATGTCATAACATAACATATCATAACGGCCTGTTGACCACAGGCAACGTTTCGCTTCGAAACTCACAGTAGCATATCCCTCCAACGCTACTTGACTTCATAGACGCCTCAGCCGATCCACAATATCCGTTATCTCCGATAAGTTACCTAAGAAATGTGTTAAGGTCGGTTATTAAGAAGGCAGGTGAAACACACCCACGTCACTGTTGCCAACGACATCAGTCTGCTGATCTAAGAGGAAGTCGATAATTTTAGTAAACCCACGCTTTGGAAAAGTTATGTGGTTTTAAAAGATCTCAGCTAAATGCGTCATTTAAATACCAGATGTGAAGTGCATTTCCTGCTACCAAGTATATGAGAGTAACCAAAGCGTCAGGCAGGCTCTGTGTTCCAAACCACAGATGTGAATGAAGTGAAATTGTCTCCATTCCGGCGGCCTTAGTCATACTTGTGTGGCAATTACTTTCGAAAAATTCCTGTTTTGAATTCCTGATTAATTATTTAAGGCTACCGCTACATGGCCTTCTAATCCAAGGCAGGAGCCGTTTTGCTTTCCGCATAAGAGATTGTCAGTGTTGTTATTGTTTGTTTTGGTCCCACTATCAACTGGGAATGGCTATGGCCGCCTGAGGAAAAATTGGATCAATTAAAGTTTCTGGGAAACGTCCCACCTACCCTTCCCCTAAGCCAACATTAACATGTGCTTCTCGCTTAGGGCAAAATGTTGGTTTAGGGGAGGGGTGGGTGGGAAAAAATTATGTATAGGTAGCTGTAGCGTAGTAGTAGGGATAGAACCTCGTGATTGTTACAAGCCTTTGTTAGTTCTACATTTTTAAAAGGAAAAAACTCTTGGAAATTGTATCAGTAATTTTGATTTAAAAAAATTTAGATTTAAAAACAGTTTTATTTTTCCCAGTGTTTTTTGATGGTATCAGGCTCCTGACAGTATTGAATCCTTAACTCCCAATTTCAATTTATTTTCTTACTTTTCAAATTCAGATCATGTACACTAATAAAAACGGTGCTAACATAGCACAACCACAAATATTAAGACGAAATCCGCCATGAAATTGAGTAATTTTGATTTTCATTGGACAAAAATCTTGTACCAGAATAATTTAAAATATATTGCATTCCTTTTGTACATTTTTCAAGACTTTTAACACCAAAGAAAATGAAACCCCGAGAAAATGAATGTCAAATTTCACAAAATTACATCTTTCACATGAAATTTTCAGAGGTTTACCTGCGTTTTCACAATTTTTGTGAAATTTGACATTCATTTCCTCGGACTGCCATGAGAAATTTTCTTTGGTGTCATTACCGATGACTAAGTCACCATCTTTAGGCCTTAAAAAATGTACAAAAGAATGCAATATTCTTTAAATTATTCTGGTACAAGGTTTTTGTCCACTGAGAATTAAAATTACTCAATTTCCTGGTGGATTCCGTCTTAAAGTGTGAGTTCCTTTGTTTTGATCACCTGACTCAGTGTTGTTATCTAACTGAATGCGATTTTCATTTCAAAACTGGCGAAAACAATGTCACCGAATGAAAATTCTCTATCTCATTTTCTACAATTTTTTATAAAATAACTAAGATAGTACGCGCGTTCTGATTGGTTAAAAACCTATGGTTTATTGTGCCGGTAAACTCATAGGAAACTTAAAGTATTTTATAAAAGCAATAGACCACACTTTCTATGGGTTTACCGGCGTTATTTTCCACTTAAGATGTTGGGAAAACACTCAGAAGAGCTTGTAAATCACTCGCCTTCGGCTCGTTATTTACAAGCTTTTCTCGTGTTCTCCCAACATCCTGCTTGGGTTATCACGCCGGTAAACCCATAGAAAGTGTGGTCTGGTGTGGTCTATTTCTGAAATAATCAGTAAAATAACCTAAGATATCGGTCCTCGACTTTCCCGCCGTTCAAAATGGCGGTCCTTCTGTAAGGAGGATTTGTTACGTAATGGATGACGAGAGTATGTTTTGCAATCCTCAGGCGAACACTCTCTCTCTCTCCTCCTCAGAGGTCTATTTGCTTCCTAGGGAGGCTGGGGAGAGAGAGGAAATGCGCGGACGAGAGAGAGGCGAAACCACTGGCACTCCAAGCACCGGATGCAAAGGACTTCTCTACTTACTAATGACCCCATCCTGAGTATTAACAGTGATAGATGCATTAGCTCCATATGTTAAAAAAGTATTTTTTTTATTCATCGGAGGTTAGGTAACTTACAGTATATTTCTTAGACGCGCATCGTGCATCCTTTTTCTAAAAAATCTTGTGTGAGTTAAGGCCAGAAAAAGCACAATACAGGTTCCGATAAACGTTTTCGTTCGCTCAAAACGCTCAAAAGCGAGAGCCACTAAAACGTTTCAAACCATTAAAAAGGCTAGGCCAGTGTCTGTATGCTAAGCTTGTCTTTTAATGAATGATAGAGGTATTTGTGGCAGTGAAACAAATCAATGCAGACAGATCGATTCCTTTATTAAGATTATGACGCCCTGGCGCCATTTAAGTGTAATCAGTCTTTAAGTCGTCGCTGAATTTGTGCTGTATCAAATTTTAAAAAGCTTTTTTTAATAAACTTACAATTCAGTTTACGAGTGTATATAGTTGTTGCTGGCTGGGTATGATTTCAGTTAAAGTTACTCCCATAATCAAATGGCTTCTACGATTTTCCTAAATATGAGATACCGTGAAAGGGACGGGCGAGGGAATTGAGTTACTAAAAGTCACTAGAATTTGTTGTGAACTACGTCTCTTTCCTTGGCTTTACCAAGCTTGAGTTCAGTCAGATTGCTAAACCGATCTTTCTTACCCACTAACAAAGCCTCTTTCATTCTCATAAGTCATTAGTGAATATAGCTTAATGAACGCTTGAGCCAATTAGCAGCTCTTTCATATTTCGCACCTCGGTTCAATTGCAACCCTCCAAGTGACGTATACTCTTTCTCTGGCTTTGTCTTCAATTAAACCAATCAGACGTTTTACTGCGAAACCTACGTGTCTTCACATGCAAAGGACGAAGTCAGTTTGCAGTTGATATGAATTGTTGACACGCTTAGTGTGTGCTGCATCTCGATTCATTTTATTAGGTACACACAATTGAAATGCCTTTATCCAAGCGCCGTAGCAGATCCGAAATGTCCTTGGACTTTCTCCAAGATTTCGGGACGCCAGATAAAGAAGATAAAGATTCCACTGATCATGCTGACGAACAAAATAAAAACGTCAGCAACAAGCAAGCCTCTAGCAAATCAGAACCGCCACAAATTTTCATCGAGAATACGCCTTTAAAAGACGTTGACGATGGCCATGCAAACTTACCCAAAATTCACCGCGCAGTATCGGAAGGAAATTTGGAACTTCTCAAAGAGCTTGTTGAGAGCGGTGATGCAGATGTAAATACTCCTGATGCCGATGGATGGCCACCGCTGTACACTGCTATCAGGAAAGGAAAGCTTGAATGTGCTTCATATCTGCTGAAGAGAGGAGCTTCCGATTTTTATGACAGACAGTACGAAGAATACCAAAGAAGGTTGGCGCTGTCTAGGACGAGAACCCAGTCTTTGAAGTGACAAATCTTTACTGGAGTCCAAGTTGAGTATATTTCAGTACAGCCATAGAGGATTCAAACATGGATAGAAGTGAAGTTGAGAGAAAATCTTTCAGTATTTGGAGTTTTATATGTTACGTCGTGCTTGAAAATGAAGTCTTACAGTTACATTTAAAGCCTGTTTATTATTTAATTAGTATTTACTGGGCCTTACTATATATCGGACACTCCAAACACTTTATTATGGTAGTGAGAAAATTGCTATTTGTTGTTTAAATCGCCAAACGTCTGTCGTATTCTAGGAGCTGACTGTTTCAGCACGTAATCCACTACACAGTAGATCTGTGTCCCAGCAAAGTTCGTTGGCGAGAAGCGAACATGTGTCACCCTTATAAAGTCTACAAACATATGCTTTGACATTTGCGAACTCTTTAATGTCTCTTCGCCTCGATGCTAATCTGGATTAGCATTAACAGGTTGCCGTCATGACGTACAGCACCACACCGAAGCTGAAAAACAAAAACAAACTAAAATAAAACAAAACATTACTGGATTAATTCGCATGCGGACTAGTAATGGCGCAGCCACACTAATCTTCAGCTCAGCTGATAATTCGGGCGAAAACTACATTCCCCAAATAGAACTCTCTACGCTGCAGTGAGCCTCTTATTAAAGCGCAACCCTATTATCTTTTTATTGAAATCCATAATTTCATGTTCGCCGAAGTTGGCGAAAGGGAGTACTTTAATTTTGACTCTTTATAGACAGCCCAAACCGAACACGTTTGTTTGAAACAGCAGCTGACATTATTTAAGTGGTGAGGTATCTTATAGTTTTAAGGGTGGCATAAACTGCTTTTTTACATTTTTTATAGTTTTCTGTTCATTATTTATTTTCATTTCTAAATATAATTATCTTTACATGTAAATATATATCCCATGTAAAAACAAAAACACCCGCCATTTCTGTGAATATCTATTGTTTCCAAACGGCTGAGGGAATCTTTTAATCCCTCAGTGCTTCTAAAGTAATTAAAACTTCAGGAAATACAATGAAGCCGAAAAATATCCTTATGATGTAACTTGAATACTCTCTGTTTGTGCGTTACAGCTTTTTTAAATGTGTTTGGTTTACGGTGCGCCTTAGCAAATTAATTATGGGTTTGCTTAATCTGCCTATTGCAATGAGTCACATTGTTAATATGACAGCAATAATAGCCAGCCAAATTATATTCAAGTAATCTTTTTTCCATATGTATCTTGACGTTTTTCTCGTGAGAAAGAGTCGACCTTATGGTGTTTAAGGCTCAGTGTATCTAGTCAAGTGATTAGAATGACTTTACTTGAACCGTGAAATAGGTAGTAGAATACTACGCACTATTATGCACTAGTTCTATTGTCTTCTTTCGTTTATTTGTGGCCATGCTATTTTGCACTACAGTCGAACCTCCGGTAAGCGGCTACCCAAGATGCGAAGACTTAGGCCTGGTTCAGACGCCGTACTTTTCATGTGCCGAACCTAACTGAATAAGTTCGACTTTGGAGCGACACTGGCGCGACATCTGATTCAGACGGCGTATCGTGTGTCGAACCTAAGTTAAGTTCGACAAAAGTTCGACAGACTCTGTCAAACTTAACGCTTTTGCCGCACCAAACTAAAACTGCTGTACCAAATCGCCGTTCTTTTGCCGTACTTAATTCATCAGTTAGGTTCGGCACATGAGTGGAGCGGCGTCTGAGCTTGGCCTTAGTGGTCGCTTTATACGGGAGGTGATCGCTTACGAGAATCAAACTACAGGGGGTTTCTTCCGAGTAGAAGTCCGGACACATCTACTTTCCAAGTTACGATATGTGCAGTTCCATGTTGTTACTAAAGTTCTTTGTATATTCTCAGTAGGATATGCAGACAGAGACCATAAGAGATCAGAAAACTCGTCAAGTCGTCGCTTCAAGAGGTTTTAAAGAAACAATAGAAAAGCATTAAACTGTCAGCTCCAAATAGTAGTTGCGGTCGCTTAATTACAGGAGGTGGTCGTTTACGACAGGTTTCAACTGTAAGACTTAAACTGGGGAAGTTTTGGTGTTTTGGATGGGTGGTCGCTTATGGGAGGTGGTCGCTTACTAGAGGTTCCAACTGTAGGGCTTAGACTGGGGAAGTTTTGGTGTTTTGGATAGGTGGTCGCTTACAAGAGGTGGTCGCACACAGAGGTTAGACTGTAGTTGTTATTAACTGTCTTACGCGTCAAGTAAAATCGTCACGTAGCTAGAGCTTGTCAAGTGGGACGTTTAAAGAATAAAACAAAAATAATAAATTTATAACTGAATACCAAAATAGGTTGCTCTTGGTTATACTTATGTTTTACATGAACATAAACGTCGTGATATTGATTACGATTGTTTAGTAACCATGCTTATAGTCATGTAGACTGCAAAACAGTCGGTCTTTTTCTCAAAATCAGTAAAGAAATCGGTAAACCTTGGCGCAAGAGTCTTACGCGCGCAAAGCGAGCGAGCCTCACACGTCCTACGGGCGTGTGAGGCGAGAGGGAAAAAAACAGTCTCGCTCTCTGTTTTCAGCCTCGTTCCAGACCTTTTATTTGACTTCTGCGCGCGTACTTGAATACGCTGAAATACGGACTATTTTGCAGTCTATAGTCATGAAGATAAGAACGTTAAAGCTTATGATTATTTTGGGATCAATTTTTGTTTGGTTAAGTGTTATTGTAATGGATGTTTGTTTATTCAGCCAGCTGAAATGCATTTCAAATCTGAAAAGACTCGAGGCGTCCATAATTTTTTCCCTGAAGCGACTTTCATTTCAAGAGGCATCGGTCACAGATTCTGAAGAATACGTTCTGGACTTGCCAAGGGGACTAAATCACCATGTATGGCTAAACACTTGTATGGAGACGATTGAAAAACTTTGCAACTTTCCAGTTTTTCCGATGGCGCCAGATGAGAGGAAAGTGACATTTCGGACAGAGTTTGCTGGTGCAACAGAGCATTCCGGATTTGATGGCCATCGCCTATTTGGTTTCGTGATTCCAAATGCAACTAGCGAATATCATTTCGCCGTGGCATCGAACGGATTTGCTGAAGTTTGGTTGAGTTTGAACAGCAGATGGAGAGTGGCGAGAAAAATTGCCCACATCACTCCTTTTGATCCGTACTCTGCAGCAACAACGTGGCAGTTTAATGTCCCCATAACACAAATCTCAGCAGCAATTCATCTAAAAGCCAGAAGACGATACTATATAGAGATATTGCATTGTAGCAATGAGAGCAATGTCGATAATTTTCTTCGTGTTGCTTGGAAACGCTCACAAGATTCTGACTTCAAAACAATTGATGCGAGATCTTTATCATTATACACGGAAGACGAGGAAAAAGGAATATACAAAATATTCGACGATGAACTGCCAGGTGCTGTTGCTTGTGAGACAAAAAATGAAAAAGGCCATGCAAATAAATATATGAGGGCAGAAACGCTTCACTATCTTGAGCACTCAGAAGTTGAGGGTATATTGGACTATTGTGAGTACAAGCCCAGCTATGCTATCGATCATGCCAACGTGCAGAACTTTCGACGGTACGATGGAGTGCAAGAGCATGTCCGCAGAATGTACAGTTTTCCTTTTCCGATTGTTGATGGTATTATAAGGCACAAAACATTCAAGGTGTCTTTTCACGCTGAATATCCTTTGGAAGTGAACGAGGCTTGGCTAATAGTGTACAAATACATGGACGCCCTTCGACAAAGATTTTCTGGGTAAGTGATATTAATCAGTGTTATATTAATATATGAGCAACGTATTTAGAAAGCACCACTATCTTAATAGCCCAAAGGTGCCTTACAAAGACAATAAAAATCACAAACAAGATAGAAAATGTAATTCGTTATGGCATAGTGAAGAAAATAATATCAAACCGCCCCTTGAAGGAGGATCTTGACCCTGGAGTTTTGCGGTGATTGGTAGGAGCAGCCCCGGCGAAGTCTTTATTTGTCTTTATTTGTATTCATTGAGCCTACATATTAGGTGTGTTTGAAGGCGCCAGATCGTTGAGTGCTTTGTAAAAGTTGAGTAGTTCTGTGACGATGACAATGTAGTTTAAGGGCCTGTTTACATAGAGGTGGGGGACCCCAGGTGTGAGGGAACCCGCTTAGGTGGGGTAACCCGCCTGTCCGTATAATCTCTCATTTTAATGTGATCACGTTTACATGTTAGGCGGGGTGATCCGCCACATGTCACCTCACCTACCTGGGGTCCCTTTGCTCCATGTAAACAGGCCCTAAGAAAGATCAATGAAGTTTTAACAGAATGGACCTGTTCAGGGTTGCTTTATAGCGTTGTGAGGCGTTGGGATAGAGGTTTCATGGCCGGAGCAATCTCCTGCTTCAAGATTCCATGTGTAGCCCCTTACCCTTTTCTTTTCTTATTTCCTTCTATTTAAAAATTTTTCCTTCTCCTGTCACGCAGCTACTTAAGAAAACAGCGTCCCTAAAAATAACCTGAAAAGAGAGTGGGACTGACTTTGCTCTATCAGCACTTAGAACTCTTGAAACAGGACTGAAGGGAACTGGAACGAGTTAACGTTTGCAAAGACTTCTGGGACTGTTAATAGGGATAAAGGAAAAAAAACATTGGCCAATAGGGACCTAACGATCCGACATCGGTGACGTCCTTGAAAAGGTTGTTAAAAAACAGACTTCACATCCTTTCCAACGTTTTCGCGATTATGCCAAGTTGCCCAGATACTTAAAAAAAGGGATTTTATGTTGGAGGTGAAGTGAAGCAAACCCGTCCGAGTTCGGGCAAGGATGGTAGAATTTATCCCCTTGCCGTTCTTCTCAAGTAAACTTAGAATTTGGCCATTTCACGTAGTACGTAGTTCTACAGGGACGAAAAAGAAATTTACATAAAAGATGGGGGGGGGGGGGTGGGGGAGACCAAATAACAAAAATAGGAAAAATACCTCTCGGCTAGCTTCGCTCGACGATTTTTTTTTTGCCCACGCCGACCTTTTTTTTCTTTTTACCCAAAGCGGAGCGTGGTCCCAGGCTACAAAAAAGTGTTGTTGTTGTTTTACTCATTAAGACTATCACGGCTGTTTTGGCGTTGCCGTTGCCATCGTAGTTTGATGCGTCCACGCATTCCGGCTCTAGTTCCTGAATGTATAAATGACGACATCGTCTTCAATGTTGGACGTAAAAAAGCAACGTTCTCGATTTGTGTACTTGTGCTGAATGCATCGTCACTTATTAAAAAAAATCAAATTTTTTCGTTGTGTTTCTTTAAATTTTAACAAATTAACATTCGTCTTTATACACATAACTGAGGAAAATATTTCAAGTCTACCTTCGTTGTTATGGCAACATATTTCTTCCCAGTTAGTAATTCAAAAGAGCAAGAACATTGCTTGATATAAAATTCGATTAAAATGACGAGCCGTGTGACAATTCTATCAACGCAGTAGTGCTTTTTATGTAGGTCGAGGAAAACTCATAGTTGAAATCGTCTTCCGGTCGTTCGTACAAAATGAATCAGTAACTGATATATATCTTGCTTGTTCGCTGGCGCCCTTGTTGGGTATAAGATGAATACAGTCCCCTTAGCGTTTCTTGGTGTTTCGGAAGAATGCAATCACACCACAACACAAAAAGGAACAAACAATGTTTTCCGCATTAGCACCAAGAAACAACCACCTGAGCGCTACTGAGGAGCCCCGTTGTCTACCTGCCTTTAATTCACAAACCATTTCATATCCAACGAGAGACCGCTCGTGAAAGAATTGCCAATTACGGGGGTCAAAAGTATTTATTTTCCGGCCTTCTAGCTATACAAATAAGTGAAGCTAGTCATAATTCTTTCCCTTGATTTATTTTTCATTAATTTTTTTTGCATTCAATATCTTAAATAGAGCCCCCCCCCCCCGGGGGGGGACTCCCTTATAAGGGCTTAATAGGGACGTGCGGCCAGCCAGGGTATGTTTTTCGGGATTTTTGTCTTAAACAGGGTATCGAATTCATCATTTTTTGTCTTCATCAGGGTATCGATTTATCAATTTTTGTCTTAAACAAGATAAATGTCTTAAACAGGGTATCAAAAATCGGAATTCTGTCTCAAACAGGGTAGGAAAATCAGCGATATTTGTCTTAAACAGGCTCAGGATATGAGGGGCCGTGGCGCACCTCCCCACCCAGGCATATATCGAGTACCCCCCCCGGGAATATAGCCCCTCTGTAAACTTTCATTTGTAGAATTTTACAATATGAAATTAAGAAATTTTGACTGGAAATAGACGGATGAAAGTAGTAATACTTCACTATTACTTGAACTTGCGGTGTTGTCAAATGTGAAGTCTTCAGCGTTTATTCGGCAAGAAAACAGCTGATACAACCATAGTTACTCGGTGCGGGTTGATAAGCATCGATTGATAAATAATTATAGGTTTCTGTTACAGCGAGTTTGATGCAACCTGGCCATCTAATTGATGTCCAAGAATATCGTTGGAGAAGGATCGTTTTATCTTACGCGGGTTGTCCGGGGTGAGAGCTGACCGATACCTGCATGGTAGAGGGTTAAAATTCCGGTATTTTAGGGGCAAGGCCACTGGTCAAAATGAAACACTGTGTTAAGAAATTCTCAGTGCCTTCATCCTAGCGTCACTGGTGATCAATTCATTTTCACGGCCACGTTTTAATTATAAGCTGACTTGGGTTTTTGCAAGACAGGCAAATACGTCCGTTATTTATTGTTATGAATCTTCAAAGAATTAAGTGGAGCTTGTTCATGTTTACAATCTTCATCTCTCTTCTCGTATTCTCTGCTCACTTTTGTCTGTTTGGTCGGCGACTATGTATGAGGTTTCCGAGAATAACAACGGAATCGTCAAAGCTGTTAAACAAATATTCACCATCAATATCGTCAGAATATCCCTGGGAACACGAGGAAGATTTCCTTGTGATTCCAGGCTTAAACCAGCATATATGGGAAAGCAACTGCTTGAGCAACATAGAAACACTCTGTAATTTTCCAGTTTTTCCGAATGCGCCAGACAAGAGAAATGTTATACTAAGCACTGAAATTCTGACCGAATCTTATAGAGCCGCCCACGATGGTCAGCGATTATTTGGTTACCTCCTTCCAAATTTAACCGGTGAATATTATTTCGCTGTGTCTACAAATGGTTACGCGGAAATTTGGCTTAGCTCAAGCAAAAATTGGAAGGAAGCAAAAGAAATACTGTTCTTGAGGCCATTTGACTTACAGTTAACACTTGGGCGGTTGGATTTCAATGCATCAAAGAAGCAGATCTCCAAAGGTATTCATTTGAAAGCAAAGAGGAGATATTATTTAGAAATCGTCTACGCACCCGGTTCACCGAATAATATTGACAACAACTTTATTCAAGTTGCTTGGAAAAGACCGCGACAATCCATTTTCGAGATTATTGAAAGCAATTTTTTATCGTTGTATAAGAATGACAGCGAGAAATGGCAGCTTCATTTGTACGACGATGAAATGCCGGGGGCTCTCCCATGCAGGGCGAAGAAGCACAGTAGCTACAGAAACAAGTACATGAAATCTGAGAGTTTTCCCTACTTAAAACATCAAAACGTGCAGAGGACTTTGAATTATTGCAATTATGGGCCTAGTTATCTTGTTAACCGCGCGGAATTATTGTCGTTTGGTCAGTATTACGGAGTCTATAAGTATACCCGGAAGACCTACAGTTATCAGTTCCCCAATGTTGAGGGAATCACCAGGAATCCTGAGCGTGAACAGGAGTTTACAGCTGAGTATCCATTAGATAAAAATGAGGTTTGGTCCATAGTTAAACGGTATATGACGGCCCTTAGGAAGGCCTATAAAGGGTAAGTGACAACAATCTCTGAACCTTAATGTGATTTCGCTTTTTTATTCGCCCAGGCCTCGAAACCAAGTCGGACTTTTAATTTGAACCAAAATCGGTCTATTCAATCTAGACTCTGACTCGGAGAATGAATCTATTGATGGGTTTCTTTTACGGTCCAGGGCCCATTCTGGTAGCTCGAAGGCTATGCTCCCCAGACCGCGGCACACTTCCCTCCAACGCCATGATACCAGCTATCGTTTGTTCTTTGATTAGCCTGAGAAAACAGCCGACATGACGACATGATGACGTCATTTCTCAGATCTGGGTAGTGATGCGTCATCAGTATGGATTTCAGTTCTGCGTTCATTTTTCAGACGTCATTTCGCGCATTTCAGTACTGGTGGCGACGCGAAATGTTGACTGTTTTCTCCGGCTATCTTTTTTTCTTTGATCAATTTTTTGAAATTGAAGAGCAGAGAAAAAAGTGCAAAAACAACTCCGGAGGATTTTCGCAAGATACTACCCCTTAAAACTTAAAGATCACACAGTGTTTTTCTTTCTAAACGCCATTTTTGCTTTTCAGAAAATATGAACTCGAGTCTATAAAGCACGTTGAGAAGAAAGAAGACCCTGGGAAAGGAGGGAGATACTTTCTAGAACTTGTTGTTAAAGATCTTACCGACGGAAAAAGATATATCTTAGCAGAATATGTCTTTCAAGCGAACGGGAGGAATATTCCATTGTGTTACCCTGAGGGGCTACAGTGGAACAGAACAGCAGATGTCTACCTGATTCTCACGGCCAAGAACCTGGGTCGGTGGATTCATCATTTTATAAAGAACGTTGAAAAGATTTTTCAGGAAACGAAAGATGAGCATTTACACGTGGTTATATACGACTTTGACAGCCCCGATATCAATTTAAAGCAGGCTTTCGAAAGAACTACCCTAAAGAATTACCGTTATATTATTAGGCCTGGAAAGTATTCGCGTACACTTTCATATAGTGAAGCTATAGAATCCATAAAGGATCCAAACGCCATCGTTGTCACAGTAGATCTACACCTTGATATTGGAAGCCAGTTTATTAACGACGTACGCAAGGTGAGAATAAGTGAAATGAGTATGTGCTTGGGACATTGGTACCTGGGACCCGTTTCTCGAAAGTCCCGGTAACTTTTAAGGCCCGAAAAACTGTTTATGTTTGCCACGTTTGCATTCGAGATCAAAGTTTCAATAATTTTGAGAATGATACCATGAAATTATCCGCTAACGAAGCAAAATTGATTGGTTTGTGCGCCAGGAACTGTGGATCAATTTATGATTCTGGACAACCGAGCCCGGTTAATCAGACAGGACCCGATGCTTTCAAAACGTGCTCGGTATCAGTCGTGTCCCCGATAAAGGCCCAGTAACTTTTCGGGCCCGAAGGCAAACTTTAAAATCAAAACCTGTTGAATTGATCCCTTCTATTCGAGAAACGGGCCCCTGACCAGTTATATAAGCTATAGGGAGCTTAAGCAAGGACGACGGCGACGGCAACGAGAACGGCAAAAAAGCAATAGGTTTAGATTGGCAAAACAATAACTTTGCACGTGCATCACGCTTTTTTGTACATTTCCTTGCCGTCGCTGCACGACTACAACGGGAAAGTGCCTAATTTCATGTTCTGTTGAGGACGTGAACACGAGACAACGACTTTCTTTTTCTTTTGCTGAACTTTGGTACAGTCTTTTAGAATTCATCTCTAGCAGAAAAAAAAAGATTGCCAACATCTGATGAATTGAAAGAGTTGGAATAAGCGCAGTTTGAAGTAGCGCGAATTCATTTTTTGAGTACCGTTTCCGTAGCCGTCGCCCTTGTTATTGCTTAAGCTTCCTATTTTACTCACAGACTGGGGTTGTTCCGGGTTGGTCAGCGTGCCAAACGATTCACCAGTTTAGTAGGTGTTCTGGTAAGAGAGAGCTCCCGCCTCATCCCCCTTCCCCCTTCACATTACCTCAGGGCCTGAATCAACCACTGCTGATTAATAGGTGATAAATAGGCGATATAGTAAGCCAGAGGTACCTCTCATAAATCAAGGTAAGTCAACTAACTCCACGGGTCCAATTTTTCATTTTATAGCATGTTTGTTCTAGAGAGAGGTAAAGCCATGAAGATTCCAGGGGCGGATCTAGGGAGGGGACAGGGGGTGTGCCGTCCCTCCTTCCAACTCCCCGCTGAGATAACCCTGAGATAACCTGCGGCTTTCTAACACAACTAGTATTCTGCAGAAAAAAGAAAACCTTGTGGTTTATTGGTGTTGAAGTAAAACGTGAGACGAGGTTGAAGAATTTATGTTAAACGCCGTAAAGTAGTATTTAAAATGGTCGCTCCTTAGTGGTGCACCCCCCGGCCCTCCTGAGAACAATCCTAGACCCGCCTCAGGATTCCACTTATTTCAAGGCTGAAATTTTCCAAGGGTGACTGACATGTTGTCCTTTACTTCCCAGCACTGTGCGAAAGGAAAAACGGTTTACGCTCCCCAGATCGTTTTTCTACAATGCGGTGGAAGCAGCGCTTTGCCTAAGGGTGTCTGGTATCACTATAGCTATGGAACAATAGCAATGTATAAACAGGACTGGGACAACTTTGGGGGATTTTCAAAGGAAATTCTCGGCAAGAAAACATGGGGCGGCGAGGACTGGGACATAATCGACGGGGCCGTCAAGGGCGGACTGGAAATAGAACGAAAACGATCTCCGTGGATTTACCATTACTATCACACTAAAGCGGGAATGTGGTAAGAAGCAACTTGAACCTTACAATCTCTGTGCACTAAACAATAACCTTTGCATGGATATGTCACCGGATTTTTTAAAGTCTGATACGAGAAAGAAATCCATGCAACTTTTCGGTGTACTGGATGTCACTATGTACTGACTCAAAGTGCGCATTCAGTAAAGTATACATTGTGCAGTTACACTCGTCGTTGGCTTTGAAATAAAGTTGAGCAGCTTGAAATAATTATTAATTACTTTTTTACGGTTTGTACGGAGTCTAATGAGTTGTGGGGGTAGCTTTGCTCCGGAGATCCTTTTTTGTAACTCGAGCCCTGATCAAAATCCCGTGTAATAATTATTTAGTGCTTAAGGTAAATGATGCTTCAGAAATCCAAGTACTGAATGAAATGGATAGACTAAGTACTAAGGGTAAGCAAAGCCTTCGAAAGGTATTTGTTTTGGAAGAAGAGTCACGAGCATCCGGACAAACTGGCGATTGTTTTGAATAAATTATATACGAGGAAATAATAACAGTGCTGTGAATTTGGAAAATACTTTGAATTCAAAATGCAAATCTCGCTGGGTGCTATCCGCCGCAAGCCGGCCGTCCAAACGTATCTGTTTTTGTTTGAAAAAGGGGATATTATTTCGGATCAATAGGCCGTTTCCGAGTTCCAAAACATCTCACTTTCAAAGCGAGGCTAGGTGCGAAGCCATTGATACGAAAATGATTTTTAATTACGATGCAAATAAAACTCATTTTCACTACAAAGGTTTCGCACTTAGCCTCGTTTTGAAAGTGAGATTTTTTGGAACTCGGAAATGGCGTATTTAGGTTTCTGGGAAACTGCCCACCTACCCCTCCCCTTAGCCATCATTTTGCCCTAAGCGAGAGGTCAGTGTTAATATTAGCTTAGGGGAGGGGTAGGTGGGCAGTTTCCTAGAAACTAAGTGATCCATTTTTTCCTCCAGTTTGGCTTACCGTTCACACGTATTCGGCGAGAACGGTCACCGGAAACGCATCTTTCCAAAATTTTTGAAAACGCCGGCTTTTAGTTTCCGTGCAGTGTGGACTGGCAAAAACGGAAATTTTCGAATACGATGATGTCATACACCATATACTTCTAGCATGACGCATGCTCAATAAGCTATGCTATCGCGTATTTCCATCTCTTTGCGTTTTCGTGTGGACGGACGAAAACGATTTGAAAACGCTAGGTATGGATACGTATTTTTTTTAAAAAAAGGGGAAAAGGTCTTCGTTTTCAAAAATATCGTGTACGTGTGGACGATTCCTCAAAGACTAAAGAGAAGTAGCTTGAGAAAACAGCCGACATTTTGCGTCGCGAAATTAAATGTAGGCTCTTTTCTCAAGCGAAGAAAAAAGAGGCGGCAGTGGTTTACTACACTATTACCCGCATGTAGCAATATTATAATCGAGGAGTTTATTTATGACAAAAAAATTTAATAGACACGAGATATCTATTTATACTGACCCAAAGGCACCCTGGAGGTTGTAAGAATTACCTTAATTTTACTGATTTTCGAGTGATTAATTTTTTCTCAAGTATTAGATGCAGATTGGTTTTTTTTTAATGAAAAAGCGCGAAAACTTGTCGGCGTAAGTTGTTGTTGTTGTTGTTTTTTTTTTCACCAGGTGTGGTGTATTTGTAAGCAATGTGCACACTAGCTGAATGTGGAGCTACGCTGTTAAAGTAGAATATTAAAACAACAACCATTAAAGTTTGGTTACGTTAAAACACAGAGAGCTGACTGGGTGTTTATAAAAATCAAGAAATGTTAAACATATCATTGGCATTTTTATATTTAAAATCATTGTTGCTTTTATGAGGCAAGAATTAGTAGCTACAGGACTAGGTCGAGACCTGTTTAGTGTGACACGCATTTTGGCTGTAGCTAATATTCCCTTAGATTTCCTTAGATTTTTAGTGCTGCCCTAAGTAGATTAAACTAGTAGTTCCATACTGAACTTTATGTATCACTGATAAATAAAGCACAACATTTTATATTTTTAAATTATTAATGCCTCCAACGTATGCAAATGCATTCAGAAGACAAATCATAAAGCAAAACAAGAGCAATACAATTACTTCGCCATCTGGGAATACTGCGTTAAAAGACTGGTAGTAACAATGCTCTAGACAAATACGCATATTTATTTTAACACTGCTTTCCACCGCCACAACAACAAAATGAGACAGATTGCCGGTGTTGCTAGGAAGGCAAAGATAACATCCTTCAGGCGATTGCTATTAGTTTGCAGTGTTTTCGTTGCAGGTTTCAATATTGTTTTCTTAATTGCATGGCAGCTCAATCGATCATCTCTTCGAAACTGGAAGAAAGGATTTGAATTGACAGATACCAAGTTTATTATTACAGAGGATAAAATCAAGCATGAAAATATTCCGTCCAAGGGTTTAAATCAGCATACGTGGGAAAAAAACTGCCTGATAAGTCTTGAACAACTTTGCAACTTTCCAATCTTTCCCAAGGCACCGGATAAAAGAAGCTTGGCGACCAATGTTAACATTTCCTTGTCAGCCAGTGAAGTGGATGGCCTGCGGTTGCTAGGTTTTCTTCAACCGAATGTAACTGGCGAGTATCTTTTCTCCGTTACTTCAAATGGATTTGCCGAGGTTTGGTTAAGTTCAAGCCATAACTGGAAAAATGGACGGAAAATTGCATACACCAGACCTATGAATAAATCTGCAATGGGTTTTGCAACAGTGAATCACAAATTTCCTACTAACGGCGTTAAGTTGTTTTCAGGACAAAGATATTACATTGAGGTAATATATTCTCGTGGCAGGCAAAGTGAAGGACAAAGTTTAATCCAACTTGCTTGGAAGAGACCAGATAGAACTGGCTTTGAACTTATACAAAGAGGGTTTTTGTCACCATATAAAAACGACAGTGATAAAGCTCAAATGAATGTTTACGATGACGACTTGCCAGATCTGCTTGCTTGTACACTGGTAACACTAAACAGTAGTAACAAATACATGAAGCCAGAAACACTTCCAACGTTGGAAAGTGTGTACGTGAGCAAGGCGTTAAATTTCTGTGAATACAGACCCAGTTATCTCCTTGATCCCACGAAAATAACTAACTTCGGCCGATATCACGGCGTCTACAGACATGCCCACAAAACCTTCACCTTTCCAAACACAGAAGTAGAAGGACTGACTCCCAAGCGGGCCGCCCGCTTTTTGGCTGAAAAGCCTTTGAGTGAAGGAGAAGCTCGCGGGGTGGTTGATAAATACATGACTGCCCTTGAGGAAAGTTACCCAGGGTAAGTAGACTGTTCTTCTAGCGTAAGTTGTTCACCATACTCGTTATATGGGAACCCCAGCCTCATACCTAAGAATAACTGGTTTTCCTGTGGTCGACTTCGGGCCCGTTCTGATACCTAACCAGTTTCCCTTTCGTTTCTAAAGTAACGAATTCTCAGGGTCCTCAATAGGTTTTTCGGAATCCGGGAATTCCCATATTTGAAGCTCGGGATTCGGGATTTGAAAGCAAAGTAGGGGGGAGTTTAGGGATTCAATGTCTGCTTGGGAGGTTGAATGCCAAAAGGAACCCTTGGGATTCGGGAATGCTCGAAATTTTGAATCGGGATCACGGAATTGAAGAACGCTATTGGAGACCCTCAATTCTAGAAACAAAGAATTTAAACAAGGGTTTTTAGTTGCTTACAACCCAACTTTATCATCCTTTCCTCTGTTTTCTTATATGAACACGAGCCTTTAGGAGAGTTTGCCAACCAAGTGTGAAGGAGCAGTATATTCCGTGGTGACCTTCGACAGACCTCTGACCAAATTTCTAGACCATCTGATAGATAATACTAAGAAAATTAGTTGACTAAATCAGTTTTAAGGAAGAGATTTTAAGATGAATTCCATATAATTCTTTAATTCAAAAGCTGAGGATTCTTGCGCTAGCCGGCAAGTGCTAGCTGTATGAGTCGAGCAAAGCGGACTCACGCTCAAAACGTCTTATAGATGAGACTGGTGTCGTTAAAACAAAAAGAAAGATATTTATTTACTTCTGTATGGTATTTCTGATGCAGAAAATACAATCTCGAGTCTATTACGCGCGTAGAGATGAAACATGATCCTCAGAAAGGAGGCAGATACTTTCTTCAACTTGTTGTTAAAGATCTGATGGACCAAAAGAGCTATAACCTCGAGGAATATGTGTTTCAGCCATACGACAAAAATGGGCATTTGTGTTACCCCATGGGACTGCAGTGGAACAGTACAGCGGATGTCTATCTGATCCTCACGGCCAAGAACCTGGGTCGATGGGTTCACCATTTCATCAAGAACGTTGAAAAGATCATTCGGGAAACAAAAGATGAACATTTACACGTGATTATTTACGACTATGATAGCCCGGATATTGATTTAAAGCAAGAACTTCAAAGAAGTACATTACAGAACTACAAATACATCTCAAAATCTGGAAAATATTCTCGCGTGGAGTCTTTTAGTGAAGCTATACAATCAATTTTGAATCCAGAGGCCATTTTTGTCACCATAGATCTACATCTCGATATTGGAAGTCAGATGGTGAATGATATACGCAAGGTCAGTGAACACATTGGTTTTAAAATCCTGCATCCTTGAAAGATAATAGGGTCATTTATACGAGGAAAAATAAGACGCGTCTTACATAAGACGCGAACTTTCCGTATAAACGGCACATTTCGTCTAAAATAAGACGCGGCTTAGCTAAGACGCGTCTTATTCGCTTAGACATGCTCGTATAAATGGTACAGTTTGCGTCTTATTTAAGACGCGTCTTATGTAAGACGCGTCTTATTTTTCCTCATATAAATGGCCCTAATGTAGCCTGAGAAAACAGCTGAAGGCGCAGAAATTCCATACTGATGACGCACACTAAGCAATTCTGTGTACAGCTTCTGATTGGTTGAAAATTTGCTTCATCCAATCAGAGGCACTACCCAGATCTGGGTTGAGACAGGTCATCAGTATGGAATTTCTGCGCTCGTTTCTTACAAGCATTTCGCGGGAAAACCACCGGTGGCGTCCCAAAATGGCGGCTGTTTTCTCAGTCTAACGATAGTACGGTTGGTTCCTTCATACGCAATCTATTTATGCATGCAAAGCCAAGAGTTGTACTAAATTAACCAAAAACCTCTGTCTATCAGTACCTAGACTGTTCACAGTCCCCTATGTTTTCGTAAGAACGTCGAGATCGAGCGCTCACCTCCAGTTTGAAATCCACTGATGCAGCGGGCCCCGGGGTTGATAGTGGTAGGGGAAGGGAGGTGAGAAAAATAACCATTCCCCGCCCCCTAATTAGATGTCGTGATATATTACCTTTTGGCGACCTTAAAGGGTGTCAAGCCGAAAGTTTATGAGAACTATTAAAACTCTGCGTGTTTCATGTATTTTTTTAGTTCCTCAGATCAGTATATGATTCTGTGAAGCTTCCCACCTACCTCTTCCCCAATCAAACATCTTGCCCCAAGTGAGAGTTTATTGTTAAATCCAGTATCTCGCAGGGGAAATTTTTTTCTTTGAACCACACCCATATGACAAATTTCTAATTTCCCTTTAGGTTTAGCCCGCGTAGCAGGCGCTTGGAAGTAATAGGCGTGAAAAAAGGGGCGGACGACGGAGACACCCGTTCTTTCTTGCACCCATTACTTCCAAGCGCCTACTATACAGGCTACTTTGGGGGTTTTCATGGTATTTTCTGATGAGCACCTTGGCGGTTTCATAGCGAAGTAGCTTAAGTAATGGTGCGGGGTGATATGATGAGATCGACAAACTATCAACTTTGGAAGTAAGGACTAAGGAGCCTTTAGTCAAAGATCCAGTCGCGAGTCGCGGAGGAAAAGTAGACTGAAAGTGTAAAGAACTTAGCAGTCGATAGGCTCTCTGGGGTGACGGAATCTCCTGGTTACAGGTGGCTAACAGGCCCCCATGCCCTAATCCTATACTTCGGGTCACAAGGAAAAAAATTAAAAATTAAAAATTGGGACCTATTCTCAATCAAGAGTCACTGAGCGTAGTGAAAATTATGAACAATCGTTACCAAGTTTCAGTTATCTCAAGCAGGTATGTGAATTCGCAAGAGCCCATCACTTCAGAGCGTCCAACATCGACTTCTTCTCCTGAGTGTCATCGTAGCCCGATAGATTTTAGTTCACCTCTGCGAAATGTTCCGCCTTCTCCTCAACTTACGACATGGAATTTCCTTTTCTGCAAATGGGTTCTTTGTTCCTCACTTCCACGTACTTCAACCAGTGTAACAGCTCTCAATGACACTTCGTTGATCTCATTTGTCCTTGCCAAGAAATCCTACTGTTCTCTAAAAAGAGGCTAAGAGTTTTTGGCGTAACAATGAGCCTATGAATAGCCTAAAAAATCTAACACGATATATATGGTCCAAAACATATTTGAGCTGGATTGCGAGCAGTCACATAGTTTTTTATTGAGGGAACTTGTGCACGAGAGCGGCGAGAAAGGGGAACGTAAGCATTTTGGGGGTAACCACGTCGTCTTGTGAACGTCTTCGATGAGATAACAACTCAGATTGTAGAAAAAAAGGCGCAATGCAATTAGTTTGTATTTGAGAATAATCGAGTATGCTACGTTCCATCCGCTTAGTGTAAGACTGCACAAAGGCTCTTACTTCGTGTAGGATTGAGAAGCTGCGCGAAGCCAACTCAAAACTAGAACCGAGAGAGCAGCCGCACATGTGCGGCACCTGCTCACAAGTTTGTTTTAGCTATGGCCCTGTAGTGCGCGCGTTCTCTACATTGCGGGCAGCACAAAACTGACAAATGGGCACATAAAAAGACGTTAGGCTGGCAATCATTTTCTTTTTTCACCAATACATGTAAATATTTCTCTGTTTGGTTTTAGCACTGTTTCAAAGGAAAGACGGTTTACGCTCCTCAAATGGTGTTCTTAGGTTGTGGAGGGAGTAGCGCGCTGCCTCAAGGAGACTGGTATCTTATGAGCTATGGCATAGTTGCAATGTATAAACAGGACTGGGATAACTTTGGAGGATTCTCAAAGCATTTTTTTAACAAGAAAACTTGGGGTGGCGAGGACTGGGATATAATTGACGGTGCCGTCAAGGGTGGACTGGAAATAGAACGCAAACGATCTCCGTGGATTTACCATTATTATCACACTAAAGCGGGAATGTGGAAACAAGCAACTTGAACCAGTTTGAAACTGGACTGAAATACATAAATAACCTTCAACTATACTCTAAATAAAAGAAAGAACGAAGTAAAAAAGGATAGAGGATTCAAAGGACTCTTTCAAAAAGAAAACGTGGGCGGCGAGGACTGAAACCCAGGACTGGCGATCGACGTCGCCGATGGGAGTGAACGGGAAACAGAGGGAAAACGATGCCCTTGAATCTAAGATTATCGCCACAGTTAAAGGGGTATGAACTTAGAATATGCAGGTCTCTTTCATCTGGCTCATTAAAAGGATTGAGTTTGCATAGTACCATTGTTAAAAACTGGTCAAGTTATAGTTGGAAAAAAGCAGAGACTTTTCACTCTGGATTTGAAAACCAATGGAGTATTGACAGTATTTGTTGAGAAATTCCATGACTTAATGTAAGTCAGGAGGGAGGGGGCTTCACCTAAGAAATCACTGGCTAAGTTGTTGTTATTATTTGACGTCACAAGGGCGCGCAGAGTGCATCAAGATACATAATGGGAAAACAAAACAGTCGCCCTTCCTTCATTAAGTTGTCATTTCGGGCATTTCATTTAGGCGGGTTTTTTTTTACGCTTTGCGTACGGGCACGGAAAAAAAGGCAGAAACTGGTAAAAAGTTAGTGTGTAATGTCACATGATATGTGTTCACCTCCTAACCCACGCCCCCACTGGTTAGGGGGTGGAGACGTATGACACTTTAGACTAGTAAAAATTTGGCGTGTATGTATTGCCGGTCTATCTTAACACCAGATAAAAAGACCGTATAGTTCCTGTTTAAACCTTTACACCAGGTAAAACCCGGTGTAAAGCATGCAAACGTACTTCCGCGTTTACGGCCTTATCCCGTTGTGAACGATCGTGAATGATGTCGTAAACAATCTAGAGCGTAGATAAGCCACGAATAAATGTCGTCATCTGATGGGCAACTGTAAACGCATAAGTTTGTGTACGTTTTCCGGACTCTTGAGGACATGCATAGCCTGAGCAGTGTAATAAGACAACTGATATGAACTGGTGCGTTAAATAGTTTTAGTTTACTTAAGTCATGATGATCAAATAGGAACTGAACTAATGAACCGAATAAAAGTCTTTCTAATTAACGAAATAAGTGAAAGTCTTGTTCATCGAGAGAGTACTCACCCCGCGGAGGATGGTATGCGCCCGGATTTCCGAGTGGAGGATTTGTTGACTAGAAAATAGACAATTCCCTGATAGTTTTCATAATGTTTCTACGTTTTTACATTCAAATCCATGATAATGCAACGTCTCAGCATTGACGTGCTTTAAGGCGACTTCAGTTGACCTAACCTGAGGTGACTTAAGGCCACTTGAGGTAACTCAAGGTGACTTTAGATGACTTTATTGATAAAGACGACTTAAAGCTGCGTGCAAACGGGCTCAACAACTCCCAACCTTGTTGCGCCAACAATGTTGGGAGTTGTTGCGTTTGTGTTGGCAGTGGTGTGCAAACGGATGCAACAACTCCCAACAAGTTTTGCACCTGCGGTGCATCGTGGGAAGAATACAACCTATAAGTCTTTGTAATCCATGCGCAATGAGCGTGCGTGGCCCCAACAATGTTGGAAGAGCTGTGCAAACGGATCCAACATTGTTGCGCTACGCTTCGGCGATCACGGAACAAACGAAATGTTGGGAGTTGTTGGCTGAAAAGTTTGACCGGTTTCAAACTTTGCGCAACAACATCCAACAACATTCAACAGGGTGTGCAAACAGACGTAACATTTAACATCCAAAAATGTTGGGAATTGCTGGCCAACAATGTTGCGTCCGTTTGCACGGGGCTTTAAGGTGGCCTAGGGCAACTTCAGGTGACTTAGGGTGACTCAAGGTAACTTAGGGCGACTCAGGTGAATTAGGGCGACTTATGGTGAGTAAGGGCGTCTTGAGATGACTTTGAGGCTGGGAATTTACGCACACTATGGGCGCATTCCAGAATTGGAATGAATGGAATCGATTGCTAGCAATCCCTTGTAAAAAATCTTCCTCTGTGTTCTCATTTAAATAGATGTCTTTATTGCTTACTCAATATGTAAATCATCTGGGCGATGCAAAACGAGTATGACAGTATTAGTCTGATAGAGGACGATTGGCGGATTTCCAATTTGAGATTAGAACGCCCCTCTCCACCTCGCGCCCATATTTCTTCTACCCAACTCAGCAAGGGATATTTACACCATAAATGATATGTGTTTCCAGGAAGCTCTTGGTGTTTCCTGTTCGCGCACGAACTATTTTTTAAGTGATCGTAATGGTTCTGCAGTTTCTCTGCTTATTTTCATATCGAAGTGACTTGAATCCGAGCGATGTTGTATAGAAACGAACCGTAAACTGAACCGTTTCCCCCAACCATTCGTAACTCATAAAAACGCCCGCGGCAGTAAATACCAACAGTTCATCATGTATAATTAAACAATTCAGTTCCAAATTGTTTGTGAACTTTTGGGGCTTGCTCTAACCTTCTATACAGTTGTCTTTATTAGCTCAATTGGATATAAATCCAGTCGTCATAGACGTTTGGCTTCGAATACCAGTCAGGCTTAATTATTTTTTAGTTTCTTTCCAACCAAATTAGTTTGAGCATTAGTGTGAGCGACACACCCACATCCACTCTGTTTCAAATGCGCAGTTCACATATTTATTTCATTATATTCACAGTTACTCATACGTCTGTGTCGTTTCTTTCGCAAAACACCTCTGTATCTGCGCAAAAGGTCAAAAACTCAACTTTATCACCTTTTTCGTAGCCAGAGTAGAAAGCGTTTTAGAGGGAGCTCCGCGCGCGAGGGAATCACACGCAAACCCAATTTCGTCCCCACTCTCCTCGCGTTTGTTTTGAGCCTGGGACGACACCTGGGACTAAACAAAATTTAAAGATGGCGGCTAGCGGGCATGGTTTGATTTTTCTTCATTTTCATCGAGTTTCAAGGTTTGTAGTGATTATTTATATGACATTTTAGCGCCGGTGGTTCAACTAAAACATGAGCAGTGTCTTGTTGTTTTGATCGCATCGCGAGGTTCGTTTTGGTTCAGTGAAAATGACCTTGAATGGAATGACCTCTTGCGCACGGATGTTGAAAATTACTTTCGTTGTTTATTTATTGTTTTCATGAATAGCACTAAAAAAGCCATATAATAAATAACTTATTAACCGCATCTGTTTGAACATTACAGAGAAATCACAGACCTCAGCCTTGATGTATTGCCCTCACTATTGCTTGGTCAATACATCAAGGCCTCGGTCTCTGAGATTTCCCTGTAACGATCGAACTGACGAGGTTAATAAGTGGTACATAATAATAGTTATGTAATATTATCATCATCAACATCATCATCATTATTATTATTATTATTATTATTATTATTATTATTATTATTATTGTTGTTGTTGTTGATATTTTCATTTTTTCATTTTCATTTTATTTATTCCTCCAATTCCTAGCTGATACATAGTTGTGTAAATATAACTGAGAAAAATAATATAGTAATAGATAAAGATTTACAAAGGAAAAAAACACGGAAAAAAAAAATTACAACACTTAAATTGAATTACATTGTATATTGGAAATATATATATTTAAATATAAAAAGATACTTTGGGGCTTAAAAACATTTATTTAATACATGTTCAAGGAATAAAAGTTAAAAAATCTAAAAATTATCTAAAAAATACCAACTCAAGATAAATTTACAGAGCTTAAACTGTGATGTGATGCTTTAACAATGATGCCCTTTAGGCTGGCCTTTGTAGTCTCTGTCCCCAAGCTTAGAATCCCCAATGATCATTCATGAGGAGGAATATGGTTATTTCCAATCCATTTCAAGTATTTTCAATGCCACAAGACAGCAATTATTGCATGAATAACCTTATGAACTTCTCAATTAATTTAAATGTTGATTACTCCCAATCAGAAACCACTGAGAGCAATTTTGATAAAGATGCAACACCTCAGCAGATCTATCCAGGCATCTGTTGGACAACTAAATGGGAGACAACAGTGGATAGCAATGATGGAGAACTAAGGTAAATTGTAATACATGTACTATATGTTACTCCGGCTATACTCATTGCTAATTGATGCACTTTGTAAACACATACAAAGGCAATGGTTTACATTTGTATAATGACCACAAAAATGAAAGGGGGGACAGTGGGTGGGGGTGGGGTGGGGGGTCAGGTGGCAGAGGAGGAAAGGATGGGAGGTTGGAGTTCTAAAAGGGTAGGAAGCAGGAGAAATAGAGGTTAATATAGTCAAACCTGTATTTATCGGTCACCCTCTATTAAGCTGTCAGTTTTCAAAGTCCCAAAAATTACTTCCCTTGATGTACTGTAATTTCGACCTCCATTAAGCGGTCACTTCTATTAAGCGGTCACAGTCACCATTTGCAGTCCCATCAGGACCTTTTCTATTGTCTTGACTGGTATTAAAAAAATGGTCACACGGTGTCAATTACTTGTTCATACAGTTTCAAATAATGCAACACACGACATACAACAATTGATTTCCTTGTTTATTTGCAAATCATTGAAACACCAGAAATGAATGTTTCTATTTAAGATCAAACATCTGATCTGATCAGCACTGGAGATCAAATTCTTTGCACTGTATTTCTTGCAACCTGTATTAGGTGGTCACCTTGTATTAAGCGGTCACTTAGCCATTCCCCAAGGGTGACCACCTAATCAGTACCAATTCGACTGTATTATTTTTGCAATCAAATTAAGAGCGAAAGGGAGGAAGCCAAGAAAAAAGGGTTAGAAACTGGGAATGCAAAATATGGGAGGCTGGAGACTTGGACCCCTGTTCCTCCCACCTACAGTGCCAAAATATATAGATATGTGGCTGTGTTGTAGGTTAATTTGTTTCCCGATTAGGTCAATCTGTTTTCAACTTATAGGTCACTTTTTGTTCCAGACCAGGTTAATTTGATCTAAAGGTGTATTTGTTATCATTCTACATTAGGCAAATTTGTTGGAAACTACTTGCAGCTTAATTTAATCAATTTATTAATCAAACAAGTCTTTAACTTAAATTTTTTCCCTTTTTTTCAGTTTAAATGACCCATTAAGTCAGTATTTGAGTAATGGGGCAGTATAGTATTAGTAAAGAGACGCACACACTTTGGGGTATTAATGCTCTGAACTAAGGAAGGGAGCAAAGAGTAATGAGAATCAATTTTCTTTCCAGAATTCATTCCCAGTTCAGACTTCAGTGGCTAGGATTTAGAGGCTATCTTCAATACTGTAAGTGCTGTACACTTTGCTTTGTATTCTAACTCTTGAGTGAACCAGGTAGACTTAACTGGGCCAGTGCTTCTTCATAGTTTATTTGTGTTCATTTAGGATAACATGGAAAAACTTAGGGGAAAGTTACTTGTAGTTTTTACTTTGGTTTTGGTTCAAAAACAAAATTCTTATTTGGTCAGATTTTATTATGACTACTGTGATGTTCAATTTGCTAAATGCTAGAGGCTTGGGTTTCTTTGCTCATTCTTATTCAGGTATAGTAATTAGCAGAGATATTATGATACATTATTAATCCTTAGGGTTGATGTTAATACTCGATCTACACAAGTTTTCTTTGTGCAAGTGTGCAACAGTTATTAAGCACGAAGGGATAAGCTCAGACATGTAATCTACAGTGCACAATGCAAAAACTATTACGAGTTATTGCATGATGAACTCAACAGTTTTAAAAGTTAAGGAGTTAGTCAACTGGTTTAATACCAGTACTGATTTCTGAGGAAGACTGACTGACTGAATAAATGACTGCCTGCCTGCCTGCTTGACTGACTGCCTGACTGACTGACTGATTTACTGACTGACTGCATGCCTATCTGCCTGCCTGACTGAATGACTGAATGACTGACTACCTGATGGCCTGACTGATTGACTGACTACCTGGCTGACTGACTGACTGCCTGCTTACCTGACTGACTGACTGACTGATGGACTGCCTGCCTGCCTGTCTGTCTGTCTGACTGACTGACTGACTGACTGACTGGCTGGCTGCCTGCTTACCTGACTGACTGACTGATGGACTGCTTGCCTGACTGAATAACTGACTGCCTGCTTGACTGACTGGCTGATGGCCTGGCTGACTGACTGACTGGCTGCCTGAATGACTGGCTGGCTGTTTGCTTTCCTTACTGACAGAATGACTGCCTGCCTGCCTATCTGACAAACTGACTGGCTGCCTGACTGACTGACTGCCTGCTTGAGTGACTGACGGACTGACTGACTGATGGACTGCCTGCCTGTCTGCCTGCCTGTCTGACTGATTGACTGATTGACTGACTGCCTGGCTGACTGGCTGGCTGCCTGCTTACCTGACTGACTGATGGACTGCTTGCCTGACTAAATGACTGACTGCCTGCTTGACTGACTGGCTGACAGCCTGGCTGGCTGACTGACTGACTGGCTGTTTACTTTCCTTACTGACTGAATGACTGCCTGCTTGCCTATCTAACAAACTGAGTGGCTGCCTGACTGACTGCCTGCTTGAGTGACTGACGGACTAACTGACTAATGGACTGCCTGCCTGTCTGCCTGCCTGTCTGACTGACTGACTGATTGACTGACTGCCTGGCTGACTGGCTGGCTGCCTGCTTACCTGACTGACGGACTGACTGACTGACTGACTGACTGATGGACTGCTTGCCTTACTGAATGACTGACTGACTGCCTGGCTGACTGGCTGACAGCCTGGCTGACTGACTGACTGACTGGTTGTTTGCTTTCCTTACTGACTGAATGACTGGCTGCCTGACTGACTGACTGCCTGCCTGCTTGAGTGACTGACAGACTGACTGCCTTTGAATGACTAACAGATTGCCTGACTGACTGACTGCCTGCCTGACTGACTAACTGACTGTCTGACTGCATGACTGACTGACTGACTGACCGACAGAATAGTCAGAATAAACAGACTGCCTGGCTGACTGACTGGCTGCCTGTCTGCTTGCCTGACTAATTGACTGACTGCCTGTCTAACTGACTGAAACACTGACTGCCTGCCTGCCTGCCTGACTGACAGGCTGTCTGCTTTTCTGATTGACTGACTGACTGACTGCCCTACAGAATAGTCAGAATAGACAGTAATCAGCTGATTAAATGTTTGCATGCAACCTGATATGATCTTTTGTGAAGTTTTGCATGGGGTGTAAGACATTTGACCACTACCAAGTTAAACTAACCACTGAAACTATATGAAAACAGATTGATTATTAACAGAAACCCACCCCTTATGTGTTTCTGTTATTTACTTATTGACTTGTCAGTACACATAACTGACAGTTTTACAAATGTAATTACATGTGATAGTTGTGGCCTTAACATGTAGTTACTAAGTGATTGGCTCACTCCCAGATGCATTGGTTGGGTGAATCATGACTGACTGACTGAATCCAAGGCTGGTTCACAGACTTTCAGTCTGTAACATGCACTGTACTGACTAGCTGGATATATGATCAACAGACTTCCCATTATTTGGTGGCTGGTGTACTGACTAACCCTGATAACTAAATGACTGTGAATGTATGGCTGACTGACTGACTGACTGACCAACTGACTTGCTGTTCCTGCTCAGTGACAAGCTTACTGACCTCAATTATCTGACCTGCCGTGTCGTTAACTGAGGGACTGACTTGATTACTGATATTTTTATTGGTGGACCAATTGACTGGAAGTACATCTACAGATTGGCCTAGTGACTGGTTAACTGATAGACTGACTGGTTGACTGACTGTAGACAGACTGACATATTGATTAATAATTAACTGATGGACTGACTGGTTGACTGATATTTTCAATTGGTTGAATTAACTGAGAGAAGACAGATTGACCGAACGATGAATAGTTAAGTGATGGACTGACCAGTTGACTGATAGTTTGAATTGCCGGTTGATCAATTAACTGATAGAAGGCAAACTGACGTAGTGTCTGATCCACTAATCATAGACTGACTGGTTGACTGAAAATTTAATTGGTTGATAAATAATTAAGGGTAGCAGCACTCTGTTATTTACTGACTAAGAAAAAATGGTAGCACTATCAATAGCCCACATTCAACATATTAAAATTCCAACTTGACTCTGATGCTTTTTGGTCATTTTTATATAATTGGTTTCATTTTTTCTTTGTTCTCAAGTCTCTTCTGGGAATTGTGAGACAACTTTGGAGTGGTGAAAAATTTGCAATTTTTTCCTTAAAACACCAGAGTCATGTTAAAATATTTTAATAAATATTATTAGAACATGGGCTAAACTGGTTGACTGAAAAAAGGACACACACACTGGGTAAAGGGTAGAGGCAGGGCAGCGGCACTCTCTCATTTACTGACAGAGAAGTTGGTGAGCACTATCAACTGACTTACCGACTGGTTGACTGACAAAAGGAAACACAGGGTAAGGCTAAAGGTAGGGTGGCAGCACTCACTCATTTGCTGACAGCAAAGTTGGTAAGCACTATCATCAATACTACAGACTGGTTGACTGACAAAAGGACACACACTGGGTAGGGGGTAGGGGTAGGGTGGCAGCAATCATTTATCAACAGAGAAGTTGTTGAGCACTATCAATTGACTTACAACTGGTTGACTAAGGAAGTGACACACACTAGGTAGGGGTAGGGCTAGGTTGGTGGCACTCACTAATTTCCTGACTGAGAAATAATTGGTAGCACTATCAATTGACTTACGGACTAGTTGGTTCACAAAAGGACGGATGATATTCTGTTCACTTACTGAATCAATATCTGCGCGAATTTGTTTGGACAACTGTATTACTATGAATTATTCACTAAAGTGAAGTAGATTACATGTCTGACTGGTTACAATTTTCTACAGTATTTGGTGAACTTGTTGAGTGCATTTCAAATATCTCTTGCTCATCCTCAACTCTCCATGAAAAACTAAGTGATTTCCTCAGATGAAAGACATTTTAAAAATGACTGCATTCCATACAGATAATGTAGTGCTCTTAGCTGTCTGTCAATATCAAACCATATAAACCTTTTTTTTTTACCTGGCAGTTAAAGACACTTGCTCGAGACTTGCAATGCTATGTTGTCAGAGAATAGAATTTTTAAGTCGTTTTATGTCTTGTCACTGAAGTAACTGCAGTTTTCAGGGTAAACTTCAAGACTCGTCTTCTGTTTTTGGTCTTTTTTTTCTGACTCAACACTGCTACTAAATTTGGTAGCCTTAGTTTTGATGTTCAGGGTTTCCGATGAAATTTTTTTGAGATGTAGTTCTCTTCATACCCCTTTTTCTCCAAAGGGTTTTTTGTTGTTTTTTTTACAATACAAGAAAAACACTCTACTTTGACTTGATGTACATTGTACTCCATGCTAAAAGAAATGGCTCTTAAAAGTGATAAATATAATAGCGATAGTAGTGTTAATGAATCTATACTTTTTTTAACGTGGACTGTTTCTTATGTGATCATTCAATTTTGTCTTCAGGTCAGATGACAGACTCCAGATCAAGACGTCAACATGGAAAAGATTTAGCGTTTATCTTCAGTACTGTAAGTGCTGTAACTACTTTGTAATCCAGCTCTTGAGTGAACCAGATAAACAATAAGAATTATGTGGCTGACTTGTTCAAAAGACTTAATCTAATCCAGGATTGTGCCTGGATTATTTTGCTTTTGTTCAATCACAGCACATGAACTTATGGAGCTAAGTTCTGCATAGCTATGGTAACAGCAGTTTTACATCATTTTTGTGTGCCAGTTACATTGCAAAGTCAAAACATAATTAATGTCAACAATCCAATAATTATTAAAATGATGGCAAACTTTCAAAAGAAGTTCCCAACCATTGTGCCAAAAGCTTTCATTTGCTGAAAGTTTGACTGGGAGGGAAAAGTTTCCAAGGCTTCTGCAACGAAACATCAACTTATTGAAAATGAAAAATTAATGTTAGAGTTTGATTTTGTCATCAAATTGAGTCACTTAAAAATTTCAACAAAACTTATGGTACTTGACTAATAATATTGTAGTGCTGTACATAATTTCTAAAAAGATCTTAAAAGAAAAAATGAAAACAACAAATGAAGCCAGGCATTGAACATTATGTTGTGTGCTGAAATTAAAAAAACAACAACAACAACTCAAAATTTTAACTCCGTAGCTCAAAAATGTGGAGTTTAAGGAAGGCTAATCTGAACTTTCTTTGAACTGGACTTAGTTTGCATAGTTTGTTGGTGCCATGGTAAGGAACTTTAGTACAGTGTAACTCAAATCATACACTGCCTCAATAATAAAAGAATGTTTTGTTTTATCCAGCAAAATATGAAACTAAATTTCTTAAAGAGGTGAATGCAGCATTTCAGCCAACAATAACTCAATTTTTTTTATCATTTTTGGCTGTTCACCAAACTCTGGATTCAAAATAATTTCACGGTCCAATATAACAACATCCATAATTATTCATTCTGGCTTAGGGTACAAATTTTGTTAGCACTATGGTTGGGATATTATTTTGTTCAAAGCTCTCATTTGTACTTTGATGGTTGGCTGCACTTAAAAAAATAACTTGAGACATTTGGAGCAAGAAATCTACAAATGTATATTTCTTATTGTTCGAAATGTTACAACTTTGCAACATGGCAGTGAAAAGTGATGTAAAATTGACTGTAGTTAAGATCAGACATGCAATCTAGCTTGCTGAGTCATGACTTACTGACTAGCTTTTACGTTCAAGAAAGTAACTCACATTATAGAATGACTGGTGATCTTTCTCAGTCAGGTGATGAGAAGGTCAGCTGACTGTTGCTGTCTTATGGCCCATTGATTGACTGACTCACTGACTCTATTATCCAGGGACTGCCCAACTGACTGAATGATTTATGGCTGATTGATTGACTGACTGACTGACTGACTCTACTTTCTGGGGACTTACCAAATGATTTAATGATTTTTGGCTAATTGAATTGTCCAGGGACTGACCATCTGACTGAATGATTTATAGCTAATTGAATTGTCGGGGAACTGGCCAACTGACTGAATGATTTATGGCTGATTAAATTGTCCGGGAACTGGCCAACTGACTGATTGATTTATGACTACTGTAATTGAATTGTCTGGGAACTAGCCAACTGACTGAATGATTTAAGGCTGATTGAATTGTCCAGGGACTGACCATCTGACTGAATGATTTATGGCTGATTGAATTGTCCAGGGACTGACCATCTGACTTATTGATTTGTGGCTGACTGAATTGACCGGGAACTGACTAACTGACTGAATGATTTATGGCTAATTGAATTGTCCGGGGGGCTGACCAACTGACTGAATGATTCATGGCTGATTGATTGACTAAGCAACTGACTCTACTGTCCGGGGGCTGACCAACTGACTGAATGATTTATGGTTGGTTGATTGACTGAGTAACTGACTCTACTGTCCAGGGCTGACCAACTCACTGAATGATTTATTGCTGATTGATTGACTGAGTAACTGACTCTACTGTCTGGGGGCTGACCAACTGACTGAATGATTTATGGCTGATTGATTGGCTGAGTAACTGACTCTACGGTTTGGGGGATGACCAACTGACTGAATGATTTATGGCTGATAGATTGACTGAGTAACTGACTCTATGGTCTGGGGGATGACCAACTGACTGAATGATTCATGGCTGATTGATTGACTGAGCAACTGACTCTACTGTCCGGGGACTGACCAACTGACTGAATGATTTATGGCTGATTGATTGACTGAGTAACTGACTCTACTGTCCGGGGACTGACCAACTGACTGAATGATTGACTGAGTAACTGACTCTACTGTATGGGGACTGACCAACTGACTGAATGATTTATGGCTGATTGATTGACTGAGCAACTGACTCTACTGTCCGGGGACTGACTAACTGACTGAATGATTTATGGCTGATTGATTGACTGAGTAGCTGACTTAACTGTCTCGGGACTGACCATCTGACTCAATTATTTTTTGGTTGATTGATTGACTGAGTAACTGACTCTACTGTCTGGGGACCGACCAACTGACTGAATGATTTATGGCTGATTGATTGACTGAGTAACTGATTCTACTGTCCGGGGACTGACCAACTGACTGAATGATCTATGGCTGATTGATCGACTGAGTAACTGACTCTACTGTCCGGGGGCTGCCCAACTGACTGAATGATTTATGGCTGATTGATTGACTGAGTAACTGACTCTACGGTCTGGGGGATGACCAACTGACTGAATGATTTATTGTTGGTTGATTGACTGAGTAACTGACTCTACTGTCCGGGAGCTGACCAACTGACTGAATAATTCATGGCTGATTGATTGACTAAGCAACTGACTCTACTGTCCGGGGACTGACCAACTGACTGAATGATTTATGGCTGATTGATTGACTGAGTAACTGACTCTACTGTCCGGGGGCCGACCAACTGACTGAATGATTTATGGCTGATTGATTGACTGAGTAACTGACTCTACTGTCCGGGGACTGACCAACTGACTGAATGATTTATGGCTGATTGATTGACTGAGCAACTGACTCTACTGTCCAGGGACTGACTAACTGACTGAATGATTTATGGCTGATTGATTGACTGAGCAACTGACTCTACTGTCTGGGGACCGACCAACTGACTAAATGATTTATGGCTGATTGATTGACTGAGTAACTGACTCTACTGTCCGGGGACTGACCAACTGACTGAATGATCTATGGCTGATTGATCGACTGAGTAACTGACTCTACTGTCCGGGGGCTGCCCAACTGACTGAATGATTTATGGCTGATTGATTGACTGAGTAACTGACTTTACGGTCTGGGGGATGACCAACTGACTGAATGATTCATGGCTGATTGATTGACTGAGCAACTGACTCTACTGTCCAGGGACTGACCAACTGACTGAATGATTTATGGTTGATTGATTGACTGAGTAACTGACTCTACTGTCCGGGGGCTGACCAACTGACTGAATGATCTATGGCTGATTGATTGACTGAGTAACTGACTCTACTGTCTGGGGACTGGCCAACTGACTGAATGATTTCTGGCTGATTGATTAACTGAGTAACTGACTCTACTGTCTGGGGACTGACCAACTGACTGAATGATTTCCAATTGAATTGTCCGGGTTCTGGCCAAATGACTGAATGATCAATGGATGATTGATTGACTGACTAATTAACTCTACTGTCCGGGAACTTACCAACTGACTGAATGATTTATGGCTGGTTGACTGACTGACTGATTGATCTGGCTTACTGACGCAGGCTAGGTTTTACTTTACTGAATGAACGACTTATTGTCTTGACTCTACAGTCTGGGTAGATTGCATGTTTCTGCTAGTTAATTTTTTTTATTTGCTGTGAACTTTGCGGTGAAGTTCTCAAATCTCTCGTGCTTAGTTTTAATTCCATAAGCTGCGGGAAGAATGGGTACAAGCTTTCAGCGCAAAGATTTCTGGGACCGTTTTGGTGGACAAGCGTTAGTTTTTATTTAACAATGGTATCCAAGGCAACCAACAACTACCATGAGTTGGGTTATTAACCCTTACATTTGGTTTTCTTCTTGTAAAACCCAGACTCAACACTGCAGTAACACCAAGATCGATTTTCACTTCTCTCGTAATTTTTCCTGAAGAACAGAAGACAAGAATTAAGCACTAAATTATGCTGTTAATTTTTTTTACACATTGTGATATTCATAGATTTCTTCATTCAGGTAAAAATACGTAGTCTCTAAAACTGAGAATTTATTCACGACACAAATGTTTTTGTTTGTTTGTTTACCAAGAGAAAAAGCCGTTCAACTCCCACGGACTGGAGGTTTCTACGTCCAGTTCTGAATCCATTATTTATCTAAAACACTTGGTGAACTGTCAATTCATCATCGTTCACCTTACAATGTAGAAAAATTCCTCCAAAACAATAACCTAAAATTCCTAAGAAAAAGTTTCTGCAAATGTTTTTGTACAAAAGGCTTTGGGTTTTTTTGCATCAGTCTTTTTTCAAAAGATTTCGTGGATTCTAAAATACTTTTACTGTAATCAGAAAGCCACAGACAAAAATTCCACTGTATTGATGTATAACTTTGACGGTTTTTTCGGTCAATTTACGCTCAGAAATTTTTAGCCTTTGGAGAGATTTGAGAAATGCACTTTTTACTTGCTATTTCTCCTTGTGATTTCAATACGAACCTTTCGAGTTCGAAGGGTGGTTGGAATAAGACCGGGGGGGGGGGGGGTACTGCCATTTATGGGCTATATGGGTATGTGCCACTGTGAAGGGTATGGTTTTCAAGCAGTTTACTCTAGGATAGGGTATATAATTCAGAGAGTTTGGGTCGAGAATAGAGGATCATTTTTCAGGAAACTGATCAGTTGGTTGAAGATTTTATCTAGACTAGGGAAACAGCTACTCTAGGATAGGGGGGATTTCGGTAGTTTACTCTAGTATAGGGTAGCAAAATTCAGCTGAACTGGCTCTGGTATAGGTTACGGGTTCCAGGGTCCCAGCGGCACATTCCCACCCAGAAATTCCTAAAGTACCCCCCCCCCCTCCCCCATGGGGAATAAGAAACACCATGTTACGATTAAGTAGCGTGGTATTATAAACAGAACTGTTAGAAATAGCATGGAGAATTGACATTCTATCACTGTTGGAGTGAAAAAGTTCACAGTATCAACCAAATTGTCGTCCTTTTTGAGGGAATCCAGATTCCAGAATCTGGGAAATTTGTGCTGGTGGAATCCAGAATACAGCACCGGTAATCCGGAATCCCTCAAACGATTGGAATCCAGAATACAAGTGCCACTTACAAAGAATCTGGATTCCAGTATCTTGGAATACGCACATTCCAAGACTGTCTCGTATTCCCTTTCAGGGGGTGACAAAGGCCTTTGATATCGCTTTGTGTAACAATGGTAGACTGACTTTATTAAATGGTTGGTTTTGTCGCAAAGTAAGCCACATATTTGTGCGTTATGAAAGTTTTAAAGTAAAATTCGCTGCAAAATTGTAGTCTCGTTTGCAGTTGTCCTTGAAACGATCCAAGAGCAACTTCAAAGAAGACTGCACACATTTTAAAAGGTTTTGGCACCTGAAAATATTTCTCTGGCGATTTTTTTGTTTTTTATGTGGCGTTCTTTGCGTCGAAATGAAAGCCGTTTGATAAAGAGGAGTCTTGACTTAAATCACAAAGCTTTACCAGGAGATAATTAAAAGCAGAACTTAGCTCTCTATTTTAAACCAGCAAGTACTGAAAAATACAAGCGCTGGTGCGAGTTTGAAAATGAATTTAAATGTTGCGTATCAGTGTAATTATGAGAATTTGCGTGAGCAAGAGGACTTTTGACAGAGTTAAAAATACGAAAGATTTTAGAGAAAAATGCCCTGCGAAATTTGACTTTTGGTTTTGAGTCGATCCAAGGCTATTTGAGCGCTTGTTTTTAGTGCACAATTTTCGTTTTCCTCTTTATACAAAGGGGACGAAAGACTGAAACAAATACTCGCTGTTATTGCTTTAAATCAACTTGAAACCAAAATGGATAATTTACAGATGTGCATAATTCGTTCTCGCCTTTAGCAGGTCTTTTGGAGAAGTCCTTTTGCCCTCGCAAATTTTTGTAATTTCGTGGTTTTGCGACATTTGTGTTTATTTTCCAAGTTCGCGTCGAAACTTGTGCTTTAATGTTGAAGTACTTGTGGTTTTGTAAAACGTAGGCTCGGGCATTGTGAAATATTGCGCGCAGTGAAATTACGCCGAGTTTCTAGCGTTGCGATCGTTGCGTGCGAGGTGTAAAGAAAAGATTATGTAAAATTTTATCTTCCTTTTACAACACTGTGCGTAACAAACGAGGGCTAGAAAAACGGCGTATGTTAAAGATCGGTTTATGCTAGCGACATGAACACAAGCAATACCGGTACGAGTGAGTTTAGTGAGGTCATTAACAACACAAGCATAAGCAGAAACATAGGATCAAGGAACACACATTCTCATCTTGTTCTCGTCACTAATTCACGTAATTTGAGGACAAATTTAAGAAAAATAAAACGAAACCGTTTGCTTTTCTTGAACTTGTACTTTAGTAGCGTTAATTCGTGGTGAGGATAGAAATGAAGTGTTAATATTTTCCTTGTGCTGTTGATGTCCGAACTAAACTTGTGCTTGTGTTCATGTCGCTGGCAAAAACAAGTCTTTACTGCGCGTAATGTTTCACTTTGTCCGAGCCTTTTATCTGGTTCACTCGAGTGGTTGGATTACAAAGTAAACAGCGCAGGTACTGAAGATAACAGTATTTTATTCAAGTAATAAAGCTTGTCTCTGTTGTCCATTTATTACAATAAAAAAAATGATAAAAAAAAGTAATCTAGCCAACTCGCCCCCGCCGGGCTGCTTCCACTCTGCTCCGAGTCGGTGTTCATTCTTCTGTCCTCATTTGATATTCCAACTTTAAAATCCTGGTCTGTTTTATCTGACCCCTTCACTCAAGCTGGGGGCAGATGGACACTTAGAAAATTCAGCCGTTTGTTCCCAAGTGGGGAGGGCAGCGTGAAGAAAAGTGAGAGTTTGCTCCTCAAGCCCTCAGGGTCTCATTCAAGTTCGTCACAATACCACACCAGCTTAATTTGGAATTAAAATTAGCCAAAATAATTTGTAGTGAAAATTATAATTTTGTTCTGAAAGTGCGTGTCTACAAAGTCAATATATCGTGAAATATATCCAGAGTCGTGGACAAGAAAAAAGAGGGCGCAAGACAGTGAAACTCAGTCTTCAGTGGGTCTCCGTCATCGATGCCCAGAAAACTGAACAAAGAATCGCGCTGGTCTGACCGACCTTCATCCCACAAATTTCACCAAAGAGCACAAGTCAATAATAATCTCTCCTCTGCGAAGCTACTGATATTGGATTTCTCTCGTCCTAGTTATTGTTTAGTGTTTAGACCTACATTAAAGCAAATTTGGAAGTGAAAATTACGCGGATTGTTTACGCGTCGTTTATTATTGCTGTTATTCTAAAGAGTCGAAATTATCTGAAAGTAATAAAGCGAAACATTAAGAAGCAAAATTTACGCAGTACTGCTACAGTGCCACGTAATTTGTGCTTTAAATATTTCGTTTTATATCTTAAAATTGGCTGCCCTTATAATCTAATGTTGAATCGTTTAAATCAGTGCCGCGTAGGTTCGCCGTCAAATTTCGCCAAATTGAACGGATTAAAGCGATCTTGCAGATGATTTAAATTTTTGCTTGTTTTGCTTCCCGTAGAAATAATTCGATTAATTCTCTCATTGAAATAAAGGTTTATTTTTGCCTTAAGAAAATTGTGCGAAAGTAATGTGAAGCTAGTAAGATTTAATGTTTCAGTTCCTAAAAATATTTTGGATTCAATAGCAAGTCTTTATGTTTTTCTGTATAATAATTATTTAAATTGTCCTATCTTTAAGTTCCCAGGAGATTTGAAGCGTCAGTCACGATGGTCACGCTAGCCGACTTTACCAGCATTGCGTGACGATCGTGACAATAGCCCAAATAGCGTGGAAATACGGTCGTGACTGGAATGGATACTTAAAATAGGGATTCTGATAAATGACTGGAACTAGCCAAATATATAATTTTAATACAAAAAAATGATCTTAAGTATACGGTTCCAGACCTTTATCCCAAATCCTAATTTGAAGCATCAATTGAAGTCGCCACCGAGAAATTGCCTTACAGCGTGAAAAGTTAGACTTAGCAAAAATGTTGATTCTAGCTGTTTACCTAAGGCTATCCGAAATTAAGGTCGAGTTAACCTGATTTTTCACACAGCCCAAGGAAATCTAATCTATGTCCTTCTTAAAAATAAGGATATAGAGCAGATTACCACAGCTGTGTGATTAATCAAGTATTTCCTTATTTCGAAAATGGTTTAGTATTTAAAGCTGATATTATTAGTCTAACATCAACAGCCATGTTTGTTTGCCTATTGTTTTCAGTTGACCAAAAAACAACTGGTAAAAAAAAAGAGATGTTGATGTAACCTAAACTTAGTTTTGATAAATTTGTTATAATCTGACGTAGGAAAAAAATGAAAATTAAATAAATTTGGACCTATTTATGAGCGATGTTTCTTTTTTAGGGTTTTAGTTAAATTTTCAGCTAGTTAGGTGGGAAAAAGATCGAAATGAAATAAATTTGGACCTATCTATGAGCGTTATTTTTGTTTATGGTTTTGGTTAAATATTCAGCTATTCAAAAAAAATATCAGTCCAAAATTTGGCAATTATGGAAATTATTTATATGCTATTTTTGTTTTTGTGCAATATTTTGGAAAGCTAGTGATTGCTAGGAAATGAAACGCTTTAGGTTTAGAAGAGACATCCTTAACCAGTTGCCCCCCATTAGAAAGATTCTTATTGACTATTAGCTCAATTTGATGTCATTTGTGAAAATCCACCCAAGCCAGACCAATGCGATTCGGTGCTCAGTTCTCTGCCCTCGAATCATCCGTCGACACACCTACTACGTGAGCCGGGGAGCACGTTCTTGCACCCCCGTTTTTCATCCTCAACAGTGAAACATTCCCAGACATATTGTTTGCAGACAAGCAACTTTCTTGATCGAAATGGTTATCTATTTATTTTTTTGGAAAAAGGTGTGGTATTATAACAAAATGAATGAAACTCTAAGAACATGAGAAGCAAACTCTCACCTTCCTCCACGCTGTCCTCCCCACTTGGGAACAAACGACCAAATCTTCCAAGTGCCCAACTGCCCCCAGCATGAATTACAGGATCAGATAAAGTTTCGCAGGACTTCTCAGTTGGAATATCTCAGAGGACATCAGAATTGGCACCTTCTCAGAGGCAGAGCTTCCACAGCCCGGCAGGGACGAGGTTGGCTAGATTTAAACATGACCTTGCCCAAGTGATGGGCTCCTAATCTTGCATGTGTGTGTGCCACCTAAGATCTGAAATTAAATAAGAACCTAACATTTTAAGTAGTAATTGCAAGCCCATTAGCACTTAACAAAACATTATAGCCCTGAATTTTCTGGTGTTACAAAACAAGTCCCAGAAGGAAAACAAACTAAAGACTTAGTGATAATTCTAACTTATGTTACTAGTCATAAAGGCATGTCACTTCCTGTAACATGCCAACCTACCCAGAGCCTATGGAGTGAAAAAAAAAAGTCAAAAAATCCTTTGCTGTAAATCCCTAAATTGTTTAAGCAAGGACTTTGTAACACCAAGAAATAGAGACATGCACATTAAACCTAAAGAGAATTTTATAGAATGTGATGGTAATCAACAGTCTGTGAAAACTTGTGTTTGTTGAAAGCTAAATGAAATCTAAAATTTCCTTGTGTCTTTCTAGTGGTAGAACCACTGCTCTGCTGCACAAGTAAGCAAGACTTAAAAACAGCCCTAATAAGTTTTGTCTCTACATTTGGACTTGAATAAAATTTTGAAATAACAAACAGACCATTGATCACCATAATAATTATTATTAAGTCTGTGATGAATCTAGCCTGAATACTATGGAAAAACTTAACCAACGCTACACCTATACACTTTTGGATGCTGGACTTTTAGTCAGCAAAAACCCACTGGTGCCAAAACAGATAAATTTGAGGTTTAAATAAGTTTAAACCTTAAAGCTGTCTTCACTGGCTTCATCTGTGGACAATGTTGATGGAAAAATGTGTTCTTGCACATCTCCCATAACAGACCTTGTTTGCACCCACCCCCCACCCCCTCCCCGACCTCTAGATTGTGCTTAGGCATTGTCTTCAATTTCTCTTGGGATGAATTTTTTGCAGTGGGGCTGAAACAATGTCAATCACGAAGAATTAGTCTCTAATTATGAATAATTTTAGCCAGTTAAGGCTTAATTATGCTAGTTGGTGGTTATTAAAGGTCTTAAGTGTGCTAATGAGCTTGCTGTTTGGTGTTTGTGTAAATAATGTAAAATTGCAATGGGTCATTTTCACAATAGCTTTGTTTGATGACAATAATACCAGAATTCCTGTTTTTTCCACTTAAGTTTCCTTATACTTCAATAATCCCAGATATGTTAAAATAAAAAAAGCCATAATAACCCAAGAAAAACTTCAGGATTCTGGTTGTTTGCCGTCAAATGATGCAATTATGGAAATGGCCAATTGACAAAACAAGCAAAGGAGGCATTATTACCAATTAAGCTGTCACCCAATTACCATTTGAAGGCAAAAAAATTCAAAGTTCAATATGACTTCCTAAATTCTTCCCACCATCCCAGGCTCAAATCTAAAAATAATAAATAAGAACCGCAACTATTAATTTGCTGATTTGCTTTCTTAGTGCTAGATTTTGACATTGATTTTTCCCTGAACAAGATTTTGGATAAATTTTGTAACATTACAGTTTCTAACTGCCTCCTTTGCTTATACGTAAAACAGGAACAACACTGTGCTACCCAACATCAAGCTGCCTAAATTTGAAAAAAAAAAAACACTGAAATTACTTTCATAAGCCAGGCTACTTCTCTAAAGTGAAAAAAAAGTAGATCGTAATGCAAGACAGACTATGCCGGTCCTCTGTTCCTCTGTGAAATGTTGGCAGCAAAGTGTTGATTTCCATATATAATAATATTAATCTATCAGTAATAATATTTTCTAATAAAAAATAAAAATTAATGACCATCCCATTTTTTCCCAACTAGTTACGGCCAGAGTTATATTAGACAAGATTCCAATGAGCAGTTAAAATGAGGTTACCAGTTTTCAGCAACAACCTAATTAAAAAATATCTGTTCGAATTTAATTCAAATGGAAGCAGATTAGGGTATCGCCTGGGAAAACATCCGACATGTTACAACACAACTACTGGTTCCCTGCAAAATGACGTCTGAGAAACCAGTGCAGAAATCCTATACCAATAATGTGTCAAAATTTGGATCTGGGTAGTGCTTCTGATTGGTTAAAAGTTTGCATCAATGGATAGTGACACGTCATCAGAATGGAATTCCTGTGCTGGTTCCTCAGACATCACTTCACAGGGAAACCAGTTTTGATGTCAGAAAATGTTGGCTGTTTTCTTAGGCTAACTGAGGTGTAAAAACCCAAAATTTGCTAATAAAAAGATTCAGTTCTAACTCTTCTATGAAAAAAGAACAAACTTACACTGAAAAATATGGTAACCTCAATGTGTGAAAGAAACATACCCCTTGGCAAAAATTTTTGCTTCATTTCACACCCCCAAAAAGGATTTAAAAAATATGCCCTCTGGTGTTCCTGTACATACCTATATGGAAGAGCTACAACCCTGTCTTACTGGACTTTTTCAGGGGAATGAAAGATATCCCAAAAATTAAACATAACTTTTAGGACAACTTAAGTATAAGTTGTTGGTGCTTTGGCAGCCAACAGCTGACTAATCATTAAACTAGTACCCAGGAAATAGGGGACAAGGGGACCTTTGGCTGACAAGAAAGTGATATGGAGGTAGCCATAGCAACTAGAGGGCAGGTACCCTGTAAGTGGCCCCACGAACATCTCACTTTGATTGACTGGTGAAAATAAAATTAACTGGTAAAATAATTTGATGGCTAATGATTTGCGCTTCTGAATGCCAATAATTAGCTAATTGTGGATTATTTACCCTTATTGGGATCAAATTATCCCACAATACTGTTCCTTATTTCTGTTCCTACTTGTGATTGGAGCTTCATATAAAAAAATTTTAAGCACATGTTTTAAAATCCTGATATGGTTGGGGTGCTATTTTGTCTTTGCTGGTTGACCCTAGTACCATTATGGCAGTTAATTTTGCACTTTTTAGGAACTGAACTCGAAAATCCCATAGCATAAAGGAAACTATGCAAATTTTAAAATAAAGGCTACAGATTTTCCTTGACGCCTTCAATAAACTGAAATGAAATGGTCAAAACTTGTCTGTTTGTTTCATTCAATTCTACCCTTGTAAAATTTATGAAATCCTGCTTATGAGATAGACCTATCAAACTTTTATCCCCGACATTCAAAGAAAATTAGATGAAATTCATGGCTAGTGAATTCCACTGCTCAGTGGAATCTTGTAATAAAAGAATAAATACTTAGTGGTTGTACAAACAAGTGGCTTGGAATAGTTTGCCAATTTAAGACTGAACCTTCATTCCGTCATATAAATTTACGTTGTAGAGATCCACCCATTGAAATAGCCCCCTTGGCCCTAATTGATTTTTCTCCAAAGACTTCTGTTTGTACAATGGTGGCACACACTGGAATTATTATATTTATTATTTCTCTATCAGTGAATTACTTTCAAATGTCACATGACTGAAAAAGTGTCTAGATGTAAAACTACAGACTTTAATAAAAAAAGATTTTTTTAAGATTTTGCCTACCCTTGATGGAGGCCCCTAAATTTTCCTTGAACAAAGCCAAAATTTCTGGACATCTCAGTCCACTTTCTAGGTACCCTTAAAATTCATAAATGGAAAATTATTTAATTTCAGAAGATTTTCCTTGTTTCCCAGAAAACCTTTAAAAGACCCCCAAAGATCTCATAGACCTTTTAAAACCTGCAAAAAAACTGTGAAAGACACCCTAAAGATTTTGTAGGAGGTCTTAGAGAGACATTGAAACCGCTAAACTTAGTTAAAGGGTTTTTTTTTCAGTCATACAACAATTGACTAATAATTATTTAAATACTTATTTAAATTGCTTAGTCTTGGGTATTTACTAGAAAATGTTGAGTGAATGGGGGTTGTGGAACAACAGCTGGGTGAAAAACCTCCCCGTACGTCCACTTGCTCCTAGGAGGAAAACCCCAGGCCAGCTGTACCCCGCATTCAGACCTCCCGGGCAGGGTCAGAAATTTATATCATTGAATACTATCATTATTTAAGATTCAGACTATAATATTAAACTAAGATAAAACTACCAATTTTACCCAATAAAATTAATTCATATCATAGAATACAAACCAGTCATTATTGCAAGCCTCTTCACTATCCACAGCTCAGCTCTAGCACCAGGGGGAAATCAGATGATGTCCATCCAGTTGTCCTGCTTGCCCTCAGTCCATCCTCTCCATCATTCACTGAGTGTCTTGTACCAAGCACAATTATTACCCAGAAGTAATTGCCAGGGGTTCAGGACTTGATACTATGGACCTGAGTACAGTAAATGGCAAATCGTGATGTCTGGTAAGAAATCTCCATGAATGTCCTGTCCACTCCAGTGGTCGAAGGATAATGATGACAACCAAGCACAATGTGATGTCCTCCAGTCTGCTGATTGATGTGATTCTGTTGGACAAGAAAAAAATTCATTTTACATTAATTTTATAACAGAGGGTAACTGCTTCTAAAAAAAGATAAAATGTTAAGTCATAGGCAGAGATAATTAAGTTAGTGGGATTGGGAGACAAATTAAATGTGAAGAGCAAACATGATCTTCCAGTGCCTTAATAATGGAGACTGTCTATTGGTAATTCAAAGGAAATCATAGTCGTGACTATCGCCATTGATGTAGCAACAATCTTTTAGAGATCAAAGCGGCTATCACATTGCCATTCCAATCAAGTTTGACAAGGTATTAAAGTCATGCGATGAATGCAAAGAAATCTGCCAAAAAGTGTGCTGTAAATTGATTAATTCAGAGCTTTTGTTTTTCTTATTAAAGCTCTTGCATAACTTTTAAAATTTATTTTCTCGTTTTGGTTATCAACATCCTGATGAGTTACAATTTCATTGAAAAACTGACTATTATTTTGATGGAAAATGCATGATGAAAACGATGTCTGCGGGTACTCTTGGAGAGGCTCAATAGTGCAATGCTTACAATGAATTAATTTCCACCTTCTTAAATGCTTCCTGAATGTCTGACTGACTGACAGTTTGATCAAAGGACTGATCATCATAATTGACTGACTGTTTCATTGATTGATTTACTGAACAGTGTTTGACACTCTAATCTTTCAAATCAATCTAGACATCACGGCAACACAGAAAACGGCTATGAAAAAAACTATTATTTTTCAAATCTGCATGAGCTCTAACTGCACTCCACCCCGCAAAAAAGCTATTCTCATTCAAAAAACATCTTTTTCTTTTTTACGTTACCATGTCACCTAACTCATGAACGTTCAACCATGTGATTAATCTTATAAACCAAACACAGCCCACAATCCCATGAACTGCCCTGTTTAAGCCACCACTGTCAGCTAGCTATAAATTTATCAACTAATTATACAAATGATTTAAACAGAAAGAAATCTGTTTGTTTGATTGATTTATTGTTGATTAACTGATCGATCAACTGACTGACTGACTGACAGACAGATTGATTGACTGACTGACGGTTTGATTGCCTACTGACCAACTAGGGTTTTCCAATTTAGCGGAAGTTCTGCAGAAGTGGAACTAGCCAGTTTCAAATGAGTTCAATTTCTAGCCTTTCTATAAGTGAAATTCGTTTAACGCCCACCACTGTAAGTAAATTGCTGGGTTGTTTGTAATTTCACTTTACGAGACCAACTGCAGCGCTCAACGTTATATTATTCTTGCAAAGTTACATATAATTCGATTCACCAAGAAAATCAGGATTCAAGGAAGTAATTTCCATGGCCAACTCTTTCGAGTCTCAGGCTGAAGAAGACAAGAGAAAAAAAATGGAATATTCCTCTTCAGCCCCCAACAAATCATGGCACGTAAACAGTGCAATCAAAAATCACAATACACCGTGAAATTCGGGCTTTGCACTCTCAGAAACTGAGAGGTGCTGAAGTACGGAAGGCGATAATGTTTCTAATGCTGGGTTTATATAAGGAGCGTGGGAAGAAGGTTTTCACCCCATTCTTTCTACCGCATCAAAACTAAGCACAGGCACTCAGCCTAATTTGTTTAAACCTTCATTTTGAACGAGCTTAAAGTGTGTGTTTTTCCAAAGAATATACATGTAACAAATGTGCTGCTTTGTTATTCTTTTGTTATTCAATAAGTTGTCATATATGAGGCTTTCTTCTGCAATTATCCCGCACCTTAGTGGGAACTCATGGAATTTCGCGCCAGTGTCAAAAAATATTTGCATTTGCTTAGTTTGTTGGATTGCACCAATAACTATGATTGCACATTCTGCCGTTTGTATAAATTTATTGAACTTTTGCTATAGTTTTCAAGCCTCACCCTAACCCACAAAATGCACAGAGTGGAATAGATATCCACAAGGAGACAAAATTGCGAGATGCGATGCCTGGAGGCTTCCCGACGTCTTTCACAATTTGTAGGAGAGGAGATATACAATGTTGTTCCTTTTCTGTTTATAAATTATCGTATTTATATGGCACTCCATGAGACAATGAAAACGATTCTTATTTACGGTTTGACGTAGCAAATATAGTCTGAAATAACCTGCGATAAGGCCTCCCAAAGAAAATGGGAAAATCTAAGGACTGCCTGATCGGAGGTTAATTATCATCCAGCAAACAAAAGCAGAATTGTTTACTTTTTTCCTTGTTAGCGTATATGCTTTATCTTTTTTAAACGACTTTTAAAAACCGTTAGCACTGATTGTGAATTTATTTGCAGCATACGCGTATCGGCCAAATGCGACTACTAGACACAAATACTGCAAATGAATCCTCTTGTTTTAGAGAAAATTTTCCAAGCATGTTTGTGCTAATTTATCCTTTTACGAGCCAGATATTTTGCATAACCAGGCAATGATATCATGCGAAGATTTACTTATAGCGAAAAAAACGAGATCACTGTTTAAAGGGTAATGGAATCAATTTCACATCTCGGAAAAATGGCTCGAACTTCCGCTAAATCGGAAAACCCTACTGAGAATTTTATTGACTGACTGACTCATGTTTGACTGATTGATTGAACAGCGAATTACCTTTAAAGTATTACTGTTAACTTTTAAAGCTCTCAATAATCTGGCACCTCCATATTTAAGTCAACTTATAGTCCCATATAACCCTACTAGAAATCTTAGGTCAGCTAGCAAACATTTATTAGAAGTACCGAATGTGCGCCTGAAGAGCTATGGGGACAGGGCCTTTTCGGTCGCTGCCCCAAAGCACTGGAATGATATTCCCTTAGACATTAAATTAAGTGGATCAGTTGATGTTTTTAAATCTAGATTGAAAACTTATCTTTTTAGACTCGCTATCAATTGTTAGTTAGTTATTTTCTTTTTTGATTGTAAAGCGATATAGAGCTTTTGTATATACCGCTATACAAATAAAGTTATTATTATTATTATTAACTGACTAGCTGACTGTTTGATTGGTTGGTTTACTGTTCAATTGACAGCATGCACGGTTGATTAAGAAACTGACAGAATACCTGTTGGATAGGCTGATTGACTGCTTGACTCACTGATGGACTACATGTAGTTTGATTGACTGATTACAAACTAACTGAATGACTCTTTGATTGATTGAGTAACTGACTGTTCGACTAATTGACTGTTTCATTGGCTTACTGAGTAAAAATGTTTGATTGATTGACTGATTGATTGATTGATTGACTGACTGACTGATCATGACTGACTGACTGGCTGTTTGATTCACATGTATACCAACTGATAGTTTCATTGATTGGCTGACTGACTGATTTAAATTTAAACTCAATTTAAACTTTTGCACAGAAAATTGGCAACAAACTATTTTCTTTTTAAAATTGGAATCACGTCTGGTGATCAATGAAGTTTCTGCAAAGAAAGCTTGGAAATTCTATTGCACCTCTTTTAGGCATGCCCTTTTGATAAATCCTTTTAGAATAAAATTAGTAACTGGATGAAAAACAGCTCTTCAGTGCTTCCATAACAAAAAATTCTCTTTTTTGTCTTGCATAGGCTTCATGAACAATACTACCCTTTTAATCGCGAGGTATCACATCTATTTCTCCAAACAAAAAGGCTTTAGCTCTTTAAGGGAACTCTTTTTTTGAACCATATTAAATAATCTTGACTATAAAATAAAAAATCTGGGACACATTGCAAGTCCCACATTGCAAGTCCCACATTGCATGTATGCGTGCACAATAAATTACTGTAAGCAAGTTAGGAGAGTTGTTTACCTTGTCTTCAGAGCTGCTATTCTTGCTGCCTTGTTTTCTGGTGCATTTTGTTGTTCAGGTTGCAATCTCATCCCTCTTCTTCCAAGCTTCCAAATAATCATGTAATTTACAATCCTGTAGTCCATCCCTAACAGAAATAAATACAAATTAGTTTGAGCTAACCAAACTTTTTAAAGAATAGCACTTGTAAAAATTTGTAACTTTGTTCAAAATACAGCTTTGGATTTAAGATAAATTTAAGTGCAGCTGATGCTAGCTTTACTCAAAACAGCACAGCAGTGCTAATCAATTTCAATATTAATTATTTTTCAGCTGACAGTCTAATCACAACAAAGGGAAAGAAAAATTGCAGCAGAGAAGGGGAGAACATAGAAGGGTGGTAAGGACAGCAAAAGGTAGGTGGGACCAAGTACAACATAATAGGTTATGGAAGGGTACATATAGGGAAGATTGGGTCACAGTACGTTAGGCTGGAGCAGAGTAGGTTACAGTAGTGTAGAGTAGATTAAGGTGGCTCTATGAGGTTTTTCAGGGTCAATAACTCCCAAGTTTGAGCATAAACTACGTTGCCATTCACAAGGATTTGGAAAAATTACCACCACAGCTGTTAAGATAAAGATGAAAATTTGTTATGACCAGGGTTACAATGACATTGGAGTTGTCATAGCAACAGAATGATGCCATTGCTTAATTTACTTGCAGCCGTCTTTCTTGGCACTGGGAACTCTTATTCCACAATCATTCCAAGAGCTTTTTTCTACAATAGCCTCCTCGATGTTACAGAAGTTCAATCAAAATCTATGAGTGTTATCAAGATATCTCTGGATGAAGCTTTTGAGGTTAGAAATACAGTAAAAACTGGAAAATCTGGATGTTCGGCTGTTATCTGTAGAAAACGAAGCCCTTTTGATATGCAATTTCACCTAATAGTAGTTTCAATCGGTTTTAATTATTTGCTTATTTGTTTAAGTAGACCAAAATGTTAACAAAACTGCCAAAAGGAGCTCCGCGAGACATACAAATCAAAGCCTTCTCTCTTGAAAGATTGCAACTACTATGAGGTGAAATTGCATTTCAAAAGCACTTCAATTTCTACAAATAACAGCTGAACATCAAGATTGTCCAGTTTTTACTGTATTTCTGACGATAAAAACTTCATCCCAAAATATTCCGCTAATGCTCTTGCTGATTTCTCATAAGCTTCACTAACACTGAGGCGGCTATAGGAGGAAAAGCCCTCATAAACGATTTTGGAAGAAGAGTTCCCAGGGCCAGGAAATATGCCTGCAGGTAAAATATCTAATGGCACCATTCCATTGCTATGACAACTTAAATGTCATTGTAACCCTGATCATAACAAATTTTCATCTTTACCTAATACAGACGTGGTGGTAATTTTTCCAAATCCTTGATAATGGCAACATAGTTTATGCTCAAACTTGAGAGATATTGACCCTGAAAAACCCATCAAGCCACCTGAAAAGCAGTCTAGAGTAGATTAAGAGCAGTGTAGAATACCTTACAGCAGTGTAGAGTACATTAGAGCAATGTAGAGTAGGTTAGGAGCAGTGTAGAGTAAGTTAGAGCAGTGTAAAGTAGGTTGGAGCGGTGAAGAGTGGGTTAGAGCAGTGTAGAGTAGGTTAGAGCAGTGTGGAGTAGGTAAGAGCAGTGAAGGGTAGGTTAGAGCAGTGTAGAGTAGGTTAGAGCAGTGTAGAGTAGGTTAAAGCAGTGTAAAGTAAGTAAGAGCAGTGAAGGGTAGGTTAGAGCAGTGTAGAGTAGGTTAAAGCAGTTTAGAGTAGGTTAAAGCAGTTTAGAGTAGGTTAGAGAAGCGTAGGGTACGTTAGAGCAGTGTAGCGTACAGTACCGTTCAAAAGTAAGTTGACACTTGATTCTCGATCCTCGTGAGAATCAAGAATCGAGACTCGATTCTCGATTGTTGAGTCTCGATTCTCGATTCCTGCAAGACTCAAACCGGAAAGGCCTTTGTTTACAAACGATTATAAAGGGTTTTTGTTTCGAGTAAGTTGCTCTCTACTGTCGATACTCAATTGCTGCGAGAATCTACAATCTTTGTTCAAGTTTTGAGCAATCTTCTACTTCTCTCACGTCAAAAAAAATCTGTCCAATCTGTAAAATAACAAACTCTACTCAGTGTTTGATTCTTGAGAGAAATTCCTGAACTAAGCAAATAATATACAGTAGCAGTTTACATTTGCATTCGCTCGCACGGCTAGGGTGACACTTTGCGTCGAAATCTTAAAAATGTTTAACAGCATTTTGCATCATTTAAATGGCAGAAGTTGTCAGTAATAGTTGAACTTGAAAAGCAATCCATGACTTTTTCCGTGGGATGCCTGTGGCACACCACGTAAAAAAATCCGGTTTGGTTTGTTTTTGATTGTACGAACAATATTGCAAAGCCCGCCAACAGCATTGCGGAAAATCTTTATCGATTATTTCTTCCTCCAAGCTGACCAATGGGATTGTACAAAATCTTTACCGATTTTCAATCGATTTGCTTCCTTTGAACAACGTGTCAGAACGTGCCAAATTTGACGCTTGTCAGTTTCCCACTCGAAGGTTAGGATGGCTTGATAACTGAGCGAAATCCTTCGGGATACTGGCAAGTCACGGGATGCGACCTAGGCCAAATTATTTCTGTTTATATTGGGTTTTTCCCATCATGATTCTTTTTAGGTTAGGTCTAGCTTTTTCTTAAGGTTTTAGTAGCATCTGATTGTAAGGATGGGATTTCGCATAGATTTTTCTGGTCGGAGTTCGCCAGTTTTTGCCGAGCAGAGCTGGAGTTCAGTTTTTTTCTTTTCTTATCGAAAACACCTTGACGATGGGAGGTTAAATCGCGTAAATTTCAACTCGTACCCTTGACGATTGGCGGTGAAATCGCAAAAATATTGTCCTCGTCGATCGACGACTCGCTTTCCACATGAATTGGACTTTTGGATGGGACACGGATCCGGACCTTAGTGAACTTATTATACCTCGGAATCATGGATAACCGTTAGAACTTTTCTAACTTTGAGACCTTGGAAACACATTGCAATTTAATTTTTAACCGGATCAAGAGCTTCTTGGAATATTAACTTTCATCTCGGATTAAAACATTGGAACTTTATTTACTATATCTTTCCGATTTCCTTTATTTTGCCAAATTCAGATAGAACGCAATGATGCTTCCATAGACCAATGCATCCCACGGGAACAACTATAGGCGTCTTGTTATCTGTAAAATCCATGATATATGTAAAAGGAAACTTGTGTAAATAAATGTTGAATACGCGACGATGTGCAAGGCGACGTGCAAGTCTCAAGGCGCTTCTCGTTGCTTTCGAATTTCACTCGCCAATATTTTTTTGATTGTCTGTTTATGAAGAGTTTGCCTCTTGGTCGAGGGTCGAGGGTCGAGGGTAACTAGTCGAGGGTCGAGGGTAAATGGTCGAGGGTTGAAAAATCCTCCACAATTATTTCTGATTTTTTTTTTTTGATTTAAAACCTAAAATTCCCAAATAAAGCAACCAAAGGAAAGAAGCGTGACAGGAAGTTCAATAAAAGCATAATACCATTAAACTGTTGACTGTTCTTGAGAGAACTTTGAAGCAGGATCTCAGCTCTAATTTTCTTTAACTATAAGACATTTAAGATTCAATTTAAGATAGAGTACAATGCATGTGCATTTTTTCTTTAAAGTTTTCGATTTGAGAAAGAGTCAATTTCGAAAAAACATCCGGTACTTCCCTTTGAGAAATTTCTATCTCTTGTACTGCCTATTAAAGAATGTGATAATGCTACAACACCTTATTATCCAATTTCAGCTCTCTTATCTGTCAAGTGATCACTTATGGGTGGTTAAAAAGTTGGTCAAAAAGTAGAAGCAAATTTCAAACGTTTAGCTCTAAAAAGCGGTCGGAATCATTTAAGAGAGGTAGTTGCATACAAGAGGTTTCAAATATAGTGATTTGACATGGAAACTTTTCGTATTTTGGAAAACTGGTAGCTGAGCAGAGGTGGTCGCTTACAGTAGGTGGTCGCAACCGGATGTTCGACTGTATCAAATAAAGAACAACGCCATACAACGCGTCTGTTTTTTTTTAGCACCCTAAAGCGCGTCTTTCCTTTTGTTTCTCCGCTGTTCGTTTGGTATACATCTCTTCTTGGTTATATCGATTCTGCCAAAAAAAAATACAACCGCCAATCTCGTAAACCAAGCTCAAGCACTGCTGAGAGCACATTGTAACTGGTTGTGGATTTTATCTTTTTATCAGGCGGAATGCTAACTAATCACCAAATTATCACATGGTCCCGTTCTCATTGCACCACAAACTTCTCAGGAACGGCAGTCAGTCTTTGTAACACTCAAGAAAACAATATTAAATAGTGATAGCAGAAACCCAGTGGGTTTTTTTGATTTGACGATGTTCAGAAATAATAATTGTGGAGGATTTTTCGACCCTCGATTAGTCATAAGCAAGTGAAATATTAGACAACAAAACCATTGGGTGTGTGCTATCAATATTCAATATTATTTACTTGAGTGTTACAACGACAAATGATACACGTGCCCCTAGGTGTTAACGTAAAAATAAAACAGGCACCGGAAACTCGAGTAAACACGAAATTTTGATTTGACGACGTTTAAAAATAATTGTGGAGGATTTTTCGACCCTCGACCATTTACCCTCGACCCTCGACTAGTTACCCTCGACCCTCGACCATTTACCCTCGACCCTCGACTAGTTACCCCCAACCCTCGACCCTCGACCAAAAGGCAAACTCGTTTATGAATGGCCATCGGCATTATCGCAGTTGATTATCGGTGTCTAGAGTCTGAGGGTGTTTCTTTTCGCTGGCAACTTGACTTTGTAATTTGACCTCCTGACTAGAATTGCTGTTTTCGCGATATGCGATAGCATCTTCCTTTGATATTTTGCCCTTTGTACGTAATTGTGTACATAAAAGTTTCGAAAACTTTAGAAACGTCCAGGAGCTTTGAAAACAATATTTTGTCTTGTGCAATACCATCCGCTTTTGAAATAACATCGCCCAAGTTTTCACCACGGTAGTTGCAGTCACGTGCTAGGCAACAGAAAAAGTTCACGCGTATCATGTCCCATCGCAGAAGAAACAAGAGAGACTTACCAGAGATTATCTCAAAGGCCTCAAACTTTAGAGAACACGCTAAATTTCCTAGTAGAATTAAGACCATTGTTTCACGAAAGTCTTCAAGGATCACGAAAGCAATTTCAGAGCAAACGATTAGTCATGTTACGGACGGACGTGTATGTTACAGCTGATCTTTATCAAGCCAAGCCACAGGATAAGCTCAGAATCGTTTGACGTTACAAAATAAACACGCCGTTGCTTGTACCGCGGGGGGGGGGGGGGGGGGGGGTAAGGGGGAGAACTCCCATGTGAAAGGGGCTGGGATGCTCGTCGTCTCGCTTAGGGGTGTAAATTTTGGATGTTGGTCTCAATTAAGGTCTTCTGAGCAAAACATCATTAAATTAAGCCGTAACGGTCTCTTTTAGGGTTGCACGCGAAGATATGTCTTTAATAGTCAATTCGTTTTATTTACTCAATTCATGTGATCAAAGTTCAATAGGAAATGTGATCAATAGGAAATCCACAATTCTATGTTTCGGACGCCAGTAGACGTCTTTTTTCCTGACTTTTTAAGGGCTCAAAACATGGTTCAAGTTATCGAGGGTAAAATCATATAGAAAATGACCTGAGGGGAAACAAAAACTGGTTCCAGTTAACGGGAGTTAAAGTTATCGTGGGGTTCGAGTTACCGAGGGTAAAATTACAGTGAATGTATGACGGAATTCCAAGGGAAATCGATTTTGGTTTGAGTTAGCGCGAGGTTCGAGTAAGTGAGGGTTCGAGTTATCGGGAGTCGACTGAATAACCACGCCGCGTTGTGTTACAACCGTACAAAATTATCGAGACATCTGGCATGGGTGAATCTTTTGTTTTCTGTCCTGCAAGACTCGATCCTCGACTCGATTCTCGATTCTCTATTCGAGCAGGAATCGAGAATCGAGAGTGTAGGATAGGTTAGAGCAGTGTAGAGTAGGTTGGAGCAGTGTGGAGTAGGTTGGAGCAGTGTGGAGTAGGTGAGAGCATTGAAAGATAAGTTAGGTCAGAGCAGAGTAGGTTGGTGCAGATTGAAAGTGGTGTAGGGTACGTTAAAAATAGAGAAGAGTAGGTTAGTACAGCAATGCAGAGTAGATTAGAGCATAGTAGAGTAGGTTATGTTAGAGCAGGGTAAGTTAGAGCAGTGTAGAGACAATTAAAACACTGCAGAGTGTAGACTATGTTACAGCAGAAGCAAGTTAGAGTAGTGTAGAATAGGTTAGAGCCATAAAGAGTAGTTTAGAGCTGTGTAGGGCAGTGTTGAGCAGGTTAGAGCAATGTAGAATAGGTGACATGACATAGGTGACAGAGAGTAAGTAAGAGCAGGGTGGGGTAGGTGAGAGCAGAGTAGAGTACTAGGTTAGAGCAGGGAGGAGTACTAAATAAGTACAGAGTAGGGTACTTTAGGTGAGAGCACAAAGGATAGGTGGTGGTGAGAGTATAGTAAAATAGGTAGGAGCAGAGTAGAGTGGGTAAAGGCAGAGCAAAGAAGGTGAAGGTACAGCAGCGTAGGTAAGGGCACAGTGGAGTGGGTGAACGCAAAGCGGAGTAGGTGATGGTGAAGCAAAGTTGTTGAGGGCACGGCAGAGTAGGTGATGGCAGAGCAGCGAAAGTGAAGTGGTTATTGAATGCTATTTCCTGAACCAACCTGCGACACATGAGAAAAAGTTACGGTTAGGGTTAGGGTTAGGGTCATTAAACATTTTGTTTGCAATATTAATTTGGACTACTGGCTCTTCACTAGTACGGTACGTAAATATGTCATATTTGCGTTGCTTGGTGTTTGTGAAAGTGGGGACACATTAGGGACCATTAGCAATAACAACAATGACAGCAACAAAAACGTCAGAAAAGCATAGCAAAACAGCAACTTTGCATGTGCATATCACACTTTTTGTACATTTTTTAGCCAATCACTGCACACCTACAATGTGAAATTCCCTCAAGCAACATTTTATCATGATGGAGGACATACACACAACACCATGAATTTTTCTTTCACCTTCTACACTTGGATTCAGTCTCCAAGAATTCAGTTCCAGGAAAATTCACCGATATTTGACATTTTCAGTGAGCTGGAATTAGGACTCCTGACAAAGTTTAAAAAAAAGCAACATCTTTTTGATAATGTGATGTTTTTGCTGCTGTTGCCATCATCATTGCCAAAGCTCTACCTTTACTTTGATAAAAGCTTAATATATAGATATTTTTCAAAAGATATTTTTATTTACCTTGGTTTTCTAAACTGTCTTGGATCCACTTGTTAAATGGCATAATCCTTAAAGTTCTTCAGGCTGATTTAGTTCCTGTGCCTAGAACGTGCTGTTGAAGAAATAGATGAATTTGATTTTTAATGTCTCAAACAGCTCAATAATAAAAATTTATTAAGAGAACACAAGGGATTAATCACTATGACATATGAGGCATCAATATTAGATCTAAATAAAAAATTTCATGAAATTTTACTCTGATGAAAATTCTCATTATCATGCATTACTATCTAGGGTAAAATTCGATGACAAAAAGGCTGTGCTCTAAGAAAAACTGAAAGGAGCCCAATGTTCAGCACCTGTGAAATCCAGGGTGCCCAGCATCAGAATTCTATGAAAAACTAAGATTGCCTATGCCATGTAGGCATTCAGATGTGATAAGAAATGGTGATGTCGACAATTACATTACTGAACACTATTTATAGAAAAACATCAAACCGATTGGGACTCTGCCACATGAATTTTGTATTCTAAAGACTACTATCAACGACTCACTTTCGAAAGCTGGTTTACTAACTTAGAACAAAGGCCACTGAATCGTAGCCTACAGTTACCATACAAAAGACTTATTGAAAAACTCAAGCAAAATGGATGACGAAAGAATGACTGTTCAGACAACCAACAATTTGACAAACAATAAAGAACATTTTAACTGTGACAAAAGACAGATCAAAACACACCAATGACGTTAAAGTCTTCATAGCCAATAATATGGCTTAACTGACAGACAACCAATAATATCACGAATTTAATGACCAATTGGGTCAATATCCAGAGTTTAATACTATCAAGATGATGTGATACAATTCACTACCGCGCCGGTTGTCGAACTGTCAACAACAGTCCTATTCAGGGCTACGGTCACCCAGACAGTAATAAGTATTCCACCTTCTTATGAGATACATGTAATATCATTATTAGATTCTGTTTTTGTGATACATTGCAACCTCTATTCAGGGGACACCCTCAGGACCAAGGAAAGTGTGCGGTTGGGCTAAGGTTTGTTTATAATAAAAAAAAAAAGAGCCTACAAAGAAAATCAGAATTAACTTATATCTACGATATTATATCTTGAATTCACACAATACAAACCCTAGGGATATCTGTTTCCCAGGTACGGATATGTGTTTCCGAGGTAGATGAACACATGTAACTAGAGATATGTGTTTCCCACATAGCGGAACACATATCACTAGGGATAAGTGTTTCTCAGGTAGGAAAACACAAAACATTAGGGATATGTGTTTCCCAGGTAGGGAAACAGCTATCACTAGGGATATGTGTTTCCCATGTAGGGAAGCACATATCACTAAAGATATGTGTTTCCCAGGTAGGGGAACACATGTCACTACGGATATGTGTTTCCCAGGTAGGGGAACACAATCATATCACTAGGGATATGTGTTTCCCAGGAACGGGAACACAAATCACAAGGGATATGTGTTTCCCAGGTAGGGGAACACAATCATATCACTAGGGATATGTGTTTCCCAGGAAGGGGAACACAAATAACTAGGAATATACGTTTCCCAGATAGGGCAACAAATGTCACTAGGGATATGTGTTTCCCAGGTAAAGGAACACAAATCACTAGGGATATCTATTTCCCAGGAAGGAAAAACAGATCACTAGGGATATGTCTTTCCCAGGTAGGAAAAAACAAATCGCTAGGCATATGTGTTTCCCAGGTAGAAGAACGCATATCACTAGCAATATGTGTTTCTGAAGAAGGGGAACACAAATCAATAAGGATATGTGTTTCCCAGGTAGGGGAACACATATCAGTAGGGATATGTGTTTCCCAGGTAGGGGAACACAAATCACTAGGATATCTGTTACCCAGGTAGGGAAACACAAATCACTAGGGATATGTGTTTCCCAAGTAGGAGAACACATATCACCAGGGATATGTGTTTACTGAGAGAAGGAACACATATCACTAGGGACATGTGTTTCCCAGGTAGGGGAACACATATCACTAGGGATATGTGTTTCCCAGGTAGGGGAACACAAATCACTGGGGATATGTGTTTCCCAGGTAAGAAAAAACAAATCACTAAGGATATGTGTTTCCCAGGTACAGGAACAACTATTACTAGGGATATGTGTTTCCCAGGTAGAAAAACACATATCACTAGGAAAATGTGTTTCCCAGGTAGGGAACCACACATATGACAAGGGATATGTCTATCCCAGGTAGGGGAACATATATCACTAGCGATATGTGTTTCCCAGGTAGGGGAACACAGATCACTACAGATATGTGTTTCCCAGGTAGGGAAACGCAAATCACAAGGGATATGTTTTTCCAAGGTAGGGAAACACATGTCACTAGGGTTATGTGTTTCCCAGTCAGGGGAACACATCACTAGGGATACACATTTCACAGGTAGGGAAACACATATCACTACGGATATGTGTTTCCCAGATAAGGGACCACACATCACTAGGGATATGTGTTTCCCAGGTAGGGGGACACAAATCAGTAAGAATATGTGTTTCCCAGGTAGGGAAACACAAATCAATAGCAATATTAGTCAGGTCTCTTAGGGTTAGGATCGTTACAGAGTTGACAAAAGCACCAAACTTTGCACAGCGATAGCTTATTGCAGTACCATGAATATTAGAGGGGGTGCCCACTGCAAATATGCCACTGAAGCGTGCTAAACAGGATTTAATTATTGTAAATTTCACCTGCTGGGGTCCCTGTGGTGTTTTCTGAATTCTATTCTCAGGTTTTAAACAACAATTTCACTCGAATATCTGGCATTCCCATCCATTTTTGCTCATTGATTGTATAATTAAGTTGATTATTACTGTGCCCTTAAAGCAAGTCCACAGTCCGCCCACATTTTCATAAGTCATTTCTAAGATGGCCTCGTCTTTGCTTCATAACTTGCAAGTACTCAGCTTCTGGGGTCTCTTCTCCTTTTCTAATGTATTTTAATTAGAGGAGGCCTTATTGTGTGGCTTAAGCCTTATTTATCAAGTATTACTTGTCATTACATGTCACTTTAAGCTGAAGAAAGCAAACAAAATTTCAGAAAAAAGAAATTGTCAAAGAGTCTGTTGTATCACATATTATCAGGGATTTATGACAGCTATTCATGAAGAGCAAATAACGAAATGATAGAACCCAAAAATGTTCTTTCCTAGGGAGGTAATTAATTTTTCAGCTTAACATAGGCCTGGATGCCTTTCAGTCTCTCTTTATCCAGTTATCTGCTGGACGCAAGTGCATGTTTTGACAGAGAAGCAAGCACCGTGGCACAAGTCATGTCATTTACAATTTCTGCAGTTTGTCTAAGCTTTACAAAGCAAAAACAAACAAAAAAGAATCTGGTCTCATAAACGAAAAAAAGAAACAAGTTAGCCCAAGCTTCAAAAAAACAGCCCAGTTTATCATGAAGCCTCTACATTTGGCACTGAAGCACTCATGTCCAAAAATAATAACAGCTTATCAAGTCGTAAAAGCCGGTGAGACTCAAGTTGTACAAGATTGACTCAAATGATAAATGGTGAATAGTTTAACTGCTGAAACTGTAGAAAGGGGGCCGGGCTAACTTTTAGGGCCTGTTTACATGGAGGAAGGGGACCCCAGGTAGGAATGGTAACCCACTTAGGTGGGGTAACCCGCCTGTCCATATAATCTCTCATTTTAATTTGATCACGTTTACATGATAGGTGGGGTCACCCTTCAAGGTGGGTAGCCCGGTCTGCCACACCAGGTAACCCTCTCAGCTGAGGTCAAATTTTGCCATGTCAACGTTTCAAGGTGAGGAAACCCAGGCTAGTTGGGGTCGGATTCGAGATACATCAAATTCGCGCAAAATTCACTTTGACGCTGGGTGGCTTCACATAATTATTAAAGGTAACAATAGAAAGCCACAACACTGAAGGTTGCAGCAAGAGCAACAATTGAGCGTAGACGTGGTTTGCCAGCATTTTTCTTGTTTACTTGGTTAGTGACCATTCATATAATCTTGAGAAACTGCACCCCATTATGGCGGGGTTGTAAGATTGCATGTAAAGGAGGGTTATTTTTTTACCCCACCTAAGCAGGTTACCTCACCTACCTGGGGTCTCCCACCCTTATGTTAACAGGCCCTAAGTCTCAGGAACCGTGAAACTGGTAATAAACGGTATACCTAACCCGGGACTAGCTGTGATAGTACCGGCCATCTTCAAGAACGTCAGCATAGCAGCCAAAGAAGCCATTATATCGGTGTAAAACGAATATTAGATTGCGGTTGTTTCATGCGTCTTGTTTTGTGACTTTTTCTGTGTTCGTTTTTGTCACCATCTCTAAATATCAATCATGTTCAAAACATCCCTACTAACAAAATATTTCGTAAAGCTCTTTAGAATGATATTCAGCAAGAAAAACAAGGTGTGACCAGGAGCCGATTTCTAGGCTCCTGGTGTGGCAACATAGGCATAAGTGAATGCCAAGTTTTGCAGTATGTAATCTGTCAAAAGTCTGTTTGAGTGGTCAAAGTTGGGGCTGATGGGCTTCTTTATCATGACCACTCCATTATTATAAGGGACCAGGCCATAATTATTGTTGACCCTTGCTTTTTTGGTATTTTATGTGATTTTCCACAGCATTATTTTGTGAAAAGTTGGTAACTGAATTGCTCTTGAGGAATTCATGATCGTAAGATTTCGTAACCACGGCATAGTCGCCTAATTGCATCAAACAAATTACATTCATTTTCATAAATGATGCATCATTGGTTGGCTAAAAGAGGCCTTGTTCCTGTAAATTTCAGCTCTTCTGAAGTTAGTTTGTTTGTAAATTGTAACGCACGCGACGACCTTCCCTTTTTTTGAAAGATCGTATAGACCTACCATTAACACTCTGGTCCAAGGGCTCTGAAGTGAATGAGCCGCTTACAGGTGTATAGGCATGCAGGGACCTCATACACTTCTTTTTAAATGCAAATGTGCAAAAAATAAAGAGTGCTAAAAATTCCTGGAGAGGCATGTTTTACAACCTCGTCCCCAGGGCTTAATAAAAAGGTAGAAAAAGGTAAAGCGACCATAATTATTTTACATCTATAACTCGTGACAGTAATAATAAGTGATAAACTTGAGGTTGACGGTGCGCTCCTTTTACCCCCTTCTCTCCATTAATTCTCCGTTTTAAAGGTATTTAAAGCTAGCCAAAGCTACACAGAAAAAAGAGAAGTTGAAATAAGGAGGTGTTGACACCGGCTCGAACTCAGGACCTCTCGTCCCGAAGGCTGCGCACTAACCAACTGTGCCACCCTTGCTCCTCCTTTTCCCCCTGAGGACGAGGTTGACATGTTTTAATCATTATCTCAAGGACAGGGTTACCAACGAAGCAAATTATAATCTAATCTTAGCTGCACAATTACAAAGTGGGCGCGTTGTCAGTTACGGTTCATGAAGTTGTTCATGTGGCATGTCAAACTTTAAGGATTCTATCGTTTAGGATGTGATACATTTGAGTTTTAGGTTATTGTATGACATCTTTGAAAGCTGGCTTTGTGATCTGTTTAAGTTGATATGTAATGATATTATCACTGGCAAGTCTTAGCAGTGACACTGATAGCCGCACAGTCCGCACAATGAACATGGCCACACTTACCGTGTGGAGACTGGGCACTAGTCAGTATTATGTACATGTAAAACTATTTTGAATAGTGCAACAACAACTAAACATTACCAAATTAAAAACTTAAAAATTTGCAACAAATGTTTTTTAGCCAAATCAAACAAGGAGAGTACTCACCACAGGGCACCCAATCTACTATTATAGGTGAAAGTTAACCCCCCCTTTTATCTGTAATTAGGACCATTTGTAACGGGCACCCCCTCCAGTATTAATCGGTAGGTGCTAAGGAAGCTATGTGCCAAATTTGACACTTTTGTCACGTCTGTAACGATCCGGCCTATATTTTGCACTAAGAGACCTGACTAATGTGTTTCCCAGGTAGGAGAACACATATCACTAAGGATATGTGTTTACTGAGTAAAGGAACACATATCACTAGGGATAAGTGTTTCCTGGGTAGGGGAACCCATATCACTAAGGATATGTGCTTCCCAGATAGGGGAACACATATCACTAGGGATATGTGTTTTCCAGGTAGGGGAACACATATAACTAGGGATATGGGTTTCCCAGGTAGGGGAACAGCTATTACTAGGGATATGTGTTTCCCAGGTATGGGAACAAATATCACTAGGGATATGTGTTTTCCAGGTAAGAGAACATATCACAAGGGATATCGGTTTCTTAGGTAGGGGAACAACTATTACTAGGGATATGTGTTTCCCAGGTAGACAAACGCAAATCACTAGGGATATGTTTTTCCAAGGTAGGGGAACACATGTCACTACGGTTATGTGTTTCCCAGGTAGGGGAACACATATCACTAGGGATACACATTTCCCAGGTAGGGAAACACATATCACTAGGGATATATGTTTCCCAGGGAAGGGACCACATATCACTAGAGATATGTGTTTCCCAGGTAGAGAAACACAAATCACTAGGGATGTGTGTTTCCCAGGTAGGGGAACACCTATCAGTAGCGATATGTGTTTCCCAGGTAGGTGAACACATATTTCTAGGGATGTGTGTTTCCTGAGTAAGGAAAGACACATCACGAAAGACATGGGTTTCCTGGGTAGGGGAACACATAGCACTAGGGATATGTGTTTCCTAGGTAGGGGAACACATATCACTAGGGATATGTGTTTGCCAGGTAGGGGAACACATATCACTAGGGATATGTATTTCCCAGGTAGGGGAACATCAATCACTAGGGACATGTGTTTTCCAGGTAGAGGAACACCCGTCACTAGGGATATGTGTTTCCCAGGTAGGTGAACACACATTACTAGGGATATGTGTTTCCTGAGTAAGGGAACACATATCACTAGGGATGTGTGTTTCCCTGGTAGGGGAACACCAATCACTAGGGATATGTGCTTCCCAGGTACGGGAACACGAATCGCTAGGGATATGTGTTACCTAGGTAAGTGAACACATATCACTAGGGATATGTGTTTCCTGAATAACGGAACACATATCACTAGGGATATGTGTTTCCCAGGAAGGGGAACACAAATCACTTGGGAAATGTGTTTCCCACGTAGGAGAACACATATTACTAGAGATATGTGTTTCCCAGGTAGGGGACCACACATCACTATAAATATGTGTTTCCCAGGTAAGGAACAACAAATCACTACGAATATGTGTTTCACAGGTATGTTTACAAACACATATTACTAGGGATATGTGTTTCCTGGCTTTGGGAACACATATCACTGGGGATATGTGTTTCCAAGGTAGGGGAACACAAATCACTATGGATATGTGTTTCCAAGGTTGGGAAAAACAAATCACTAAGGATATGTGTTTCCGAGGTAGGGAAACACAAATCACTAGGGATATGTGTTTCCCAGGTAGGAGAACACATATCACTTGGGATATGTGTTGCCGAGGAAGCGGAACACAAATCAATAAGGATATGTGTTTCCCAGGTAAGGGAACACATATCTTTCGGGATATGTGTTTCCCAGGTAGGGGAAAACATATCACTAGGGATATGTGTTTCCAAGGAAGGGGAACACAAATCACTAGGGATATGTGTTTCCCAGGTAGGAGAACACATATAACTAGGGATATGGATTTCCCAGGTAGGGGAGCGCAAATCACTGTGGATAGGTGTTTCCCACGTAGGGGAACACATCACTAGGGATATGTCTTTCCCAGGTAGGGGACCACATATCATTAGGGATATGTGTTTCCCAGGTAAGGGAACACATATCATTAGGGATATGTGTTTCCCAGGTAGAGGAACACATATTATTAGGAATATGTGTTTCCCAGGTAGGGGAACACATATTACTAGGAATATGTGTTTTCCAGGTAGGGGAACACATATCACTAGGGATATGAGTGTCCTGGGTAGGGGAACACATAGCACTAGGGATATGTGTTCCTAGGTAGGGGAACATAATTTTATATCACTAGGCATATGTGTTTGCCAGGTAAGGGAACACATATCACTAGGGATCTGTGTTTCCCCGGTAGGGGAACACCAATCACTAGGGATAAGTGTTTCCCAGGTAGGGGAACACATATTACTAGGGATATGTGTTTCCAAGGTACGGGAACACAAATCGCTAGGGATATGTTTTTTCTAGGTAAGTGAACACATATCACAACGGATATGTGTTTCCTGAGTAAGGGAACACGTATCACTAGAGATATGTGTTTCCTGGGTAAGGGAACACATATCACTAAGGATATGTGTTTCCTAGGTAGGGGAACACATATTATTAGGAAAATGTGTTTCCCAGGTAGGGGAATACATATCACTAGGGATATGTGTTTCCCAAGTAGGGGAACACATATTACTAGGAATGTGTGTTTTCCAGGTAGGGGAACACATATCACTAGGAATATGTGTTTCCCAGGTATGTTTATTGAGTAAAGAACCACATATCTCTAGGGATATGTGTTTAATGGCTTTGGGAACACATATCACTAGGTATATGTGTTTACAAGGAAGGGGAACACAAATCACTTGGGAAATGTGTTTCCCACGTAGGAGAACACATATTACTAGAGATATGTGTTTCCCAGGTAGGGGACCACACATCACTATAAATATGTGTTTCCCAGGTAAGGAACAACAAATCACTACGAATATGTGTTTCACAGGTATGTTTACAAACACATATTACTAGGGATATGTGTTTCCTGGCTTTGGGAACACATATCACTGGGGATATGTGTTTCCAAGGTAGGGGAACACAAATCACTATGGATATGTGTTTCCAAGGTTGGGAAAAACAAATCACTAAGGATATGTGTTTCCGAGGTAGGGAAACACAAATCACTAGGGATATGTGTTTCCCAGGTAGGAGAACACATATCACTTGGGATATGTGTTGCCGAGGAAGCGGAACACAAATCAATAAGGATATGTGTTTCCCAGGTAAGGGAACACATATCTTTCGGGATATGTGTTTCCCAGGTAGGGGAAAACATATCACTAGGGATATGTGTTTCCAAGGAAGGGGAACACAAATCACTAGGGATATGTGTTTCCCAGGTAGGAGAACACATATAACTAGGGATATGGATTTCCCAGGTAGGGGAGTGCAAATCACTGTGGATAGGTGTTTCCCACGTAGGGGAACACATCACTAGGGATATGTCTTTCCCAGGTAGGGGACCACATATCATTAGGGATATGTGTTTCCCAGGTAAGGGAACACATATCATTAGGGATATGTGTTTCCCAGGTAGAGGAACACATATTATTAGGAATATGTGTTTCCCAGGTAGGGGAACACATATTACTAGGAATATGTGTTTTCCAGGTAGGGGAACACATATCACTAGGGATATGAGTGTCCTGGGTAGGGGAACACATAGCACTAGGGATATGTGTTCCTAGGTAGGGGAACATAATTTTATATCACTAGGCATATGTGTTTGCCAGGTAAGGGAACACATATCACTAGGGATCTGTGTTTCCCCGGTAGGGGAACACCAATCACTAGGGATAAGTGTTTCCCAGGTAGGGGAACACATATTACTAGGTGATATGTGTTTCCAAGGTACGGGAACACAAATCGCTAGGGATATGTTTTTTCTAGGTAAGTGAACACATATCACAACGGATATGTGTTTCCTGAGTAAGGGAACACATATCACTAGAGATATGTGTTTCCTGGGTAAGGGAACACGTATCACTAAGGATATGTGTTTCCTAGGTAGGGGAACACATATTATTAGGAAAATGTGTTTCCCAGGTAGGGGAATACATATCACTAGGGATATGTGTTTCCCAAGTAGGGGAACACATATTACTAGGAATGTGTGTTTTCCAGGTAGGGGAACACATATCACTAGGAATATGAGTGTCCTAGGTAGGGGAACGTATATCACTAGGCATATGCGTTTGCCAGGTAAGGGAACACCAATCACTAGGGATATGTGTTTCCCAGGTAGGGGAACACATATCACTAGGGATATGTGTTTCCAAGGTACGGGAACACAAATCGCTAGGGATATGTGTTTCCTAGGTAAGTGAACACATATCACAAGGGATATGTGTTTCCTGGGTAAGGGAACACATATTACTAAGGATATGTGTTTCCTAGGTAGGGGAACACATATCATTAGGAATATGTGTTTCCCAGGTAGGGGAACACATATCACTAGGGATATGTGTTTCGCAGTTAGGGGAACACATATTACTAGGAATGTGTGTTTTCCAGGTAGGGGAACACATATCACTAGGGATATGTTTCCCAGGTAGAGGTACACATATCACTAGGGATATGCATTTCCCAGGTAGGGAAACACATATCAGTAGGGATATGTGTTTCCCAGAAAGGGGAACACAAATGACTAGGGATATGTGTTTTCTAGGTAGGGGTACACATATCACTAGGGATATATGTTTCCGAGGTAGGGGAACAAATATCACAAGGGATATGTTTTTTCCTAGGAAGGAGAACACAAATCACTAGGGATATGGGTTTTTCAGGTAGGAGAACACATATCACTGGGGATATTGGTTTCCCAGGTAGGAGAAAACAAATCACTAGGGATATGTGTTTCCGAAGTAGGGGAACACATATCACTAGGGATGTGTGTTTCCCAGGTAGGGGATCACATATTACTAGGGATATGTGTTTGCCAGGTAGGAAAACACATATCACTACGAAAATGTGTTTCCCAGGTAGGGAACCACATATCACCGGGGATATGTGTTTCCCAGGCAGGGGAAGAAATAGCACTAGGGATATGTGTTTCTCAGGTAGGGGAACACATATCACTAGGGATATTTGTTTCCCAGAAAGGGGAACACGTTGCATTATCATCACGTGTGCAATTCACACTTTTATGCAAAATTAGAAATACTTTTCTTCGAGGGATCTTCTCTATCAGAATAAAGTTTCAAACAACTTTCCTTGGTTTATAACAAATTCCATGTCTGTGTATGTAGGATGCCGGTCTCTTTCATCAGTATCAACCCACACAAAAAACTAAAATGATGTTCTACTCATCTGACAAATTATAATATTACAGCAAACTACATTTAATTACACATATTAGTTTCAGTTTCAAAACTGCCATTTCAGATGCACATTTATGAAGGATCCGTTTTTAATTCATTGCAACACTGAGTTGTTTTGATGAAGTGATTAAGTTAAGTGACATGACATCTGGACATATTTCAGGAGAAGCTGATAACAATTTTTCACGAATGAGAGAAATAATCAGTGATCTGCAATGTTATTTTAAAAGCAATGTTTTTGAATGTACTATCTTTGTCAGCCAATTTTATATAAGGTAAGTACTTACATCGCATTGCATTTTATTTGATTTCAAATGCAATTTCTCTGTCTTTTTTCATTTTCTATTTCACAACTTTTTTAATCGCCCATTTTTTCACTTTTCTCCAACAATTTACAGCCAGAAACCTCAAAGTAGCCGGCGATAGCACCAGTCACCACCGCATTTTCACAACCCCGCTTTCCCCTGAATAGAGATGTCCCTTCAATACTGGTAACAGATACAAAGATTATGTGGGCATTTTTCCAGCACCAAATTTTGTGTCTCTTAAACGGAGGTGTCCCCTGAATAGAGGTGTCCCAAAGGAGAGGTTCCACAGTATTTGCAATAATCAAGGTTTTGGTAAAGTGTTATCAGCCTACCTTTACCTTGATTGTTTTGGATAACACAAAAAATAACCCTCAAACAATAATTATTATTATTTTTGTTTACTATCAGGTCTCTACTCTTACAACAATTACCTATGGCCGAAGGCGACTTACTTAAATTTGCCCATGGGTGACAAAACTCTGGGCAGTCCGGATTTCATAGGCTAGAGCTCCTGGGCTCACTAAAATTTTTCTCTCAGCACAGCCTTGACTATTGCCTTCCTCACCTCCCACCTTCCGCCATTGCCTCTTAAGTCGAGAGCGCTTGCTTACAGACTAGTACCTCAAACTACAGTCTCAGTAAAAATTGTTGGGGCACTTTACTGTCTTCTTGCCTTCCCAATGTTTATGTACAAGATTTCGTCAGTTAACTCCAAGAAACAACATTGGGAGTCGAGGAGACGGGGGAGAAGAGAAAAAACAGCATTCGACGAAAGTGTCCCAACTATTTTTGTCTGAAACTGTAGCTACAACAATGCAGCGCAAAACGTGTGACAAACGTGAGAGGGTTATTACTGGTGTGTTTTGTTGTGATCTTCACTTAACGTAACTGTGTTCTGTCTTTTACAAAAACACCTATTTAAAGGAATGTGAAATTTCCAACAAAATTATTGTCACGCTTGTCAAACAAGGTTTCCGAAATCTCTCCTTCTATTAAAGTCATCTTGCGTAAGATCACTATTATTTATAGAGTGGCCAGCTTCTAAAGATCTGATCACTACCCCTCTCCTCATCAACCTAGCTCACCTCAACACACACATGGTAGAAAGAGTATCTTTAACTAGCTGCAGATTGACTGTCTGATCAAAATTAAACTTCATTTACCTACCAAAATGTGGATGACAGTTCCCTTGTAACATGCCAGAGCTCTTCAGACTTTTCAAGCGGTAGCCATCCTTTTAGATACAAGTAAATAAGCCATGCGCTTAAAAATACGATGTACGGTACATCAAAATCATGTACTTTAGTCCAAATCTACGTGATTCCAAAGAAGGCCATGTTTTCTGCTGGCCGCCAACTGGCCGCCATTTTGGTTTCTTCCTCACCCCAGACTCCGCTTCGCTATGCTTCGCTCAGCCATTTTTTGAACGGGCCAGACGGGTAGGGAGTTTGAGGAGAGGGGAGTAGAGGGGGACGAAAAAGCTCGATCTTCCCCGTTTTGGTGCAACGTCCACACCTAAAGATTTTGACACTGGCTGAATGTAGGTTGAGTTCTCTTTTTTAGAGTGTTCTATATGGAAATGGACTGAGACAATGAAAAGTAGTGACACTTTTTTGTGTCGTCACGCAACGCTACTTCTGAATAAGGCCAGGAGCTCCTGCTGAGGCGAATCTGTGAGGGTTGAGAGGTTTTCAATCGAACATAGTATCCATATCCATCCTCCCAAATATTTCGAGACTGAAAAATTCTTGCGGTGAATACTACGCGTGGGTCCCGTTTAACACAAAGCTCAAAAAAGGAAAACGGCCAGTATCAGCATGAACTTAATTAGACTACGAGTAGTCCCCATTTTTCCTCAGGGATAGTAGAGCGAGCGAAACGCGAGCGCGCGTGAAAATCACCCCATGCGAGGAAAGGCACCTTTCTCGCGTGGGGTGATTTTCACGCGCGCTCGCGTTTCGCTCGCTCTACTATCCTTGAGGAAAAATGGGGACTATTCGTAGTCTAGAATGAACTAACTACAACATATTTGTAAAAATTGGATGCGCCTCAACAACTAGTGATTTTTCCTATGTTTCTCATTTTCTTTTTCGTGATAGAAAGGATTCCCTTGAGTTTCAGCAAATCAAAACACTTCTTAGTATCGCCCCACGTAAGGGAATCCGGATTTCGGAATCTGGGAAAATTTTGTTTGTAGAATCTGGAATCCTGGGATTTGGAATCCGGAATACAACGCAAGGAATCCGGAATCCCATTAACTACTGGAATCCAGAATCCCAGTTCCACTAAGACTGGAATCCAGTCAGACCTGCAATACGGAATCTGCGACGTGGAATCCAGAATCCAAGACTGGCTTGGATTCCCTGTTTACTTGGGGCGATCAGTAAAATTTGCCTTTAAGAATACTACTGTAGAAATGGCCTTTTTTTATGAGTAAAAAGTACCACTCTGTGTCATAAATAATTGTTTTATTGTCTTATAAAATAACGATCAAGACAAGGACTTGACTAATTAAATGACATCTTTTAGAACAAAAGAAATAAGTTGTTAATTGCAAAATGTAGTATTATTTTATTTATTTTTGCCTCATCCAGAGAAGACTCAGCCTTTCCGCGAAGGATATGTTTATATTTTAAGTTTTGGAAGAATTTTCCTTTAAAGGGTAAATTCTCCTTATTCGAGGGACATGACATTCGGGTAATGTAACCAACTCCAGCGTTGGGGCCTCAATTTCCGCCACTCCTTTATGTTGAGGTCTTCTTTTGCGCGGCAGTCTTATTTGAGCGGAGTCTTTTTTCCTTCGGTACAGGTCTCTTAAAGCTGAAGCTGGACTTCTTTCTGGGACACAATCTTTTGTTGTGGATGGGCTTGTTTTTGACTTGTTTGTTTATAGGTTTGTTTTGGGTGATCAACGTGTTTCTTTTGTGGTAGGACTTTTTTGGGAGAAATGATATTTCTATTTGCGAGCAGTTCTTTTTCATGAGAGCCGTCTTTCCAGTCGTGTGGTTGCTTTTGATTATGTAGGTTATTTTGTGACTCGACGTTCTCGTGGAGAGGGGCCTTTATGTTGGGAAGGTCTTTATTTTTCGGTGAGGTTTCCTTTGGCGAGCGGTTTTCTTTTTGTAGAATTACTTGTCTTGGAAGAGAGATGTCTTTCTGCTTATTAGTATCTTTTTTGTTAAGGGCTTTGTTCTGGATTCGAGCCTTCTTTTCAGAAGGTCCCTTTTGGGCAGAGAGTTCTTTTGGGGAATTGCCTACTGTTTGCAGATGGGCCTGTTTACCAGAGGAGACTTGTGTTTGATGACTCTTGACCTTGTTTTGAAGATTACGATCCTTATGAAGATGTGCTGCTTTGTTTTGGGCCACGCCTTTTTCCTTAGTGGAAGTTTCCTTTTTTGGCGGAGCTTTAACCATGGGAGGAGGCTTCTTTGCCGCAAGACCCGTTTTACTAACATTTTTCTTTTGCCACATTCCCTTTTTGGAATGATAGTAATGGTAAATCCACGGAGAACGTTTTCGTTCAATTTCCAGTCCACCCTTGACAGCTCCGTCGATTATGTCCCAGTCTTCGCCGCCCCACGTTATCTTGTTGAGAAAGTCCTTTGAAAATCCCCCAAAGCTGTCCCAGTCCTGTTTGTAAGTGGCTATTGTCCCATAGCTATAGTGGTACCAAGATCCCCTCGGCAACGCGCTGCTTCCATCGCAATTCAGGAAAACTATCTGAGGTGCATATACCATTCTTCCCTTAATACAGTGCTGAAAAAACGAAGGTTTAGTCAATACAACGAAGCCAGTGAGATAAGCTATGAAAGAGCAGGATAGTACAGCCAGTATAATGGCTCGAGTGCTATTGTAAAATTCAAGAGAACATCGTCGCTTGAAGTACAATACTAGTTCTTAGTTGTCAATCAAGTAACAGAAACAACAACAACATCTATTAAAACTCGATGAAATTACAGCGGAGCTGATGTGGTCGTGTAATTTAAATTTAAACACAGTTTACAAATGAAGAAAAAGCTAAAAACTGATTAAAATTTAGAAAAAGATCTAACCTATTTAAAAATATATATCTATAAACTAAGCTATTTGCATGAAGTTCTGCGTTTAAGAGAGTTTTGAAATAGACTTTTGCTTGAGAGATTGCACGCGTATGATTGTCAAGAGAATTCCATAGACATACCGCTTTTAAACAAGTGGACTTGCGAAGAGCTTCAGTGTTTGGTTTTGGTAACAAAAAGGTCAATTTCCTTCGCAAGTCATAGTTGCACTTATATTTCGTAAACAGCTTCATAATTGCAACGGGTGAAAAGTTATAAAAACAATCGTGTGCTAACGTAAGTAATCTATATTCGTATGACTTTAAGTCTTTAGACAGACAAAAGTTTACAAATTTAAGACAGCGTTAAGGCTGTAAAATTTCATTACTGTGATTTCCCCTGCTATTGTCAAACCTAATATCGTATCCAAGCGAGGGAGAGGATGACTCAAAAAAGTTTTATACAGGGTGGAGTCTCCCGTATTCGCCACTTTAGAAATGAGAGGAAACTGGGCCGAGTAAACATTCGCAAAGACTTCTGGCACTGTTACCAGGGACAGGGGAAATAAATTGGCCAAAAGCTGACCGGCGCCCCACGGCGCGTCCCCAGCAACGATAATACAATAAATAGCCCACGTTCGATAGAGTGAAATTCTAACATGACTCCGAGGCTTTCTGGTCATTTTTTTTCTATATTTGGTTTTATTTTCTTTGTGATCTAGTCTCTTCTGGGAATTGCAAGACAATGGAGTCATGAAAAACTTGCAATTTTGTCCCTGAAGCCTCGGAGTCATGTTAGAATTTTAATATATCGAACGTGAGCTATTGGGGGACAAATTTCGGCTCCAGTCCCCCTCGTTTCTCAAGACGGAATGCCGGGCCATTATAGGGGCTAACATCCGGCCATCATACCCCACCTTACCTTCCGTATGTCATGAATCAACCGACTTCCAATATCCAGGTGCAGGTCTACTGTGACAACAATGGCGTTTGGGTCTTTTATCGATTGTATTGCGTCACTGAACGAAATAGTACGAGAATAGTTCCCAGCCTTCGTGATGAAACGATATTTCTTTAGAGAACTCTTTTCGAGAGCCTGCTTTTTCAAATCAGTATCAGGGCTTTCAAAATCATAAATAACCACATGTATATGCTCATCTTTTGTTTCCTGTATGACCTTTTCAACATTTTTAATAAAATGATGAACCCATCGACCCAGTTTCTTGGCAGTGAGGATCAAATAGACATCCGCTGTCCTATTCCATTGCAGGCCTTTAGGATAACAAAGTGAGTAGTTTTTTTCCTTTGGACGAAACACGTATTCGGCAAGGATATAGCTGACACCATCGATAAGATCTTTGACCTCAAGTTCAAGGAAATATCTTCTTCCTTTGAGAGGGTCGTCTTTCTTTTCAACGCGCCTAGTAGACATGAGTTGGTATTTCCTTTAAAAAAGAAAAACATAAATTTCTTTTATACTGTAACTGGTATTAGTCTTCTTACATTAGACGTGAACGAACATAACGCTACGACGGAAGGCGAGCACTGAGGCAATGACGTCATACACTCCGAAAATATTTTTGAGGGGACTAAATTGGTGTCGAGGTTTGTATCGATCGATAGTCTAAGAGTCATATGTTTCGAATATCTAAAATTGATTAGTATGCGTTCTCCTTCGTCGACCCAATATGTGACTGAATCTGTATCGCCTGAGAAACTTTCCTGGTTTAGGTATCTCAAGAACTGACTTGTATTCAGTCGTCTTTGTAACGCGCATGGTGGAGACAGGGGGTAATGGGAAGAGAAAATAGAGAAGACGACTTTCTCACACGCTTTCCTCAGTCCTTCCCATTACACCCTGCGCGCCACTGGGGAGAGGTTCAATAAGAGAGGACTGGGGAAGAGTCAATCTTAAAACAAACGCACGCGCGCAGAAAATTGTCCAGAAAGTTGTTTCCTCATTGTAACACCAATACCTATCCATGCGACTCCGATATTTATGCCATCGCAAATTGACAGTTTCTTACAACCATTTAAAGGCCTAACGAGGTAGCCCAGGTACGGACTACGTCCGTGTAGCCAGCAACTGGTGACTAGTAATGAATCACTCACTAAGTAGCCTGTCAACAGGCTCTCTTGCTTTTGTAGTGTATGGTGAGTGAAACTTACGCTGACGTCAGTTATTGATATTGATGTGCCAACCGGAAGCGCATTGGCGCATAAGTGTTCTTCTGACAAAAGATTCTTTTTTCCACTCGTGTTGAAGAGATGTCTCCTCTGAGACTTTTGTTAGCTTTTTGTTTCAAGCACCAATGCGCTTCTAGCTGGTACATTAACATAGATAAGTGACGTCAGCGTGAATAGGTTCGACTCTTTCTTAACGGACACCTATAAGACAGACACCTCTGTAAAACGGACACCTGGAGTTGATCCCTACCTTTCTTTAATTCCTTTTTTTGACACTCTATAAGACGGACATCTCTCTGAGACGGACACTTAGGACCAGTCCCAGAGGGGGCCTTCTTAGATAGAGTTGACTGTAGCTCTAGGGCTAAAAAGCTAGAAAGCGCGAGCAGACAGACCCCACTCCTGCGCGCGGGAGGCTTTTTACTTACAGTGGAACTCCGTTACTACGGTCACCAAGGGTCATAAAACAATTTGGCCGTATTAACGGGGTGGCCGTATTGCCGGGGCAGGGTCAAATTTCATGACTTATCTACACCATGATCGCATTCACACTTCTTGTAATAAACAACACTGACAACAGCAATGTAGATATCGCGTACCGTAATAGTAGAAACTACTTGAAACTCCTTCAGTAAATAAAACACACACATAAATCACAAATGCATTGTAAGTGACTATAGTCTAAAAACAGTAGAAAAACAAGCTCAGCTTACTAGGTCAGTGCAGGAGCCTCCTGGTCAATGCAATTCAAAATTTCTGACCAATGGCCGTATTAACGGGGCGAAATTGTAAGAGATTCTACTGTTTGGGATTTTCAAATGTGGCCGTTGGCCGTATTAACGGAGTGACCGTAATAACGAGGGGTTTTTTTATAACAAAATGTAAGGCCGTTTTGCCGGGCCAAATAAACGTGGCCGTTACAGCGAGGTGACCGTATTACCGAGGAGACCTTAAGGCGGGGTTCCACTGAAGTCAGCTAATAAGGTATAAGGAAGAATTGATTTAGTTTACTTACCCCGGATATGCCTGCTTTAGAGCTTCAAAGTATTGGCTTACAACTGACATAGCCTCTTTCGCATCTAAGGGGTATTCTCCTATAAACGTTACAGAGAGTTTACCAGCCCGTTTCACTCCCATCACGTTAGTAAACGGATAGCCGCTTGTCTTGTGCGTATGTCGATGTACTCCGTGATACTTCTTGAAGTTGGACAAATTCGCAGGTTTTAGAAGATAACTGGGTCGATATTCACAGAAGTCTAGCGCGCGTGCCACTGCTGCGTGTTCCAAATAGGGTAACGTCTCTGGCTCCATATACTTATTCGTGACTGGGTATTTAACCCGCAATTCCCGGCAAGAGGGGACTTCTGGCAGATCATCGTCGTAAACTTGTAGATGAGCCAAATGGCTGTCTTTTTTGTATGGTGTGAGGAAATCTCCAACTATTATTTCAAATCTCTTCGTTTCAGGTCTTTTCCAAGCTACCTGAATTAGGTGCTCTTTGCTTTCGTGAATCCCCTGAGCGTAAATCACTTCAAAATAGTAGTCATAGTTCGCATACAAAAACATGCCATCAGAAATCTGAGATTTTATTGCTTTAAAGGCCTTGTTGTCCACGGCCGAGCTTGAATTTTGAGGGTTCGTGTACGCAGCTTTTTGCGCGTTTCTCCAGTTCTTATCCGAACTTAGCCAAACTTCAGCGACGCCATTGGAAGCGACCAAGAAATAATATTCGCCAGATATATTCGGACGAAGGAAACCTATAAGTCGAATTCCAGCAATTGTAACGTTAGAGAAGAACAAGTCAATTTTCTCCGCAAAGGTTCTGTTATCCGGCGCCTTAGGAAAAATTGGATAATTGCAGAGTTGTTCGAGGTTTATCTGGCACGGTTTTTCCCATGTATGCTGATTTAATCCATTCAGCTTGATTTTAGGCTGCTGCTCGCCGTTTGCCGCTTCTTCTTTCACAATCGTTCCTGTTATGATAAGCAACGAGTTTTGGTAATTTATCTTCAAGAGGATTCCTTGACGGCCGAAGAGATAAACAGCGACGAAGAGCACCCACGTTGCAACTATAAGAACACCAAGAAAAAATGTCCTCAATAAAGAAGAGCGACTCATGGTCGGCTACGATCTCCATACATTCAGTTATAAATCGTGTTAAGGAAACATTATACTTGTTATTGGTATGTCTGATAGTCTATCACATGCAAGCTAAGACTTTCAAGCTTCGCATACTAGAAGAGACGCAGAATCGCATTAAAGTAAGGCCCGGGTCGCACTAGAGCGAATTTTAGTACCTTCAAAATTTTTTGCGATATCTTTTGAAACATCTAGGTTCCAAATTTTGGAACAATCCAACATCATTTCTCAGGGTACCGAACATAGAATGCTAGTCACGCATCAGCCTATGGGTGGCGTGGGGGGGGGGGGGGGGGGGGATTTGGAAGGGACTCCCAAATGAAAATGACCGGGATGCTTGCCGTCTCAGAAAGGTAGGAATTGCATATTTTAGTCTCACTTAAAGTCCTGCGTAAAGAAATATCGGTACATCTATTAAAAAACGATCACCGTCATACTGACTTGGAGTACTAGTCTCCTTTTGGGGTTCAATAAACCCCGCTAAACCACACTCATATTGCTTTCCTTTAGGGGTTTAATTCTTATTTTCCGACAAGCATTCCCGTCTCTTATATATGGGAGACCCCCCCCCAAAAAAAAAACCGGGGGTACTTGGCTTAAATTTCGCAGGGTATGTGCCGTTGGCCTCTCAGAGCCCTTACCCCGTTATAGTCTATTCTGTGGCCAATTTTAGACCCCATCTTAGGCACTTTCGGGCAAATGTAAATTTCGCGATCCCAACTTAGTCACTTCCTATTTATGTATCTACCATATCAATCCTTTAGATAGGTCATCCTAAAATGATTTGACCCATTTTTTTAATTGAATGAAGATCACTTTACTTTTCACCTATAGTACAAACATTCTGGTACGTTTGCTAACTGTAAATGTGGAGGTCTTCCTTACCCCAAAAATCCGAAAATATGCGACCCCATTCTAGTAACTCTATTGAAAATGCGACCCCGTTATCGTCAAAGAGGTCGTGAAAATGCGACCTTATTCAGCGGAACGTCCCCATTAGCCTCTTAATTCTTATAAGGAAGCACCCCTCCCCTCGGGCAAAACCTCTCGGTTAGGCGTCCCTTCAATGCCTCTCATCAATTTTTCTACAATTTCTTTAAATTATGATATCAATAAATAATATGTACGGTACTGTTACAGAACAAAGTACAAATTCAAATTAAAAATGAAGAAAATATAACGCGACTAGACTGAACAACATTTAAGCCTTCCAGGTATTTCCTTCAAATCATAGAAATCATATACAGGAAGTAACACAACCGTTACAGGTTTTGCTGTTTATGGAGCCGCCTTACTGCTTATACCGACACTTCTATTACTGCTCATACCCCCCTTTCCCTTGCATAACAGATCCCCTTTTGTTAAATCCACCTCAAATCTGTCTTTGAGGTCTCAAAATTAATGCATGCTGTTAATACTTAGCCTACGAAAACATTCGTTTCTCCTCACTCTTCGCCGCTAGGGACGTTTTTTCGCAGGCTAGTTAATCCTAAATAGGCACTGCCGAATATTTCAGACCTTTTTTGCAGAACATCAAGTATACAGAGATATTCTACTCGCTCATCAGCGTCTCAAAATTTCTATACTAAACACTCTAGCATTGACCTGCAGAAAAATGCTTTCTCATGTATTGACACAAGAGTTTGGGATGAGATACCCGAAAGAAGAAAAAAAATTGTCAAAGAAAAGTTTTAATAAAAGATGAAAAATGTGTTACTTACCACTGCAACGCAATTTATTAAATAGCGGGATTTTGTGGTGTAAGTAGTTGAAAGCTTAGCACAAGACGATCACTTTGATGTGTTCTCGTGTTTCCGGACTGAAAGCTCTTCATGAAAGATCATGCCCAGTCCAAAAATTCAAATTTCGAACAAAAGTGTGGAAAATCCGGTAACAAAAAGCAAACCCACAAAACGATACTTATGTCGCTTCGCTTATCTTATGGGAGTGTCCGTTTAATACAGACCTCGACGGCTTAATGAGGGGTCCGCGTCGAACAAAAAAGTTGACAAAATGGTTGACCCTCTCTTAAAGGACACCTCTATAAGACGGACATTATAAAACGGACACCTAGAATTGCCCCCTGTCTTTCTTTACTCCCTTTGTTTGACTCTCTATAAGACGGACATCACCCTTAGACGGACACTAAGTTCTGGTCCCTAAGGTGTCCTTCTTAGAGAGCTAGAATTGACAGTACAATCACAAGTGACTTTATTATCACATCTAATGAATTCTACAGCCTATTTTATTAACATCCAATTAATTTCATTTGTATCATCTTGCTTTGAATTGAGAGACAAACTTATCTCCGGAATAATTAATCGTAATGATGATTGAAAATAAGCAATGATTACTATATTTAAAGTTATTTTAATTAATTAATTGAAAAAGGAATCAAATATTGAATTCGAGTAGCTTTTGCAATACTGTGATACTTTGTTATAGTCATGCAAATGAAGTTGTTGTTGTTGACTCTACCCGTCTCGAGATATAGTAACAAAAACGAAGCACATCACGGACAATCTTATAAACATGCGTATTAAACTGAACTGAACTGAACTGATATTAGTAAACAGTTACAAATACAGTCACCTCTCTCAGTTTCTCAAACAGACATCGCTGGGATCGGCATGTCAGTGTCAGAGACGCGTCTGCCTTATAGTCTTATATCAACTAAACAACGCGCAGGAGCCAAATCCAAATGTCCCGAAAGGTTGACCATATACTCTTTTTTAGAGGTGTTTGCCGATGCAATCAGATCTTGAGAATTTGGGTAAAACTAAGAGGAAGGACGATTGCCTTCCCACAATGTATTACATTACCAAATCATTCGTGACGTCATCATTCCTTCCAGCTTTCTGGCACGAAAAACTTACGTAACTGTTAATTTCTACGTGAAGGGCAAACGTTGGTCGATACAACACAAACCTTAAAGTCACAAAAGTGCCAGGATAAAAGGCAAATTATTAGACTGACAGTTTCTAAAAACCGACAGACATTTTAAGTATTTTGTAAACGGTAAGACACATCGAGAACTCTTCCAATAACATTTTGTTTGGGCGTTATACCTGGCCTTTATTAAAACCTCGGTTTCCGTCATAAACGTTTGCCCTTTTAATCCGAATATTTATGGACGACTAATGCTGGCTTTTATTTGTTCCTATATATAGTTGTTTGTTACTCCTGCTGTAAGAAAAATCACTTTAACAAAAGCACTTCAAAGTGAAACACTCTAAATAGGTCTTTAGCTGGTATTTCTGTATAGACACTCTAAAGATTAGTATCTTCTATAAACTGCTTAGTGAATTGAAAGAGCCGTAGCGAAAACATAGTCATCACCACTTATTGACTGAATTAAAACCAATCATTTTAAGCAATATCCTCAGTGGTGTGCAATTATATCGCCTTGTCTACCCTTCCCGTTATCAGTCAAGAATAAACCAATCAACAGCAAGTCAAGTGTTAAAGAGATATTTATGTACATAACCCTCGTTATTAAAGTTGCTAAATTATATTCTTGCTGTTTCGATGATAAGAGTCAGTACGACTATACATTGAATCTCATGTTTATTTTTCCTTTTATAACTATTATCTGAGGCCGTAAACCGGCCAAATTTTCGAACAGCGTGGCGTGATATTTTATTATATTTCATATGTTCTCAGTCAAAACAGTTCAGAGTCCGCTTTCTCTTTTGTTAAAGACTGATCTGTCTTATCAATACCTAAAGGACAAAAACAACTGAAATACAAAAGAAAGGGGCTTCACTATTGGCAAACAAAGTCATTTGGTATTATAAAAAAGCCGGTCTTAACTTCTGGAAGCATTTTTCCCAATGAAGCACGCACGATGTGCGTGGCTTAATTGTTCAGTACGTACTGTACAGTTCAATCAGCGAGATCGCTCCTCACTTTTAAAAGTGTTCATCGCTTCATTAGCACTTCTGACTTATTAGATCGTCTAATTAGCCACATTTACCACCCAAAATAACAAGCGAGTGCCGTGTATTGGTTATCAACAGTGGCTGATAGAAAATATTTATCTGCGCTAGGCCCCTCAGTTCGAGACACTGACTTAATTTGGTTCGACCGCAGTTTACCAATATCAACCACTCAAACAAACTGTTCTGGAACTCACACGAAGTATATTGGCACAGTACATACTTGACGGACTTCGAGGGCTGTACGGACAAATGATAATCACTTTCTTGGCCCTTTGTGTTTAAGACGGAACTTTGTTTGTTCAACATCAAGTGAAGTGTACACAGCGGGGTATATTAATATCGCACATCATGCGGGCCCGGCGTAAATTGAGTTTGCCGGACGAGGACTTAACAATGTTTAGGAAGAGAGCGCTTACGGATATAATTGAGCACGAAGAAGGAGGGAAAGCGGAATTGGAACAGGACGAAGCAAACACAGACAACAAAGAAAGCAAAAGTGAAGAACAAGAGGAGAACGAACTACCACAGATGCATCAAGTTATCTTGGATGGCAACACAGAATTGCTCAAAGAACTAATTAAAAGTGGTGCGGACATAAACGTTTTGGATCCAAGCGGATGGCCCCCAATGCATACAGCTATTCGCGCGGGAAATACGGAGTGTGCTGCTATACTTATCAAAGAAGGTGCTGGAGAATTTTATTATAACAAACAAAAACAAGACTATCTTAGACGCCTTGAACGTTCCCAAAAGGGACGAAAGATATCGTACTGGAGGTGAGAAGACAAAAAGAACTACAGGAAAGAATTGAAATGTAATTGTTGATAAGAGTCTACGATAAAATGCTCTACGTACGTGTTAACTAAAGACCTGTACAGTGTGGAGTAAACATTTTAAAAAGGAATTCCGGACTAAATCGGACGCGTGCCTGCGAACTTTACTTTGTATATACAAAGAAACTGTGATAGTTATAGAATTGAAGTTCGTAAACATCTGATAGTTTATTGAATTTGTAATTGTATTTGGTGTTTACCACCGCGAGCAAAAATGTTAACTATTTTTCAGCTGACATTGTGTGAAAACAAGATTTACCGATAACATTTCTAGGAAAGTATACGTTGGTCTCTAAGTAGTTTCTTAAAGCACATAAAATAGCCTAATTAATGGTGTTAGATTTTACCTTTGAGGGAAGTGAATGTGACAAATGTACGCTTGACTGTTTTCAATCATCCATGCCTTCGCCCACTCAAAGACAGTGACAAGTATAAATCATGTTGACTACAGGAAGTTTTTACAAAAACCTAGCGGACAATTTTTACAAGGCTAAAAGAACGTTTTACCAAAAAAAAAAACAACAACAACACCTGCAAACAGTACGCTGGTTAATACAAAAGATCACATGACTTTTCAACTCTTTTCAGGATTGTACACAATAACTTTCAAGTAGTCAGCACGCCACACAAACAATTCTTTTAACTCAAAATAACAGGAACAAAGGAATATTGTTTGTTTAAGCTTCCTGACCTGAGGCAAAAGAGGCTGACCTAGTAGGAGAATTTATTTAAGATCGGCACGTAGTTATTTATGAAGTCGCGATTTGGTTATGTCGATATAGTAGACCGACAGTAAAAAAGAATGTATTAAAAATAGTTGAGGTTGTAATTTGGGCGATTAACTTCTTAATTCCAGATGCTAAGTTGATTTTCGCTCTAATCGTTTGCGATTAAAATATTTTGCATGACAAAGCGTTTAACTTACAAAAGATCTTTTGTCTTGTTCCTTTTTGTAAATTCGTCAGGTCTTTGTATAGAGATACAAATGTATAAAAGCAAGAATGACTGTGCGACACTCACGTCAACTGGCCGGTACTTGAAATTGTTTCTTTTTGGCAAACGTTTTAAGAATAGAATTTAGAATTATAAACAAAAACACAGTTCTTTCGTGAATAGTTTTATAACCCATACGAATGTAGCGAATTTGTGGTTTCATTTGAATGATTCGCGACCATTTGCTTTGTAAAACAATTCATATGTGGGTTGAGGACAACGCCTGATTCATTTGGTAAACGCCCAAAGATAAGGTAAATTCCATTCAGCTAAGACACCTTCCCACTACATAGGCATCAACACCCTTGCATCAGACTACAAGGGTCTTTTATTTTTCCGGGTCTCAGAAAGAAAAGACAGGAAAACACGCAATATCCGGGAGATTAATATTCCTTAGTTCCGCGAGAAGGCGCGCCGTGTACGTGTAGAGGGCGTTTCGGTATATCATCAGTGTCTTTGAGGGACTAAAGGAAAGCGCCCTACTGGAAGACCAGTAAGCCTATGGCTGGGAATGGCTGGGTTGGAAAATAAATAACTGTAT